>ONZH01023406.1:0-12333 GCA_900303285.1 Rhinella marina | reverse complement strand
CTTCTCTGGATCAACTTATAGGAACAGGAAGAACTGGATGGACAGATGTCTTTTTTCAGCCTTAAAAACTCTGTTACTCTGTTACTATGTTACAGTGTCTATGTGTGAACAGGAGCTTAGTTCAGTGTATCTCACCCCAGGTTCAGCACTGCAGGGATTACACCCTTTCTCTCCTTGCTATGCGCTGCTTTCCACCTGCTGACTAATGAACTCATCTACTGCCCATATAAGTTGTCTCCATGTTCCACTCTTTGCCTGATCTGCCAGGTCCACCCTGGTTCTGCTAGACCAGGGATCAGCAACCTTCGGCACGCCAGCTGTTGCGAAACTACAATTTCAGCATGCTCCATTCATTTCAATGAGAGTTCTTAGAAGAGCACAGAAGGTATGCATGATGGGAGTTGTAGTTTCCCAACAGCTGGAGTGTCGGAGGTTTCCTACCCCTGTGCTAGACTTTGCCGAAAGAGCTATAACCTGTTTCTTCCTGTGTACCGACTGCTGGTGAATTCCTGGACTTTGACCTTCACTGCTTGCCCTGACCTCAGCCTGAAACTAGACCATCAATATTGCCTGATGACCCCCTGGTACATCGCATTGGTGTCTGTGATCCCTGTGGGTGGCAGCTGACCACTCCTGGTGGTTGGCACAGTGAATCCACATCCACAATAGTAACAGACTGCAGGTTCAAGACGACTGAGGAAACTTAACAAAAGTTCAATAAAGTTTTTTTTTTTTTCTGAAATAAAAACAGATAAAAAAATGTTAAACATAAAATGAAAACTTTTTCGATTTGTAAAGTTATTACTGTCCGGTGAACACCAGAAAAACTAAAACCTAAACCCAATGGCAGAAATCAAAAATTTGTTTTTCAAACTGCAGCGTCTCAAGTTATACAATTCATCTAAGCTACCTCTAAAATGGTGCCCTTCAAATATACTACTTGCCCCGCATCAAACAAGTCCTCGTGTGGCTTTGTCAACAGAATTTTTTTAAAAAAAAGTAATGGCAAATCGTAAGTAATAAACTAGGCTGAGTCTTATGGGGCTATGCAGTCACAGACGAAGCTGCAAATTATGTTGAGTTCCACTGAGTAGGAGGAGAAGTTAGCAGCTTGTACTTAGGATCTTTTTGGCCAGAGAGCAGTGTACGTGGCTCCCCACTAAAGGATGGTGGAAGGAATCAGGTGGACACTTGGAAACTCCAGATTTACTGAACTCATGAGGAATAAACTTGAGTCTCAAAAGAGGCAATGGGATTAATGTCTCTGCTTGACGGCATCCTGCCTTCTCCTGCTCATGGCAATGAGCTCTGGTCTTGGTGTTGCACCCACTCAGCAGGCTTGACAGTCTCAAAGTCTCTTCTTGGTGGTCATAGACTTACCTCCTCCTCTGGTGTTGCAGACTGTGTCGGAAATTCTGCCATGGATTTGCCCTCTCAACGGCAGTGATGAAGATGGCTACCTGCTGCTTGGCCTAGGCCACTATCCTGTGGATAGGTCATCAATCTTCTACTCAATGAAAACCTCTTTAAGGTGACGACGATTCAGTAGATATCTACCGAGCTATTGTTCTGCTAACAGCAATCTTTCCTGACTCCTTCTTGCCTCCCCAATAAATCTGGGCCACTAACATCTGGGGTCTTCACTGCACATCTGTATCATCTAACCAAACAATATGTGCAGAGCCTCCATTTTAATTATGCGTCAGCCGTCAGCACCCTGGTGAGGGCAGGATACCGGCCACCGTGAAGATCATTTACTGACCTAAAGTCCAGGACCCATAAGACCACAAAAACCCACGTTAATTACTTATAGCCCGCCTGTAGAAGACAGTGTTAATATACCTACTGTTCAGAAGTTGTGTGCCTCAGCCTCTCGGAAACACAGACACCTGTCACTCCTCTTCTGAAAATCCAAATTCCGCTGATATCACATCCTTTATCAGGTTTCTGATGTAGTCAAAGGATCACTCCCGCTGTGGACGGGGCGAAATCTGCTCCTCTCCCTGGCACATGTGCAGATGAGGCGCATCCACTGGGGCGAGGAAGAGTTTTGATCTCGTTCACAATGGAAATATAACCCTGTTTGTAAACCTGGCTGGAAACATCAGCGGAAGCACATTTTCAAAAGAGAAGCGCCATGTGAACGGGTTTCAGAGCCAATCCACACAACGTCTATACGATATGTATGTTATAAACTTTCTTCCACAGGCAAGATATAGGTAGTTCAGGTAGGTTAGCAAGGCCCAAGAGGTCCCAGAAGACCCCTTTAATAGCCCCACTCCCTCCTCTAGGCCACAAATATCACAATTAACTTACAACCTCACCTGGATCCCACTTCTACAGAGTATTCCATTAGATTGTGGTCTTCTTCGTCACCAGATTTTATTTCCCACCCTGTACTATGTGGTGGCCAAGTTTGAGGTGGTTGCAACGTAATGCCAGGTCCCCTGAACACCGTTGAAGGATCACCACATGTTGCTGCTCTCTGGAGGCTATGGTAAAGCATGGTGCACCACATTGGTCAGGGTTTGAAGGAACCCAGTGTGCTTCTTTACTGGAGGAACTCAAGTGCAAAATAGTACAGGCATAGTCTCCTCCATGGCAGAAGGCTGCTACCCTGGCTAAAGGATTGGTGACCCACGGTCTGTGGCTGAGTACCTCCATGTCAGTATCTTCTTCTGGCAGAGTCTCTCCTACTAAACACTGGTCCCTATTTCAGACAACTTAGGGCTCTGACTTCTCTCCTTATATAAAGTTTTTAACTGAAGTGGAACCTACTTGTGGGAGGGGAGGAGTGGAGAAGCACAGCCTAAACAGAAACAATGTTGCAGTTCACAGCTGTCATAGACTTGTATAGAGTTTCAATACAAGTCTGTGGGAATAGCTAAGCACAGTTTTACGAGACATAAAAACGTCTTTACTCAAAAACAACAGAACTAAACTCAAAAGGTCAGTGTGTCTGTTTTTTCCCCACCAAAACTTTGCATAGTCTCTTATAGTAACCCTGGAAGATTTTGAACTTCTCAGTGCACAGATACAAAGTCCCAAAGTCTCTCAGTATTATCTGGTTTTCCACAGTGAAGTGCAGATATAGTGTGAGAACAAATCAGCGGGATATATAAAAATAAACCTATAAAATGCAGTTCAACAATGTAACAGTATAA
Organism: Rhinella marina; assembly: GCA_900303285.1. Classification (NCBI taxonomy): domain Eukaryota; kingdom Metazoa; phylum Chordata; class Amphibia; order Anura; family Bufonidae; genus Rhinella; species Rhinella marina. The sequence goes on along the minus strand of ONZH01023406.1, from coordinate 9,169 downwards.
GTCTAAACAACGGCATAAATCATAGTGCAAGTTAACCCTTCCAAGTGCACTAAAGTAGTGAGTTGATGGGTTTGCGTAGCAGCAATAGGGTCAAATGTCCACAAATGTCCATAGTCCAAAGTACTGCGACTGTAATTCTTCTGGTAAATGTGAAGACTCCTACTTAATAAGGCTAAAACAAGCCGGACGCCCACAAGACTCCTCTCAGCTGAGATCCAATTATCTTCTGCTCTTTATGCGGCAGGATAATGGTTTTTTGTCTCCTTTCAGTCCCAGTTCTCTTGTCCACACACGGATCCTGAATTTTTATAGAAAGCAGTAAATTTGACGATGAAGACGCCGAGCGGCTTTCTCCCCGGGCTCCCGCCCTCACATTCACGGGCTTCCGTGCATATTTTAGCTCTTCCAAGCAATTAAAATAACAGAACCTTTGTGACTGTAAAACACGGCAGTCATGATTATGTTAATAATTGTGGTTGTTTCTTACATCTGGACATTAAACATCTGCTGGAAGCCTCAGAAGATCTCAGCTATAGGGTTCAGAAAGAACTGCAATCACTGCTATTCCTGAGGACCCTGCCTCTGTAGTTTATGAACTCTGAAGAGTATGAATACTGTAAATATATGATGTGTAACTACAGTATGGTGATAGATAGATAGATAGGAGATAGATAGATAGATAGATAGGAGATAGATAGATAGATAGATAATAGATAGGAGATAGATAGATAGATAGATAGATAGATAGATAGATAGATAGATAGATAGATAGAGATAGATAGGAGATAGATAGATAGATGAGATAGATAGATGATAGATAGATAGATAGATAGATAGATAGATAGATAGGATTAGATAGATGATAGATAGAGATAGATAGATAGATAGATAGATAGATGGAGATAGATAGATTAGGAGATAGATAGATAGATAGATAGGAGATAGATAGATAGATAGATAGATAGATAGATAGATAGATAGGAGATAGATAGATAGATAGATAGATAGATAGATAGATAGATAGATAGATGATAGATAGGAGATAGATAGATAGATAGAATAGGAGATAGATAGATAGATAGATAGGAGATAGATAGATAGATAGATAGATAGATAGATAGATAGATAGATAATAGATAGATAATAGATAGATAGATAGATAGATAGATAGATAGATAGATAGATAGATATGAGATAGATTTGCAAGTTTGGCAGATGAGGGGGATGTTACTTCAGGGAGAGCACTGCTGCAGCCGGACACTTCCTCTGCCAGTCAGGGGAATGTCAGCTCCAGTAAGCAGGAGAGCAGGGCAGGCCGGTGCTGGTAGTGGGAGACTCCATTATTAGGGGACCAGGAGAGCAGGGCAGGCCGGTGCTGGTAGTGGGAGACTCCATTATTAGGGGACCAGGAGAGCAGGGCAGGCCGGTGCTGGTAGTGGGAGACTCCATTATTAGGGGTACAGAGAGGGCAATCTGTCACAAAGACCGGGATCGTCGGATGGTGTGCTGCCTTCCAGGCGCTCGAGTTCGGCACATCGTGGATCGGGTTGGCAGATTACTGGGAGGGGCTGGAGAAGATCCAGCAGTCATGGTCCATATCGGTACCAATGACAAAGTTAGAGGTAGGTGGAGTGTCCTTAAAAATGATTTTAGGGATCTAGGGCATAAGCTTAGGGCAAGGACCTCAAAGGTAGTGTTTTCCGAAATACTGCCTGTACCACGAGCCACACAAGAAAGGCAGCAGGAGATTAGGGAGGTAAACAAGTGGCTCAAGAACTGGTGGAGGAAGGAGGGGTTTGGGTTCTTGGAGAACTGGGCCGACTTCTCTGTCGGCTACAGGCTCTACCGTAGGGATGGGCTGCACCGCAATGGGGAAGGGGCAGCTGTTTTGGGGGAGAAGATGGCTAGAAGGCTGGAGGAGTGTTTAAACTAGGGACTGGGGGGAGGGGAACTACATAATAGGAGGGGAAGATAGTGCAGATAGAGACCTGGGGCAAGGTAATGGAACTGGGGGAGGAATGGAAGGAGGAACTAGAAGAGTGCAGAAGGAAAGGTGTAGGGGAAGAAATATACATCAACCTCTTAATTAATATGTACACTAATGCCAGAAGCCTGACTAATAAAACTGGTGATGTGTGAGGAGGACTATGACATAGTGGGAGTAACTGAGACATGGCTGGAGGATAGCTATGACAGTGGGAGTAACTGAGACATGGCTGGATGATACCTATGACTGGGCAGTTAATGTACAGGGTTACAATCTCTTTAGAAAGGATCGTCAAAACCGGAGAGGGGGAGGGGTCTGCCCGGAGAGGGGGAGGGGTCTGCCCGGAGAGGGGGAGGGGTCTGCCTTTATGTAAAGTCCTGTCTAAAGCCCACACTCCGGGAAGATATAAGTGAGGGACATGAAGATGTGGAGTCTCTGTGGGTAGAAATAAATGGAGCCAAAAACAATAATAAAATACTAATAGGGGTTTATTATAAACCACCTAATATATCAGAGTCCACAGAAAATCTACTTCTAAATGATATAGACGAGGCGGCAAATCATAATGAGATTGTTATTATGGGGGAACTCCGCAGATATAGACTGGGAAACTGAAACCTGTATATCTCATAAAGGAAACAGGTTCTGGGCAATAACCAAAGACAATTACCTTTCCCAACTGGTTCAGGACCCGACTAGAGGGACGGCCATACTGGACTTAGTATTAACCAATAGACCTGACAGAACAACAGATGTGCAGGTCGGGGGACACCTGGAAAATAGTGACCATAACATAATAACCTTCCAACTGTCATTCAGAAGAGGAGGAACAAAAATACCAAACTTCAAAAAAGCTAAATTTAGCCAACTAAGAGAGGCCATAGGCCGAACTAACTGGGACAAAGTCCTCAAAAATAACAATACAGCCACAAAATGGGAGATTTATAAAAGCATCCTAATATCTAATTGTGAGAGGTACAGACCTTATGGGAATAAAGGGTTAAGGAACAAGAAAAAACCAATGTGGATAAATAGAACTGTAAAGAAAGCAATAAATGACAAACAGAAAGCATTTAAATCACTAAAACAGGAGGAGAGCGAGGAAGCATCGAAAAACTACAAGGAAAAAAAAAGAATATGTAAAAGACAAATAAAAGCAGCCAAACTAGAGACCGAGAGATTAATCGCCAAAGAAAGTAAAACTAACCCTAAAATGTTCTTCAATTATATAAATGGTAAAAAGTATAAACCTGAAGGTGTCGGCTCCTTACAGAGTAATGAGGGGGAGGTGCAGAGAGCGATGAGGAGAAATCAAAGCTACTAAATAACTTTTTCTCCACTGTATTCACTGAGGAAAATAAACTGTCAGATGAAATGCAGAGTATAAAAGTAAATTCCCCTTTAAAAGTGCCCTGTCTGACCCAGGAAGAGGTGCAGCAACGTCTTAAAAAGAATAAAATAGACAAATCACCAGGACCGGATGGCATACACCCCTGTATCCTAAGAGAACTAAGTAATGTCATCGACAGACCCTTATTTCTGATATTTAAGGACTCTATACTGACAGGGAGTGTTCCACAGGATTGGCGCATAGCAAATGTGGTGCCAATATTCAAAAAGGGTCCAAAAACAGAGCCCGGGAACTATAGGCCGGTAAGTTTAACTTCTGTTGTGGGTAAACTGTTTGAGGTTTTCTGAGAGATGCTATCTTGGAGTACCTCAATGAAAATAAGCAAATAACTCCATATCAGCATGGCTTCATGAGGGATCGGTCATGTCAAACCAATTTAATCAGTTTCTATGAGGAGGTAAGTTCTAGACTTGACCGCGGGGAATCAATGGATGTCGTATATCTGGACTTCTCCAAAGCATTTGACACTGTACCACATAAAAGGTTAGTATATAAAATGAGAATGCTTGGCCTGGGAGAAAATGTCTGTATGTGGGTAAGTAACTGGCTCAGTGATAGAAAACAGAGGGTGGTTATTAATGGTACATACTCAGATTGGGTCACTGTCACTAGTGGTGTACCACAGGGGTCAGTATTGGGTCCTATTCTCTTCAATATATTTATTAATGATGTTGTAGAAGGCTTTCACAGTAAAATATCAATTTTTGCAGATGACACTAAACTGTGTAAAGTAATTAACACAGAAGAGGACAGTACACTGTATATATACTACAGAGGACAGTATACTGTATATATACTACAGAGGACAGTACGCTGTATATATACTACAGAGGACAGTGCACTGTATATATACTACAGAGGACAGTATACTGTATATATACTACAGAGGACAGTATACTGTATATATACTACAGAGTGCAGTACACTGCTACAGATGGATCTGGATAGACTGGAGGCTTGGGCAGAAAAGTGGCAGATGAGGTTTAACACTGACAAATGTAAGGTTATGCATATGGGAAGGAATAATGCAAGTCACCAGTACATACTAAATGGTAAAGCATTGGGTAACTCTGACATGGAAAAGGACCTAGGAATTTTAGCAAACTAAGCTGTAGAAACCAGTGTCAGACAGCTGCTGCCAAGGACAATAAGATAATGGGTTGTATCCGAAGGGGCATAGATGGTGGTGATGAGAACATAGTCCTGCCACTTTACATATCACTAGTCAGACCACACATGGAGGACTGTGTACAGTTCTGGGCTCCTGTGAACAAGGCAGACATAGCAGAGCTGGAGAGGGTTCAGAGGAGGGCAACTAAAGTAATAACTGGAATGGGTGGACTACAGGTCCCAGAAAGATTATCAAAATTAGGCTTATTCACTTTAGAAAAAAGACGACTGAGGGGAGATGTAATAACTATGTATAAATATATCAGAGGTCAGTACAGAGATCTCTCCCATCATCTATTTATCCCCAGGACTGTGACTGTGACGAGGGGCCATCCTCTGCGTCTGGAGGAAAGAAGGTTTGTACGTAAACATAGAAGATGATTCTTTACGGTAAGAGCAGTGAGACTATGGACTCTTTACGGTAGGAGCAGTGAGACTATGGACTCTTCACTGTAAGAGCAGTGAGACTATGGACTCATTACTGTAAGAGCAGTGAGACTATGGACTCTTTACTGTAAGAGCAGTGAGACTATGGACTGTTTACTGTAAGAGCAGTGAGACTATGGACTCTTTACGGTAGGAGCAGTGAGACTATGGACTCTTCACTGTAAGAGCAGTGAGACTATGGACTCATTACTGTAAGAGCAGTGAGACTATGGACTCTTTACGGTAAGAGCAGTGAGACTATGGACTCTTTACTATAAGAGCAGTGAGACTATGGACTCTTTACGGTAAGAGCAGTAAGACTATGGACTCTTTACGGTAAGAGCAGTGAGACTATGGAACTCTCTCCCTGAGGAGGTGGTGATGGTAAGTTCACTATAAGAGATCAGGAGGGGCCTGGATGTATTTCTGGAGGTAATAATATTACAGGTTATAGTTACTAGAGAGGGGTCGTTGATCCAGGGAGTTATTCTGATTGCCTGACTGGAGTCGGGAAGGAATTTTTCCCCCTAAAGTGAGGAAAATTGGCTTCTACCTCACAGGGTTTTTTGCCTTCCTCTGGATCAACTTGTAAGAAAACAGGCCGAACTGGATGGACAGAGGGCTTTTTTCGGCCTTACAAACTATGTTACTAGATAGAAGATAGATAGATAGATAGATAGATAGATAGATAGATAGATAGATAGATAGATAGGTAGATAGGTAGATAGAAGATTTCGACACTTTCAGCCCAAATTTCAGGGAAAATTTGATTTGCCGTGAATCTGAATTTCCTTCTGCTTCCTGGTAGCTTATGAATTTTCCCTGAAAATGCAGTAAAAAAATCACTCCTCCATTTGAGCGTGAAGATTGAAGATCCCACACAAAATCTCGTGCTCAGTGACATACGTATGACGTCACCATGCTGGCCAGTGTGATGCTGTCATCACACCCCACATCAAATGGATAAGGTGAGTGTTTTTTTCACCCCTGAGCCCTAATTTTCAGGCTCAGATGCAGTAATCAGTAATGAACGCGGCATCTGAGGGTTCAATGACCAGGGGAAGGGAGCAGTGCAATCCCCATTTCTCCTCATTGCACCCACTACTCACAAAGAAATTTGTTTGTGAAATTCAGCGAAGCAGCCGAATCGAAGTTTTCTAAACTTTCTTCATCTCTAATAGATAGATAGATAATGGGTGTTACAGCAGTGGGTGTGGAACCACGGTGTTAACAAACCAGTTTGACTTCGGGCGAATCCTAAGGATGATATCCTGGCAGTTCCCTGGTTTTCACCCTTTAACCCCTATACAGGAATCTGGACTTCACTGCAGGGGAACCACCAGACTATTACCTCCTGAAGTAGTCTCCGTGTGGTTAACAGACCACCCATTAATCGTAGCCCGGGACTGGCCAAGGTCAGGGCAGGCAGAAAGGGGTTAAATACAGATAAATGGGCAGAGGCCAGTACAAGGGCAAGCATCAATATACAGCAAACCTATTGCTCAGGTCCCCTCCGATACGAGAAGGTGCCTTAAGCACCCGGGGTAGCCTGGCCATTGGCTGGTAAAGATGCATGTGTGCACCTTGCCCTTTAAAAGCCTTGAGCATGCGTCCTATGGGCAAGAGAGGGAGAAGCCTAGCCGGCAGGCAGGTCACGGCCTGTGTGAGGGGAAAGAGCAGGCCCAACCATGGGAAGGCAGCAGGAAGTCCAGCCAGGTACGTTTAACAGCACAACGGTGGCTGCCGGCTGCACATCTATCTATTTATCTGTCTGTCTGTTTGTCTATCTTTTATCTATTTATCTGTCTATCTTTTATCTATTTATCTGTCTGTCTGTTTGTCTGTCTATCTTTTATCTATTTATCTGTCTGTCTATCTTTTATCTATTTATCTGTCTGTCTATCTTTTATCTATTGATCTGTCTGTCTATCTTTTATCTATTTATCTGTCTGTCTGTCTATCTTTTATCTATTTATCTGTCTGTCTGTCTATCTTTTATCTATTTATTTATCTGTCTGTCTATCTTTTATCTATTTATCTGTCTGTCTGTTTGTCTGTCTATCTTTTATCTATTTATCTGTCTATCTTTTATCTATTGATCTGTCTGTCTATCTTTTATCTATTGATCTGTCTGTCTATCTATTATCTATTTATCTGTCTGTCTATCTTTTATCTATTGATCTGTCTGTCTATCTTTTATCTATTGATCTGTCTGTCTATCTATTATCTATTTATCTGTCTGTCTATCTTTTATCTATTGATCTGTCTGTCTATCTATTATCTATTGATCTGTCTGTCTGTCTATCTATTATCTGCTGCAGGGTTGCACGTGTCTCTTTCAGGATTATTTTCTCCTTATAAACACCAGGTAATGAATACATTTAATCTCCGGACGACTCCTCTGTCAGTCACTTTGCACACTTGGCAGCAGCTCAGCAGTGACTTTCAGCACTTTCTGATCTCACGTTCCTATGATCCCGTCGTCTCTGGATGGTGAATGTACTGACTCCCCGGAATAGCTTACTATGCAAATAGCTCAGACACATCAGCAACTTCTGGGCTCTGCTGGATTTGCACATTTTATTTTTTGCTAAGAAAACTATCAACATAATAGACGTAAAATGCATATTCAATGCTTTAATAGAAATGTAGTGAATCATTCTGCCGGGTGGATGTCATTGAGGTGGTAATGGACTCATTACGAAACCTTCTGCTGGAGACTCAAGGAACAATCGCATTTGTTTTAAGGCCTTTATGCTGAGACGCTACACACCCCACCTTCAGGAGCTTTTATGGCCTCCCCATTCTACATCCATAACCAGTAATATGAGGTTGGTCTCTCTTTTGCTCTTCTGGGAAGGATTTCTACAACATTTTGGAGGGTGTCTGTGGGAGATTTTGCCCATTCATCGAGACGGCCTGGCTCACACAATTTCTGTTCTAGTTCCTCCCAGAGGTAGTGGATAGGATTGAGGTCAGGCCTCTGTAGAGGGACAGAAAAGAGCTTTCCCCCAAACTGTTCCCACAAAGTTGTCTACAGTCTTTTGCATACCTCCCAACTTTGGAAATGGAGAAAGAGGGACAAATTGTTTGGTGCGCGAAGCGGACTGTGGCAAATTTTATCGGCAATAGGCCACGCCTCTAACTCCGCCCAAAACATAACTATACACCTAATTCCACCCAGTCCCCTTACTGCCCCACATAGTAATTATTCCCCAGTTATGAGCCCCCAGTAATATGTCCTTTATGTGCCCCCAGTAATATGCCCTTTATGTGCCCCCCCTGTGCCTCCAGTGTCCCCCCAGTAATATGTCCTGTTATGTGCCCCCAGTAATATGTCCTGTTATGTGCCCTCCATGTGAATATGTCCTGTTATGTGCCCCCAGTAGTAAATATGTCCTGTTATGTGCCCCCAGTAATATGTGTTGTGCCCCTATCCTGTATGTGTCCCCCAGTAATATGCCCTGTTATGTGCCCCCAGTCATATATGTCCTGTTATGTGCCCCCATGTGCCCCCCAGTAATTATGCTCCTGTTATGTGCCCCAGTAAATATGCCCCCCCGTATGCCCTGTTATGTGCCCAGTAATATGTCCTCCAGTAATATGTCCTGTTATGTAATATGCCCCCAGTAATATGTCCTGTTATGTGCCCCCAGTAATATGTCCTGTTATGCCCCCAGTAATATGCCCTGTTATGTGCCCCCAGTAATATGTCCTGTTATGTGCCTCCAGTAATATGCCCTGTTATGTGCCCCCCAGTAATATGTCCTGTTATGTGCCCCAGTAATATGTCCTGTTATGTGCCCCAGTAATATGTCCTGTTATGTGCCCCCAGTAATATGTCCCTGTTATGTGCCCCAGTAATATATGTGCCCTGTTATGTGCCCCAGTAATATGTCCTGTTATGTGCCTCCAGTAATATTGTCCTGTTATGTGCCCCCAGTAATATGTCCTGTTATGTGCCCCCAGTAATATGTCCTGCCCCCAGTAATATGTCCTGTTATGTGCCCCCAGTAATATGTCCTGTTATGTGCCCCCAGTAATATGTCTGTGTGTTATGTGCCCCAGTAATATGCCTGTTATGTGCCCCCAGTAAATGTCCTTTATGTGCCCCAGTAATATGCCCTGTTATGTGCCCCCAGTAATATGTCCTGTGCCCCCAGTAATATGTCCTG
>ONZH01023405.1:0-56878 GCA_900303285.1 Rhinella marina | reverse complement strand
AGGGCCTGTAGGTGGACCGTCCGGAAAAATTGTTTGGAGAGAGGGCCTGTAGGGGGTCCCTCCGGAAAAAATTGTTTAGAGAGAGGGCCTGTAGGTTGACCTCCGGAAAAATTGTTTAGAGAGAGGGCCTATAGGTGGACCTCCCGGAAAAATTGTTTAGAGAGAGGGCCTGTAGGTGGACCTCCGGAAAAAATTGTTTAGAGAGAGGGCCTATAGGTGGACCTCCGGAAAAATTGTTTGGAGAGAGGGCCTGTAGGTGGACCTCCGGAAAAATTGTTTAGAGAGAGGGCCTGTAGTGGACCTCCGGAAAAATTGTTTAGAGAGAGGGCCTGTAGGGGGCCCCTCCGGAAAAATTGTTTAGAGAGAGGGCCTGTAGGTGGACCTCCGGAAAAATTGTTTAGAGAGAGGGCCTGTAGGGGGCCCTCCGGAAAAATTGTTTAGAGAGAGGGCCTGTAGGGGACCCTCTGGAAAAATTGTTTAGCAAGAGGGCCTGTAGGTGGACCTCCGGAAAAATTGTTTAGAGAGAGGGCCTGTAGGTGGACCTCCGTAAAAATTGTTTAGAGAGAGGGCCTGTAGGTGGCCCTCTGGAAAAATTGTGGTAAAAGAGTGCCAGTTGGACCTCTAAAAAATTGCGTTTTTTGGGTCAGCGTTAGGCAAAGATGACAAGGAGGAGGAGGAGTAGGAGGAGTAGAGAAGAGGAATCGGATACATAAGTAATGTTAATCTTTAGCTGCTTTCCCCCGGAGGAGATTTGAATTCCGGTGAAATCCAGGCTTTGTTCATTTTAATAAGCGTCAGCCTGTCAGCGCTGTCAGTTGACAGGCGTGTACGCTTATCGGTGATGACGCCACCAGCTGCACTGAATACCCGCTCTGACAACACGCTAGCGGCAGGGCAGGCCAGCACCTCCAAGGTGTACAGCGCCAGTTCAGGCCACGTGTCCAGCTTTGCAACCCAGTAGTTGTATGGAGTAGAGTGATCGGACCGGACATTGGTATGGTCAGCTAGGTACTCCCTCACCATCTTTCTGTAAAGCTCCTCCCTACTCTGCCTAGACTGGGGACAGGTGACAGTGTCTTGCTGGGGTGACATAAAACTGGCAAAGGCCTTGGAGAGCGTTCCCCTGCCAGTGCTGGACAAGCTGCCTACTCGCCTCCTCTCTCCCGCTACTTGGCCCACAGAACCATGCCCTCTGCCGTTAGCAGCGTCAGATGGGAAGCATTGTTTCAGCTTGTGCACCAGGGCCTGTTGATATTGATTCACTCTCATACTCCTTTCCTCTACAGGGATGAGAGTGGAAAGGTTCTGCTTGTACCGTGGGTCCAGGAGAGTGAACACCCAGTAATCGGTGTTTGAAAAAATTCTTCTAACGTGAGGGTCACGGGGTAGGCAGCCTAACATGAAGTCTGCCATGTGCGCCAGAGTCCCAACACGCAAGAATTCCCTCTCCTCACTGGCCTGACTCTCAATTTCCTCCTCCTCCTCCAAGTCCTCCTCTTCAGGCTATACACGCTCAAGAGTTAAGAAGGACTGAGCACTGGTACCCTCTTCTGTCTCGCCGACATTCTCCTCCTCTTCCTCCTCATCCCCCTCCTCCGATACGCGCTGAGAAACAGACCGGAGGGTGCTCTGGCTATCAAGCGACGTATCTTCCTCCACCGTCTCTTGTGACAAGCGCAAAGCATCCGACTTCATGCTGAGCAGTGAGTTTTTCAACAGGCAAAGCAGCGGGATGGTGAGGCTGATAATGGCGGCATCGCCGCTGACCATCTGTGCTGACTCCTCAAAGTTGCTCAACACCTGGCAGATATCAGGTCCACGTCCACTCCTCATTGTAGACTTGAGGAATCTGACTGACCTGACTACCAGTTCTGGTGGAAGTTGACATCTGGCAGTCTACAATCGCTCTGCGCTGCTGGTAAACTTTGGATAACATGTTTAATGTCGAATTCCATCTTGTGGGCACGTCGCACAACAGTCGGTGAGCGGACAGTTGTAGGCGGCGCTGCGCTACCCTGAGAGTGGCAGCATCTGTGGTCGACTTGCGGAAATGTGCACAGATGCGACGCACCTTGGTGAGCAAATCAGACAGATTGGGGTATGTCTTGAGGAACCACTGAACTATTAGATTGAACACGTGGGCCAGGCATGGCACATGTGTCAGTCTGCCGAGTTGCAGAGCCGCCACCAGGTTACGCCCGTTGTCACACACAACCATGCCTGGCTTGAGGTTCAGCGGTGCCAGCCACTGATCGGTCTGCGCCGTGATGCCCTGTAAAAGCTCTTGGGCAGTGTGCCTTTTGTCACCTAAGCTCAGCAGTTTGAGCACCGCCTGCTGGCGCTTACCCACGGCACTGCTGCTGCGCCTAGAGCTACCGACTGAAGGCGCCGTGCCCACGGATGGTAATTCGGAGGAGGAGGGGTTGGAGGAAGAGGCATAGTATGTCTGAGAGACCGTGACCGAGGTAGGCCCCGCAATCCTCGATGTGGGCAGTACATGAGCGGCCCCAGGGTCAGACTCGGTCCCAGCCTCCACCAAGTTAACCCAATGTGCCGTCAGTGAGATATAGTGTCCCGGCACTTGTCCACGTGTCCGTGGTTAGGTGGACCTTCTCAGAAACAGCGTTGGTCAGGGCACGGATGATGTTCTGTGACACGTGCTGGTGTAGGGATGGGACGGCACATCGGGAAAAATAGTGGCGGCTGGGGACCGAATACCGAGGGGCAGCCACTGCCATGAGATTGCGAAAGGCCTCGGTCTCTACCAGCCTATAGGGCAGCATCTCCAGGCTCAGCAATTTGGAGATGTGGGCGTTGAGGGCTTGGGCATGTGGGTGGGTGGAACTGTATTTCCTCTTGCGCTCCAGCGTCTGCTGTAAAGACAGCTGAATGCTGAGCTGGGACACATTAGTGGACCCTGTGGAGGATCGTGGAGGCGAAGGTGTGGTTTTCCGGCGGGAGGCGCTCGTGCCGGGGTCCTGGGCAGGGGGTTGACTAGCAGAGGCAGCGAGTGACACAGGGGAAGGAGCAGTGGTGTGACCCGCAGGAGGTGAACGGCCTTGGTTCCATTGAGTGGGGTGTTTAGCACTCATATGCCTGCGCATGCTGGTGGTGGTTAGGCTAGTAGTGGTGGCACCCCTGCTGATCCTGGTGTGGCACAGGTTGCACACCACAGTCCGTCGGTCATCCTCTCTTTCTTTAAAGAACCTCCAGACGTGTGAACATCTAGGCCTCGCCACGGGAGCTTCACTACGTGAAACAGTTGCTGCTGATGCGCCAGCTCTGGCCCTGCTTCTCCCTCTGGCCACACCACTGCCTCTTACAACCTGTTCTGGTGCAGCACTCGCCTCCGCCTCAGAAGCACTGTCTTCACTCGGCTTATCAACCCAGCTTGGGTCAGTCACCTCGTCATCCTCCGATTCCTCAGTCTGCTCCCCCCTCGGACTTCCTGCCCTGACAACAACTTCACCACTGTCTGACAACCGTTTCTCCTCATCGTCCGACACCTCTTTACACACTTCTTCCACTAAGTCAACATTGTCATCATCATCATCACCCACAGACTGCGACAGTTGGAAAACTTGGGCATCGGGAAAGAGGTCAGCAGCAACCTGAGAAGTGGTTTGTGACTCTGGGAAGGGTCCAGAAAACAGTTCCTCAGAGTATGCTGGATCGCATTCCAAATTTTCCTGGGAGGGGGCAGACTGGGGGGAAGGAGGTTGAGGTGGAGGAGCCAGAGGAGTGCTCTTTTGGGTAACGTGGGTGGACTGCGTGGAAGACTGACTGGTGGACAAATTACTTGAAGCATTGTCCGCAATCCACGACACCAGCTGTTCGCACTGTTGTGGTTTCAACAGTCCTCTACCACGTGTCCCTGTAAGTTGAGACATGAAGCTAGGGAGTGTATCTCTGCGGCGTTCCCCTGCTCCCTCATCAGCAGGTACTGTCTCACCCTGCCCAGGACCACGGCCTCTGCCCCCTGCAGTAATTGAATGCCCACGCCCACGCCCTCGTCCTCGACCCTTAGCCCTGGGGTTCAACATTTTCTGTATATAAGTGTATTATATAAAATAAATAAATAAATAAATGGGCCTGCTGTACTGAAACCCACAAACTTGTTCAATCTAACCAAGAAAATATATAGGTGGATAAGTTAGAGCAAAATTACGTATGTTATTACGTACCGTGCAGTATGGAGCAATTACACTGAAACTATTAGATTAGGCAGACTTGGTCTGCTTAAGTGCAACCCAGACAAATGTCGCACAGAGATTTTTGCAATGTAGCTGTATCAGTGAGAGTAAAAGACCTTTTTTAATTAAGTGACGTACAGAATGTGTCACCTGGACAGAAAATACGGATTGTGTTTTGTATATAGGTGGATAAGTTAGAGCTAAATTACGTATGTTATTACGTACCGTGCAGTATGGAGCAATTACACTGAAACTATTAGATTAGGCAGACTTGGTCTGCTTAATTGCAACCCAGACAAATGTCGCACAGAGATTTTTGTAATGTAGCTGTATCAGTGAGAGTAAAAGACCTTTTTTAATTAAGTGACATACAGAATGTGTCACCTGGACAGAAAATACGGATTGTGGTTTGTGGTGACTGGACAGCTGAACTGTGACACAAAGAATGGTTCCACACAGCTGTTTGAAATGGATTTGTATCACTGAGATAAAACAACAAAAAACTTTTTTTTTATTTTGTATTTTTTTTTTTGTATTTTTTTTTTTTAACGTGACGTGCAGAAACTATCAGAGAGCAAACTCAGCCCCTGCTGACTGTGGCTATTTTGACTGCAACCCAGACAGGTTATAGTTACTAGAGAGGGGTCGTTGATCCACAGAGTAATTCTGATTGCCTGATTGGAGTCGGGAAGGAATTTGTTTTCCCCTAAAGTGGGGAAAATTGGCTTCTACCTCACAGGGGTTTTTTGCTTTCCTCTGGATCAACTTGCAGGATAACAGGCCAAACTGGATGGACAGATGTCTTTTTTTGGCCTTATAAACTATGTTACTATGACTTTTTTTTTCAAAATAACATTGAGGCTTAAGACAATGTACAGAAATCTTGTTCTACACACTCTTTCCCTTTGGCCCAACTCGTTTTTAAAAGGAAGATGGCCATCGATCCAGGGATCGATATAGCAAGATTACAGGTTGGACTTGATGGACTTTTGTCTTTTTCCAACCTTAACAACTATGTAACTATGTACAGTAGCCCTGTGGGGACCCATAACAATTGGTTATGTAGTATTTGAAGAGCCTGCAATAAGGTATACATATGTAATTTATTAATTAAAGGGCTTTTGTTAGTTCATATCTGCAGGGTGGGCCATTTATATGGATAGACCTAAATAAAATGGGAATGGTTGGTGATATTAACTTCCTGTTTGTGGCATATTAGTATATGGGAGGGGGAAAACTTTTCAAGATGGGTGGTGACCATGGCGGCCATTTTGAAGTTGGCCATTTTGGATCCAACTTTAGTTTTTTCAATGGGAAGAGGGTCATGTAACACATCAAACTTATTGAGAATTTCACAAGAAAAACAATGGTGTGCTTGGTGTTAACATAACTTTATTCTTTTATGACTTATTTACAAGTTTCTTACCACTTATAAAATGTGTATTTGATCTGGTGCTCACTCGTGGGCTATATGGACTGGTGCTCCAATCACAGACCGGCCTATACGGTCTAAAAGAAAAACAAATTGTACAAGTAGTAGATTGGGCACTCTATCTGATACACGTAGATTAGAGGACACTCTCAATGATAGTTAAAACATTTAATGTAATATATACATAAAAACATATAGACATATAAACACATATAAAAGTCTTGGTGATACTTGCTGTTCTTTGTAGGGCAATAAATCTCGGGCAGTAAATTTAGAACGCAGGTTTTGTATAATATACTGATATTGGTTTATATCTTATTGATTAAAAGTCCTCAATATAAGGTCTTGCATTTAAAGAAAAATAAACAGAATAAAAGTTCCTCGTATATTTTGAGATCCTTGTTGCTGGAAAATATCCGTGAGCTGGAAGGTTGCTACCCGCCATGGCGTCCCACGGAGGTATCGCACCGTATTCTATTATATAGTATTAATATTGGTAGTACTCACAGTTTGTCCATAATAGTGACTCAAGCAAACATATTCCTTTGGTCGGCTGGCGTCTCTTAGTTGTATGGCTTAACTGCACTTATAAAATGTGTTCAAAGTGCTGCCCATTGTGTTGGATTGTCAATGCAACCCTCTTCTCCCACTCTTCACAAACTGATAGCAACACAGCAGAAGAAATGCTAGCACAGACTTCCAGTATCCGTAGTTTCAGGTGCTGCACATCTCGTATCTTCACAGCATAGACAATTGCCTTCAGATGACCCCAAAAAAAAGTCTAAGGGGGTCAAATTGTAGGAAAACAGGCTGAACTGGATGGACAGATGTCTTTTTTCGGCCTTACAAACTATGTTACTATGTTACTATGTAAATTGGGAGACCTTGGGATCCATTTAACTGGCCCACGACGATCAATCCACTTTCCAGGAAACTGCTCATCTAGGAATGCTCGGACCTGACACCCATAATTGGGTGGTGCACCATCTTGCTGGAAAAACTCAGGGAACGTGCCAGCTTCAGTGCATAAAGAGGGAAACACATCATTATGTAGCAGTTGAATAGCCCCCAAGGCCTGACCCCCTTAGACTTTTTATCTTTGGGGTCATCTGAAGGCAATTGTCTATGCTGTGAAGATACGAGATGTGCAGCACCTGAAACTACAGATACTGGAAGCCTGTGCTAGCATTTCTCCTGCGGTGTTGCTATCAGTGTGTGAAGAGTGGGAGAAGAGGGTTGCATTGACAGTTCAACACAATGGGCAGCACTTTGAACACATTTTATAAGTGAAATTCTCAATAAGTTTGATGTGTCACATGACCCTCTTCTCATTGAAAAAATTAAAGTTGGATTCAAAATGGCCGACTTCAAAATGACCACCCATCTTGAAAAGTTTCCCCGCTCCCATATACTAATGTGCCACAAACAGGAAGTTAATATCACCAACCATTCCCATTTTGTTTAGGTGTATCCATATAAATGGCCAACCCTGTAGTTGATATCTTAATTTTACTACGTACACATATCATATTCCATATACTTGTTCCATTTAAAATACTATCGTGAACTTTTCTCTAATTTATGATCTCAGAACCAGACATTTTTACAGTACAAACCTGTACATGTCACAATGGAAGTCAGTAGGGTAACACTTTGGAACAAACAGCATGTCATTTCAGATGTTTGCATAAAAGTTCAATAATTGTATTGCTAATTCTCAGCAAATATCTAATTGACTCTCTAAGGCTACTTTCACACTAGCGTTTACAAATTCCGGTATTGAGCTCCGTCTGGGCATCTGCACCAAGACGGATCCGGAATGACCCCCAATGCAAGTCAATGGGGACGGAGTTTGGTGTGACACAATAGTAAAAGGATCCATCCTCCATTGACTTTCAATAGAGTTCATGACGGATCCGTCACCTACACTTTTTCCCCACAGCTCCCTCCTCCCTCCAGCAGAGGGCGCTGTGGGGAATCTTCCCTTCCTTTGTGCGCCCCGTCCTCCTCCTCCTGTGCTGTCCAGAGCTGCTGGGGCCTCTGACAACCAGAAGCCATCAGGTAAGTATGTATGTATGTATGTAAGTGTGTATGTATGTGTATGTATGTGTAAGTGTATGTATGTATGTATGTTGAGACTGTGTCTGACACGAGTGGGGCCGGAGTGCGGTTCCGGCCCCACACGTGCACCTGCGGCAGCATGGATCCGGCGGGACCCTTCACCTGCTGGATCCGTGCTGCCGCTAGTGTGAAAGTGGCCTAAGAAACTCATAGCATCTCTGTTTTCAGGTTAAGGAGACGTAACCCAAACAATGAAGACTTGAATTTTACAGCATGACCTAGCCTGACCCAGATTCAATGATTCAAGACTTTAGGAAGTCAAGACATTCTGTCTAAAGTAAGGCACGCAGGTCTATAAAACGCCACGCCTTAGAAGTCTACAAGCTGCCAACATACTGTACAACTCTGTAGATATGATTGATGTGCTAACCTACTGATCATGTTTCAGCTGAAATGATTTCAACCATGATAAATACTATGAATTCTGCAAGTGTTTTTGGCAACATTGTCGGGGGGGGTGGGGGGTGGATTGACAAAAACAGGCCATTTAATACTACTGGAAACATGAGAAGTCCAGCCCTACTCCTGTGCTTATTTATAAATTCTCTGCTGAGCTCCACCTATCCACCTTGCACCTTGCACCTTGCATGTCCAAAGAAGCTATTGCTACATCACCAAAAAATTTGTACCGCGCGCACTGTTATAGTAACAAAAGTAAGATGATATAGATAATGGAATGGCTGTTGTTTCTCAATTTAAATGGTTTTTAAAAGGGTAATTTCGGCTATGAGATAATTGTAAGATCTGAAGAAGTTTGGCCTCTGGGATCACTACCAATTATGGGAACAGAAATCCTGTTACCCCAGCCAAATCGGAGCTTCAGCAGGCAATTCTTCATAGGATTGCTGGAAACAGCGAGTTGGTTACCTTCAAGGGTCCCATAGCAAGAATATGGACCTGCCCTTCCATTTAAATGGATGAACTGGACTCCTGTTATGGTATCGGAGAGAATCCAACAACTTAGACCCCCTATTATGCCCTACTCTGTGGAAAGGGCAATAACTTCTTTTAAACCAGAATTCCACTTTAAAGGGGTTCTGCAGTTCTGTAAAACTGATGATCTATCCCCTGGATAGATCATCAGCATCTGATCGGCGGTGGTCTGACACCCGGGACCCCCGCCGATCAGCTGTTTGAGAAGGCAGCGGCACTGCAGGAGCGCCACGGCCTTCTCTGTGTTTTCCTCAGGCCCAGTGACGTCACGACTAGTTTCACTGGCCTGGGCGGGGCTAAGCTCTGTTCACTTGAATGGAGTTAGCCCCGCCCAGGCCAGTGATACTAGTCGTGACGTCACTGGGCCTGCGATAGAGGATAGATCATCAGTTTTAAAGAACTACAGAACCCCTTTAACTTTTTAACTTATCAAATAGTATTAAAAACATTGTTATTCTATTAATTAATCTGCAAATTTGTAATTAAAGTCAATTTATATTCAACAAGTGTCGTTTCTGCGCTTGTTCGTTCTTGACCTTATAATTATCAGTGCATGCATTTTCTCAGTAGTCATTTTTAACCATGGGTTCTCTGTTTATAGGCAGTAAATATATGTCAACCACCATCCCTCCAATTCCACTTGATACTGGTTTTCAAGTTTTTATTCAAAATCCCTTTGTAATTGTCCGATCTCAATTCCTCATTAACCAATCATTACTGAAACATCTTAAGCTGGCCAAAGATATTAAAGATAACCTTTCATGGGATTACCACATAGGGCAGCCCCTAAGTGGTAAAATACCCCTCCATTCCACCACTGTGTCTCCGGCTGTTTGTGGCACCTAATTTAGGCCCTCAGTATAGGGAGGAGGAGACATTTGGTTTTCTCAATGGGCATCTCCTTCTTCTTGGCTGTAGCGTAGTCCAATCGCAGCGAAGAGCGTCACAGCCAGGGAGAAAAAACAGCTCACCTTCTCCCTGGCTGTGACTCTCTCTGCTGCTACTGGACCACGCTACAGCCAAGAAGAAGGAGATGCCCATTGAGAAAACCAAATGTCTCCTCCCTGTACTGATGGCCTAAATTCGGCACAAAAACAGCGGGGGACACAGCGGCAGAACGGAGCGGACTTCTAAAAAAAAAAGCATTCGTAGGGGCCGCCCTATCTGGTAAGAATACCAGTTTGTAACCCATAATCCCATAAAAGGTCCTCTTTAAGATGTAGCCACAATATGACAAACTTTCTGAAGTTTTCAAAAAATGTGTTTTATTCAAAATTGCTTTTCCAATGATACAATTGTTGGCGTTGTGGAAAATATGCCCCTATACATATAAACTTCTGAACAGTGTAATATGTGCTACTGCAGCCAATCACTGGCCTCAGTGGTGACCTGTCCCCAATAAGCATGTGAGCCAGGCCAGGGACTGGAAGGAGCAAGAATTGGGAAATTCACTGGTCTCAGCAGTTAAAGTGCCATTTACTGGCATCTGACCACAGAGGCTCAGTTGTCACTTGGGCACACATCACCTATGGCCAGTAAACAGCCGCCTGGCCATAAACTGGATGTCACATCTCCAGTCCTCTGGGGACAGGAAAGAGTTGGGGACAGGAGCCTTGGTGCTAAACGGAGATGCCATGAATAGGTGCCTTTTTTTTACGTTAAATATTTTCCCAACCCAACCTAAAATTGGTTTTAGGGTCAGACAATCCCGTTAAATACTCTTTAGGACGTTTGTGACATTAACGGTGCTTCTAAATTCTTTGTAAAAGTAATTTCTTTAAATAGCTAATTTTACATGCTTTGGGAAAAAATGCCATATGTCACATGTCATTTACAGTTCCTCAATTAAAACCAGTTATGTCATGACTATTAAAACCAGACTAATCATGCTATATTTATATAACAGGAGGACACCTAGGAGTAGCAGTACTTGAGTACACCGGTACTTATTAGTTTCATATACAGAGCTCTCCAGGCACGCTTTATTACAAGAAAGGCAAGATTGGACTCTTCCCCTCGTCGTCTCGGATCCCATAAACACACACTGACCTGTTTTATAGTACCGCCATCAAAAGTGTTAAAGTGCTGTGAATGAAGAGCTGTTATCTGATTTCAATGCACATTTCTGGCAAATATTCATATTTTCAAGGGAAAATTGCAGCATTAACTGCGAGTATTCTGGCACTATTCAAGATCATTTATCTATGTAGCACATTCATAAATAACATAAGCTTGATTCATTGTTGCATTGAAAATCTGAGATCCTGGTATTAAAAAATAGTTACACACTTTGATGGAACAATAAATTTTATTGGCACTATATCAACATTTCCCTGACTGCTGTTTAGGATGAAGTAGAAAATGTTAGCACTACGAGGGAACAAACTGCTCTTACTAATGCAGAAGATAACTCCCGCTGAAGGCTCTTTCCTCCTGCAGACCCCGCAGCAGCAAGAATGTATCACACCAAACTGTCACTTAGAAGCGAAGCCAGAAAATTGTTGTTTCTTGCGGTGTTACTACAGGAAAATCACCTCTCCGGGTTTGCTGGATGCTGCCAAATAAATGACAGCTTAATTTATGCCATTCTACTGCTACATTACTGAGCCATTCAGACACACAGTTAAGTGCACTCCATGTTAGTGCACCGTGCTGAAATCAGAGCAACAGGTTACTGCACAGGGCTCGTTAAAGTGTCTGAAATCCTCATAATGTCTCAGTCACCGGCTCAAAAATGTGCGTTTGCAAAAACATTCTAAATGCAATTGAAATATGAAGTGGCTAAGGCAATAATGTCGAAAGATTGTAGAAATGTGGTGATGTGAAATATGGCACACCTGTCATTTGTCTCTCTTCCTTTATCGTATGTTTGAAAAAAATGTAAAAAAGATTTTTTATTTTTTTTTGCATATACAGCTATGTATGTTTCTGGCCTCAAGGAAAAATGTTTCTAACTAATTAAAGGAGTTGTTCAGTTGATTTCTTTTAAACAGACTCAGAATGATATTTAAAAAAAAATATAAAAACTCAGCTTACCGATCCCCTGCCAAGCCTTTTCGGCCTCTTTCACACAACAGTATTTTTTGCAGGCTCCGATCCGCATTTTTCACATGGAAAATGCGGACCCATTCATTTCTATGGGCCCGCAAAAAATGCGGGCAGCACACCGTGTGCTGTCCGCATCCGTTGCTCCGTTCCGTGGCCCGCAAAAAAAAGTAGAGCATGTCCTATTCTTGTCCGTTTTGCGGACAAGGATAGGCAATGTTACAGTGGATCCGCAAAAAATACGGATGCCATACGGACGCCATCCGTTTTTTTTGCGGATCCGCAATTTGCGGACCGCAAAACACAACGTTCGTGTGAAACAGGCCTTCTGATGATTCTTGGGTCTCTTACCCCACCACCAGGTTCTGATAACTGGTCCCTCACACAGAAAATTATCATTCAGTCAATCAGTGAGTGAGGCAGGTCACTGCTGGGGCCAATGATTAACTAAGGCCCCTTTCAGACGAGCGAGTTTTCCGCGCGAGTGCAACGTGTGACGTTAAAGCATAGCACCCGCACTGAATCCTGACCCATTGATTTCAATGGGCCTGTGTACATGAGCATAAGTTCCGTGTTGCGTAAAAAACACAGCATGTTCTATATTCTGCGTTTTTCACACAGCCCTGGTCCCATAGAAGTGAATGGGGCTTCAGTGAAAAACGCATTGTATCCTGAAGCAAATGCAGATACAATGCGTTTTTCACTGATGGTTGCTAAGAGATTTTGTTTGTAAACCTTCAGTTTTTTATCATGCACGTGAAAAACGCATCAAAATGCATTGCACCCGCACGGAAAAAACTGAACAACTGAACGCAATTGCAGACAAAAGTGTCTGAACTTGTTTGCAAAAAGGTGCGAGTTTTCCTGAACGCACCCTGAACGCATCCGGACCTAATCCATCACGCTCGTGTGAAAGGGGCCTAAAGCTACTTTCACACTAGTTCTTTGCTGGATCTGGCAGGGTTCAGAAAAAACGGTCCCGTTACTGATAATACAACCTTCTCATCTGCATCGGTTATGAACAGATCCGGTTGTATTATCTTTAACATAGCCAAGACGGGTCCATCATGAACTCCATTGACAGTCAATGGGGGAAGGATCCGTTTTGTATTGTGTCAGATTGTGTCAGAGTTAAACGGATCCGTCCCCATTGACTTGCATTGTGGGTCATGACGGATCCATCTTGCTCCGCATCCCATGACGGAAAGCAAACCACAGCATGCTGCGGTTTGCTCTCTAGTATGAGAACGCAACCAAACTGAACGGAATGCATTTTAGAGAATTCCATTCTGTTCAGCTACGTTTTGTTCCCATTGACAATTAATAGGGACAAAACGGAAGCGTTTTTTTCCCGGTATTGAGACCCTATGACAGATCTCAATATTAACGCTAATGTGAAAGTAGCCTAAGCAGTCTTAACCTGTGTATCGAGAGCAAACAGAAAGCCGAGACCAGTGCAGGAAAGACAGGCTGACCATAGACCCAGGCAAAGTTTCCAGTGGGCCCAAGCCTAGGGGGCCATACGAGCCCTACTCATGGATGCTGGCCAGGTACATAACGATCAGATGCTCCCAGTATTAGTTAATGTTAAGAGTATTATGTACTTCTGTCCTTGGCCAGTAGCTGCTGGTGCCCTCCTGAATTCAACTGTATCACCATCCTCAGTATGGTGATAGGGCAGTATTTCATGCTGCTTTAGCTCTTCTGGGCCAGTATTTTGTGCTTCACTATGGTATTGCTGGCCCTGACTACTTCTGTTCTCACTGCCTACTTGTGGCTTGTGTTGGACCTGTCTACTTGTGTTTTCCAACCTTTTGTCAAGTTAGATTTGCTTACAACATCGGGCCACTTTTAGTTTTTTTTTCCCAGACCACTTTAATTCCCTGTCCGCCCCTGGTGACAAGAGATTAGTGAGGTGAATTTTTACAGCAGTCTGAGACTATTTTATATATATATAAAAAAAAAAATCATCCGGAGAACGCCTTTAACATAAAATATTGAATAGTTGGTAAATATCTAACTGCTATGACCCCACTGTTAAACAACCCATGATCACAAGAACAGGGGTCCCCGGCCGCCTTGTTTCTCCTCACTGCACGTCCACAGTGCGTTGGTGTAAAGACTGCACTTTTTGAAATGTAAATAATCAAAGCATAAATGAACAGCAGTAAACCATAAACGTATACTAAACTGTGTAGATGCTATAACACAGGAATTCTTGAACGCTAGTCGTCTGATATCTTTTTATGGGATTCAAGTTGACACTTGCGCTGATAACCTATGTGTGGTCCTGGTCTCTTCACCTGAAGCATTGCCAATAGACAAAGTAACATAAACAAGTAAATAATATCAACGTATGTATTACATGTAACACTATATTATAATTGTAAATTGCTACTTGTGTTACTGAATGTGTAAATGTTAATGTGCGTTTACATGAGATACTGTACTTTACTGTACGGACGGTCATAAAGCTGTGACTATGGATCCCAGGAAAACACGAAACTTTTGGCATCTTTTACCTTTTCTGTTAATGACAGCATACATCCTTGCCAGCATGTACCGTAGATAGAGGTGGTGCTATTCAAACCCTGAAGCTTCATCAACAATGTTCCACCTCAGTCCCATAAATTTCTGTTCCAAGAATACATTTTTTTTATGGCTTTCTAATTACTGGTTGTCTTTGTTGAACTGTCATGAGTCATCAATACATGAAGGTGTTTCCCTTATAAAGTTTTTGTAGTGTCTCCATTGTTTAAGTGTAATTTAACAAAACAGTATATATATATATATATATATATATATATATATATATATATATATAGTGTATTTCCTTATAGTCAGTATAGATTGTATTACAATGTGCATTTCACCAGTTGCATTACAACTGAAGATTTTGCATCCTATCTGTGGGCGACATTGCAGGGCAGGAGTTGAGCATATTGATATATAGAGTGTCAGAATAGGTTCACTATAATTTGCAATTAATTAATTCACATCTCTGTTCTTTCGATGCTTAAGTGTCCAGAGGGTGGAATATTTAATGATTCACAGCCTTTCTTGTATGACTGTGCTTACAAAGATAGCTGCTGATCCTTACAGGGCATCTGTCAGCAGATTTGTACCTATGACACTGGCTGACCTTTTACATGTGCACTTGGCAGCTGAAGGCATCTGTGTTGGTCCCATGTTCATATGCGCCCGCATTGCTGAAAAAAATGTATGAATATTGGCAAATGAGCCTCTAGGAGCAACGGGGGCATTACCATTACACCTAGAGGCTCTGCTCTCTCTGCAACTGCCGTGCCCTCTCCATTTTGATTGAGAGAGCCAGGCGTGATGATGTGTTCACTGCCTAGTCCTGTCAATCAAAGTGCAGAGGGTGTAGAAGTTGCAGAGAGAGCAAAACCTTTAGGTGTAACGGCAACACCCCCATTGCTCCTAGAGGCTCATTTGCACATATGAAAACATCCTTTTCCTCAGCAATGCGGACACATATGGACATGGAACCAACACAGATGCCTTCAGCTGCCAAGTGCACATGTAACAGGTCAGCCAGTTTCATAGGTTTCATAGTTTCTGGTGACAGATGCCTTTTAAGCAGGACTTCCCACTAGACACCTAAACACAGAGAATGCAAGTTATATTGAATGTTTTCCCACAAAACCACCATACATATATCCATCTGTGTAGCTTCTTCTATATAACCTGTTACCTGCTGATCAGATACCATGTTCAATGTGACAAGTTCCCTTAAACCATTTTTATGTGGCTTTAATATTATTTTTTGGGTTATTCTAATAGCTGAAAAATAAAGCGTTTCTAAGTCTCAGCCTGCTACTAGAACCAAGGTAGGCCACCTAGTAGTTCAGGATCTACTGTGACTTCAGCTCACCATACTCTTGAAACTTTTGGCATCTCTTGTTGGGGTTACAAACAAAATGTAACATGTGATAAATTTGGTGCAAAGTACGCCAATGCAGACTTGAAAGTGACTTCAAATATTACCCTCATGATAAATTCTCCCCATTGTTTCATGAAGGTCAAAATACTATCTCAATAGTGATCACCTTGTATCAGTGCAATGTGGGACCTAAACATAGCTGCTTCTCTTCTGTGTGAAAGTAGGAGGTTTTTCATGGTAGTCATTAAGTAACTTCTGTATTGCTCACCTTGCCATGGCTGCCTACCCCCTGCTCTGAACCTTCTACCTTCACAAGACTTTCAGGATCTGTGTATAAAGAGGTCTATATGTCACATGTTAATATCATGTGTGTTCAGCAGGTGGATATTGGTTGGGTGTACCTGTGGGCTGGATAGAAGGCACCAATTATAACCAGACATCTCTCCTAAACTCCTTACATTGGGGATATAATTTCATAATCTTGTGATTATCTGCCAGGGAATGCTTTTGGTTAGCCTCAAAAATCAACGCAGAGACGTTAGCTAAAGGGGAGCATACAGAGTAGTGAACTGCCCCTCTATAATATAACAGGACATGGAAAGCAACAGACAAACCCTTTAATGTTTAGGAATGAAGCGGGGATGGTGTCAGGTTGGTTGGTTCACTGTGCAGTATATTCGATTGTAGCATTCCACTTACAGTGTAACATATAGTGCCTAAGTAATACGATCTTGTAGTGCCAAAAATGTTGCCGTAGTTTTGCCTAATTGACACTGTCCAATTAATAAACTAGGCAATTTCTGGCAGTGGTGCCCTTCAGTGGGACTAGGCCATGTGTGCCATGCAACTCCTAAGGCAGGACTTGAATGTGAACATCTAAATGTGGGAAGAGCTGTACAGGTAAAGGTATAGATAGCTGTATAGTGAAATATATACTGTACTATAATAGATCTATAGATAAGAACATAAGTATTTTGTAATTTTTTTTTATCTTGAAGTTGACTATTAAATCTATACCAGTAATTCCAACAAAGCAACATGATATCCACAAGCATAAACCAATGGGATGTATTTTATATAGGATATATGTTTTTTTCAAAGCCCTAGCAACACAGCCTCTGTCTCTGATTATATATAGAGCCTTAATGTGCTTCCAGCATCCACATGTTGTTCCATTTAATTACTTGTTACTAGGCGGTTTGTATGTCATTAGGACATAGTGAAATGGTGTCCAAACACACATATTATTTGCTGCCCCGTGGCCACAGGAACAATTTCTCCCACTGCAGGCTTCTCCACTTGTTATTGGCTAGAAGATGGGGATTCCAACCTGGTCTTAATCATAACATTATACTGTAGTGTAACCAGACCCAATGGCGGGGATCGGGCCTATAATTATCATCCAAAGACTCACACTACAACCAAAAATCACAGTCAGCTCTGCAAAACAAGAATAAACAAAAGTATAAGAAAGCAAAGTATGAAATATTTAAAAAGAAATATAACCACTGCACTGACCAGGAATACATCCAAACAGCTCGTACACCACATATTACAACTATACATCCTAATTTCTGGGTAATATACATTCAAACAGCATGTCCACCACATATTTTGACTATACATCCCGATTCCTGACTATAACATTAACTGGTACCTAAATGGGTTGTCCAATCTTGACAAGTCCTGGATGCCCCGCTGTTTTCTCCAGGTAAGCTCTGTACACCTGTTCATGTTCCCAGCAGATGCTACAGTACTGTGGTTTTACATGGCAGACATTAAAAGACCACATTAGAAATGAAGGATATAAGTAAACAGGAGTTTATTTGACTGCAGGATTTTCTGCATGTTTCTGAAACAAAAAGTCTTGCAGAAAACCTGCAGAGAATGTAGGAGTTATCGTGAACCTCTCACATTCACAATGCAGTGCGATCGGCAGGCAGCATGCTATAGGATGAGGGAGCTGAGCAGACTGCTATATACATAGTAACATATGGGATCATACGGATGTCTTTTTTTGGCCATACAAACTATTGGGGTCATTTATCAAACCGGTATAAAGTAGAACTGGCTTAGTTGCCAATAGTAACCAATCAGATTCCACCTTTCATTTTTTAAAGGAGCTGTAAAAAATGTAAGGTGGAATCTGATTGGTTGCTATGGGCAACTAAGCCAGTTCCACTTTACACCGGTTTGATAAATGACCCCAATAGTTTGTATGGCCAAAAAAAGACATCCGTCCATTCAGTTCAGCCTGTTATCCTGCAAGTTGATCCAGAGGAAGGCAAAAAAAAACCTTTGAAGTAGAAGCCAATTTTCCTTCTTTCTGGGGAAAAAACTCCAATCAGGCAATCAGAATAACTCCCTTGATCAACGACCCCTCTCTAGTAACTATAACCTGTAATATTATTACCCTCCAGAAATACATCCAGGTCTCTCTTGAACTCTTTTAGTGAACTTACCATCACCACCTCCTCAGGCAGAGAGTTCCATAGTCTCACTGCTCTTACTGTAAAGAATCCTCTTCTATATTTGTGTACAAACCTTCTTTCCTCCAAACGCAGAGGATGTCCCCTCATCACAGTCACAGTCCTGGGGATAAATAGATCATGGGAGAGATCTCTGTACTGACCCTGATATATTTATACATAGTTATTAGATCTCCTCTCAGTTCTCCAGGAACCCAAACCCTTCCTTTCTGCACCAGTTCATGTGACACTTGTTTACCTCCCTAATCTCCTGCTGCCTTTCTGGTGTGGCTCGTCGTACAGGTAGTATTTCTGAAAATACTACATTTGAGGTCCTTGATTTGAGCTTGCAATCTAAGTCCCTAAAATCATTTTAAGGACCCTCCACCTTATTCTAACTTTTTCATTGGTTCCAATGTGGACTATTACCGCTGAGTTTTCACCAGACCTTCCCAGTAATCTAGCAACCTAATCCACGATACTTCAAACTGGAGTGTCAGGATGACAAAACACAATATGACAATCTCGTTTTTTGTGACGTCCTAACTGTGCCCCTAATGATCTATACTATTTCTGAAGAATGAAATAAAATCTTTGAAGAATCTGAAATACGCTACTGCTGTTTCTCCATATGTTGTGATTATAGTGTCACATGGCAGCGGAACTGGGACTGAGTGCTGCGCTACGTTTACCTTTAAAATATTTTATTGTGAGGGCCCCCTCAACAGTATTATACAGTTACATTATATACCGTGACACTGTAGGAAATGGACAAAGCAGCTGCCGGGTCTTGTCTGAGAGTACGATCTTGACTATCCTCAGGAGTGGGGGTTGCATGTGAGTTGGGCGTGGCGAAGAAGTTTCTGGAGGGGCTTCGAAAATTTGCTGTGAGGCCTGGTCAGTTGTAGTTACGCCACTGGTTGGCACTCATTGGACAGGGTCAGTCTTTGTATGGACACAACCCCAATTGGTAGGAATAAGGACTAATTCACATGTCAGTGACCCATGGACATGTGCTGTCCATGTTCTCCACCCTTCATGGACATCTTCAAGGATCAAACATTGACCATTTTACCACTGACTTCAGAAGGACATGAAGTATTTACTAAAGCAGACATGTCAGAGGTGGCAGGGGCGGACACAGACAGCAGAGGGCCCCTGTGCAAAGATTGTGCCTGGGCCCCCCCATGCCAAATTCTCAACCTAACCTATTCCCTCCTAACATTACACACAACAATACAAAACATAGGGTGAGGCTACTTTCACACCTGAAGCACTATGATCCGTCTGGACACAAACTACAGCATGCAGCGGTTTGTGTCCAGCTGATTCTCAGCCTTTTTGCCTGAATGTGGCTGGATCTCTGCCGGACCCCATTATAGATAATGGGACCAGCAGGCATTCTGCATCCAGCATTGCCAGAGCCGGTGAATTCCAGCAGGCTGTTCTCTGCTAGAGCAGCCTGCCAGAATCACTAACGCAGATGTGAAGGTAGCCTAATACAGAGCCACATACCTCATACATCCAGTGACGTCTCCTTAGATGTAGACGTTCTCTGTCCTCATCTTCTCCTTTCAGACCGACCGCCATGATTTCTTTCAGCCATCTCTTCTCTCTGTGGAGTTTCACAGACAGACATCTTAGTTTCCTACTTTTCCATCATCCTCTCACCCTCTGAACACACCATCCTGCCACCCCCAATACTGTGCCCACTGTGCTCCCCAACACTATACTGCAAAAACTACTAGTACCACACAGATAACGCCCTCTTCAATAATTATTGGCACATGGTGCCCTAAAAAATAACTGCACCCAGGAAACTGTGACCCCGACACTAAAAGTGTAAACATAAAGCCCCCCAAAAATAATGATACAACAAATGCCCTGTTGTGTGACAGTAAAATATACCTCCTCTTAGTGCCCCCAGTGGAGCAAATGTCCCTATAGTGCCCTCATAATGTGTGCCAATGCCCTTATTGTGTGCCCAAAAAATCCTCTTAGTGTCCCCAATTAAGTTAAGGTCCCCATAGTGCCCAATAATTTGCACCAATAAAGAATACTCCTATAAAGTGCCCCTAGTAGATGCCCCCCATAGTGCTCCTCCCCGTCCCATGGTGTCTGACATAATCTGCCAGTATAAAATGCCCCTATAGAGTGCACCTCTATATATAATGCTCCTCTCCACCTTCCCCATACTGCCCCCATAATGTGTGCAAGCATAAAATGCCCCTATAGTACTCATCACCACCCCCACATTGCACATATAGTTTGTGCCAGTATAAAATGCCCCTATATAATGCCCTCCAGTAGATGCCCTCATAGTGCTCCTTTCTCTCCATGTGTACAAATATATAATGCCCCCTTGTAGATGCCCCCATAGTGCTCCCTCCATCTGTGCCAGTATATAATGCCCTCTTGTAGATGCCCCCATAGTGCCAGTATATAAAGCCCCCTTTCTAGATGCCCCATAGTGCTCCCTCCATCTGTGCCAGTATATAATGCCCCCTTGTAGATGCCCCCATAGTGCCAGTATATAATGCCCCCTTGTAGATGCCCCCATAGTGCCAGTATATAATGCCCCCTTGTAGATGCCCCCATAGTGCCAGTATATAATGCCCCCTTGTAGATGCCCCCATAGTACCAGTATATAATGCCCCCATAGTGCTCCCTACATCTTTGCCAGTATATAATGCCCCCTTGTAGATGCCCTCATAGTGCTCCTCTCCCCCATGTGTGCCAGTATAATGCCTGCTAGTAGATGCCCCCATAGTACTCCTTTCCCCCCGATGTGTGCCAGTATAATGCCCTCATAGTGCTCCTTTCCCCCATGTGTGCCAGTAAATGCCCCCTAATAGATAAAAATGCCCCCTCCATACTGGGCAAAAGCGCAGCGTTAATAAAATAAAATAAACACTTATACTTACCTCCATGAACCTGTCAGCGATGCGATACAGGCCTCTTCCGGCCTGTGTCCTGCGCTGTTTGGCTCAGGCGGCCGACTGAGCTGGCCCTCTGATAGGCTGCAGGCACTAGGCCTATGCAGCCTATCAGAGGAAACGGTAAGGGAAATGCCTCTCCCCTGTCCTGCCACAGCAATCATCTGTATCGCTGTCGGCGATACAGATGAATATGGAGATGAGCGCTTCCACAATGGAAGGGCTCATCCCTCCTTGCCGCCGAACCTCCCATGGTCCCCCCTGCCGCACTGGGCCCCTGTGCAGCCGAACCGGCATATGTCCGCCCCTGAGAGGTGGTGACAGGTCCTCTTAAGGCCACTTTCAGATGTTCAGTTTTTGGTCCTGTGTTTGGTTTAATCTACTGAGAACAAGTATAATGGATTTGTACATCTTCTGTATTTTGGACTCACTCTTGATTTTGGCTTGTAACTATAGCTATTGATTTGCTTTTCATTGATCACATTGGTTATCATTTAGAGTGAAATTTAATACATATTAAGGATACAGTATACTTCCAATACCCATGCTGTAGGTCTTCGGAGAAACATTCTTAGAGGGAAATGCTGCTTACGTCATTTGTGTGTTTGATATATTTGAATCTTTTATTTCACAGGAACAATGTATAGCAACTTTCTGGCTTTCTTGGAATAGATGGAGACAGAAAAAAATATGCCATGACAATAGCTCTGCCTGTATATGACCCCCATATAGTAACAGGAATGCTTAGATCAAGCAATTTAAATGCTAGTGGTTGTGTACTCAGTAAGTTGCTATGATAGCCTCTTTGATCCATCTCAAAGAGATTATGGCTGGAGGCCAGTAATAACTGCAAAACAACATCCTACAGACGCTAAATATTTCAGCCATTTACATTTACTGCTAACGGGGATCATAAATTCAGAAAACTTTGAATGTGGCCAAATATTGTCTTCAGAAATGTCTGTGTATACAAGTTACTCATGATGACATCACAGACGCGTTCCTCCTGGCACTGTAGACTGGGTTACTGGATGCATTTTAGTATTTTGAAGTTACGTATGCCTTTAACCATTTCAGGACAAACTGGAACAAAAAGAAAATGTGAGTGAATAATATCCTACTAAAAACGCACTGATCACTTTTAAGATAAAGAAATTCTTTCGAGTACTATATTTTCATATAATACAGAGTACTGTGTATTATATGCAGTAGACATAGCCAGTCTATAAGAAAGGTTAAAATGAATAAAGTGATATATTTACTAGGTATAACCTATGTACTAAAACATGCGGTATGTTTACCCTTTATTTAGACCAGATGCCTTTGATGTCAGAAAACAGATATCTATTGTGTACTGTCCCACTAGTTCTAGATGACTAAACATTTAGTAAAGCACAGGACCTGTAGAGGACCACCTGCAGGATCATGTTCTCTTGTGCCATGCCCATTCACTTTACACTGCTCTATATAGCTATACTAAATTCTTCTGTTTTCCTGGATTCAGCTTTATTCATGGTGTGGGAGATGTGTCAAAGGTGTTGCAAAGGACATGTGGTGGAGTTGCCCATAACAGACAGATTGCACCTCTAATTTGTTTAGGAAAATGAAAACAGCAATCTGATCGATTTTCATGGGAAAGTACTCCATTTATCAATTCTTTAGAATATCTCAGACTCATTGAACCCCCTATATAACATATTCATGTTGGTGGACTTCACCAGTTTTGGAAGATCTAATGTTTTTGTGGGCCACCTGCTATAACCTGAAGGAGTATCAGTTTTTCTTTTTTAACCCTTTCATGACCGGACCTATAAAAGGCCTGAATGTCCAGGCAACTTTTTGTGATTTGGGCACATGGTGGCTTAGTGACCCTAATTTTTTTTTTTTGTTTGAATACGAAAATAATTTTTGTTATTTTTTTTACTTGACACTTAGGACTTATTATTAGAATGGTTTTTTTAAAGATATTTTATATTTTTTTAGGTTTAATTTAGACAAAAACCGCTAATTCTTATTAAAAAAAATGATTTTTTTAAAATTATAGATTTTTTTTTATATTAAAATTGACGCACAAATTAATTATTGCAATGGGTTCCCTATTTAATGACGATCGATTTGGTATATAGCATGTATAGATTTTATTTGACGGGGCGACTATGGTGACTGTTTACATTGACGACTGCGTGTTTAATTTGTTTTTTTTTACACTTTTTTTTGTTTGTTTTTTATTTATTTTTTTACTTATATATTAATTTATTTTTGACAACTAATATGTCCCCCAGGAGGTCATTAAAAGACCTCTGGAGGACTGGCTTTTTTTTTTTTTTCTTTTTTTTACACTTTTTTTCCAAACTGTTTCCACTGTAACTGGGGCATCCACAGGAGCCCCAGTTACAGGGGAAAACAGCCCCCTGGGGGCTCATTACACTCAGGCAGAGCTGATCAGGGTCTCCTTAGACCCTGCAGCACTGCCCCTGCTCCGAGACACCCGGCGGTCACGTGACCGCCGGGTCTAACACAGGAAGCGGCGCTGCCGCTTCATTCCTCCTGCGCCGGCTGAGCTGGTAAGTCTGTCCTCCGGCTTAGGAGAAGACAGAAGCGGTAATAAACCGCTCCTGTCTTCTCCTCAGGGTCCCCGCTCTGTCTGTGAGCCGGGACCCGACCTGCTCCTGCTAGATTGCAGGAGCAGGAGCTTTAATCCCAGCGCTGATCAGCGCTGGGATTAAAGGGCCGCCTGCACGTCTATATACGTGCTATCTGCACGGGGCATGTGCAGATAGGACGTATATAGCCGTATGGCGGTCGTGAAGGGGTTAAATCAGGATTCATTTTTATTGAAATAAAATAAATTTTGTTTAGTACAATAAAACATGGTCTGTTGTAGTGATTGGAGAATATCGATACATCACATGAAGTTACAGCTTATGCAATGGTACATACACATGGTTATACACCACAACAGTGCTACAATAAACTTCTGTTTACAAAGGTAACCCTCACCCTCCCCAATAACCCTACAACACTAACAAACCCGCCGAGAGAGGACAATAGAATCAGAATTAAATACACCAGAACTGGTACAGGCACCTTGTCATGAAGTGAAGACTTTTGCACCCATACATACGGGTCAAAGTTATAATTACCATTGTTAGCGTGATAATATAAGATTAATTGCAGACATCTGATCTCTCAGACAATCCCTTTGCAAAACTGGAGAGGCCAGACGTGGTACAGCAAGCCACCCCTGCCATAATTCCATAAATTTAGCTGGGCTTCTATGTTTCATATACACCTCCCGCTCGTATTGTAGGATAGTATTCATCCTATTTACAAACTCCCGCTCGGTGGGCGGTTTCGGTTGAATCCAGTATTTGGCTATGAGTATTCTGGGTTGAAAGAGCATACTCCCAATAGTCACAGTCACATTATTATAATTTCCCGGATGGTTAACCAGACCCAATAGACAAGACCTGGGATCACTCGACAGTTGTATCTGAGTAGTTTGTGTTATTATCCTCAGTACTCCTTTCCAAAAGACTCCGATTGGAGGACACTCCCAAAACATACGTATCAGAGAAGCATCCTCCATTCCGCACCTTGGACATTTTGAATCTGTCGCCTATTTTGTGGAGAAATAGAGGAGTTTTATAGACTCTATGTATTAAGAATAATTGAGACATTCTCTGCGCTTCGCACAAGGTAAGACTGAGAGTTAGAGCTAATATAGTGTTCCTGGGAAATGTCACTCACTTCCCTTTCCCATTTGTCTTTTCCTGGTAGAGGTCCCTGTGGGGTAGATTTGTCTAAGATACATTTGTAAATCATTGATATAAGCCCTTTAGTGCCGCCACCGCGGAGTATCAGGTATTGAATGCCTGGTCCTTTTTCTATTCTGAGATTATGGTACAGAATTGGCCATTCGCATGGACATTTCACACAAAGCCAGTTTTTGCAGAAAAAAACTATTTTGTATTAGAGATGAGCAAATTTCCCAAAATTTGCTTCAGATCAAATTTTCTTTTGGTCAAATCACTTGTCAGACTGAATTTAGCCTGAATAAATGCAGGCTTTATCAAAAGTGCCCCAATTGCCCTGAAAAGTTGAGGCCTCCTAAGACTGTACCCAACTGTTTCTGTAATGTCAAGGCAGTAAAGCCAAGGTAACAGCAACATATATGACTATAGGTAAACGGATAGGAGGCGATAGTAACACTAAGCCAGCCAGGTTTTTGGTGAAAGATGCCTTCATCTGTCTTCTGAACTGTAAAACAGTCGCCACCATTTTGTGCAATTCTTAGAAACTGAATTTTTTTAGCAAATTCTAAACTAATTTAATTTGTTGGGACTTGATTTGCTCATCTCTAATTTCTATCATAAAGAAGAACTCCTGCAAAATTTTTTATTCTCTGACCTGTTATAAAGGTGCATGATATAATTAGAAATGAGCGAAGCAATTCGTTGATTCGTTAATTCGTTGATTCGTATTGAATCTTGGAAATTTTCATCTGCGAAGCGAATCCGAATTTTGTATTATTCGTAAAAGTACGCACAATTTTGCACGCTAACTATACGTATGATACGTATGAAATGTACGCATTAAGCGCAAGGCGGAACAATGACGATACGCCTATGCAAGAGCGGGAAAGTGAAGAAAAGCCTCCCTCCGAACTGGAAAAAAACAGCCCACCGGGATCTAACTATTTTGCACGTATAGGGAGTGAAGACTCCTCCCTCAGTACTCCACCCTCCTCTAAAGCCACTCTGAACCAGTTTAGACCAGCGCTGACTTTAGAGCAAGTATCATGGCTAAGAAACAGCTGCGCCCAAATTACTCCAGTACTCCACCCTCCTCTAAAGCCACTCTGAACCAGTTTAGACCAGCGCTGACTTTAGAGCAAGTATCATGGCTAAGAAACAGCTGCGCCAAAATTGGGATGAAATGTGCTTTGGGTTTGAGTTCCCTGTACCACCGCGTGCTCCAGACATCAGGATGTCACAAGTTCAACTCTGCCAGATAAACCAAGCTTCAGTGCCTGTGTCCTTACCACCTGCTGAAGTTGCTGCGCCTGCGACTCGTGAGGCGGCTGGAGCATTTAGTTCGGCTGGAGTGTCCGCTATGTTTCGTACGGCAGAGGCGGCTGGAGTGTCCACTTCTCCGTCCAGGAGGAGATCCATCCCTTCCATACACCAGAACCCAATTGTTCCACCATCTGTGACGGCCCATGCACAGACTCTCTGGGACTATAAAACCGCAGTGGAGGACTGGGTCATACAAGTTCTTGACCACCCTAGGCCGGGAGATCCTTCGTTGGAATGCAGGAAGGGAACTGTGCTTTGGTTCTCAATTGGGAGAGGGTCTGGCTTCCTGCAGGATGACGAAGATGGAAGGGAATATTTTCTGGGCCACAGGTCGGTGAAATGGCCGTACCTGCCACAACATCGTCATAGCCTGTACGTGGGGGATCAGGTGGAGTACACCCCTATGGCGTCCCTGAAAGGCCCATTTGCGACCAGGGTTACCCTCCTGTCAAAGCCTCTGGTGCCTAAAACGGAACCAGAAGTGTGGCCAGATGAACCACCAACCAACCACGCTTGCGCTGCCTGCAGGAGTTCCCAGATGGTGTCCTCTGGTTCAGGGAAAAGCCACAGCCTCAGCCGGAGCCTCTGATTCCTGGACTGCCAGCACCACCACCACAGTCCTTTCAGCTGGGTCAGCTCACTACATCATCATTCAACTTCCAATCAACGGTCATCCACCAGTACCAGCTGCCGTGGAAGGTGAAGCCAGCAGCAGTCGGGGAAGCTGGGCCTTCTTCCCTGGATGTAAACTTTCCAGAACCGCTGCAGCCGGAAGTCCTTACCTCTGATGTCCCAGCAGGAGGATCCGGAAAAGTGCAAGTGGCTGCAGCGCTCACCAGCGTGACCACCACCTGGACCAGGACAAGTCCAACTGAAGGAAGAAGAGGCTGGAGTTCCACCACGGCAGCGAGTGTGGCCTTCAAGAGGCAGGAGCGTCCTCTGATGAGCTTCAGCAGCAGCTCAAGCGAGGAGGACTTCAGGTCCCTCATCTGAGGAACCTACTACTGGCTGCTGTCAAGGACTGCAGGGGGATCTATGGGAGCCACACCATGGACTGCACCTGACAGGTGAGAGCTAGTTGGCACTATTATGTTTGTGTGTTTGTTTGTATTGCCCCCGTTTGACTCTCACCCAGATGGACATGGCTGTCAGGACTCCCCCCATTCTGCAGAAAATTCCCTGTTGCGGCGAAGTGCGCCTATTCTCCTTTTTCCCCCATTCTAAGGTTATTTGGGAACCCCTTTTGCAAACCCCCTATTTGCTGCTATTCTCTATTATCCATGTGGATTACACATTACCTGTTTGGATTACAATTTTACCTCAAGTGGATTACAATTGAATTTTGGAATATGTGTTCCAATGTTTTGAGGGAGTTCTTCTTTAACTTATTTAGCAGAACAAAACCTTCCTATTCCTTATAATGTAGCCTCTTATAATGTAACCTATTTTCATATCTTTTTCAGATTGCAGTTTATATGTGAAATAACTAAGCCTTACCAATATTTTAAGGGAGTCTGTCAGCAGTTTTAACTTGCTAAACTGCTGACAGCATTAGGTATTGGTAAGAGCAGGAAGAACATACCTTTTGTGGAGATTTTGGTATCAGGAGTAGTGTGAATCTGAACATTTATTCTGCTAGATTCTGCTTCTTCAACTGCTCATGAGGTAGTGCTTCACTGTGGAGTGCTCTCTGCAGGAACAGTGCCTGGCAGAAAAAAATTCATATTCACACTACTCCTGATACCAAAACAACACAAAAGGTATGTTTTCCTGCTCTTCTCAGGCCTTGCCTACAGCTGTGAACAGTTTTCAAATGGTCAAAACTGCTAAGACTCTCTTTAAACCGAAAGTCTGGATAATATTCCAAATGCTATTTTATCAAAAAGATGTGAATAATAATTGAAGCAAAGTACAAAATGTAAAATTGATTATTTGATTACTATTATTATTACTACTACTACTACCATTATAGTAACTTTAGGGCCCATTTACACGACCGTATTATTGCAGGTCCGCACTACGGCTGCCGCCCGGTGTGTGTTCCGCAGCGCTGAGGAACACGCGGCCGGTCACCCCATCGAAAATGCCTATACTTGTCCGCTCATGCGGACAAGTATAGGACATGTTTTATCTTTTTATGGGGAGCTGGCTCTGTGCTGCAGCTGCCCGCTCCCATAGAAGTGAATGAGGCCGCATCTATTCCGCAATATTGCAGAATAGATGCGGACCCATTGACACGGTCGTGTGAATGGGCCCCTAGTTTTATAAATGTAGAATCCACAACAAACTGGAACAATAATAATCATCGCAATAAACCATGGTATTATTATTACTACTATATTATATTATTACTTTAATATAGTAAATTATTATTACTAATAGTAGTGTAATAGTTAACAACATTACTACATAAAGAAGTATGTACAGAAATGTAGCCACAGCAGGTACTGTATAATACTGTGGCAACATAATTATTCAGCACTGTTTACAAAAATCTTCAGAGAAGTGGCTGGTAAATTGTATTTCTTGTATTTCTTTAGATTACTCTATCTGCTATCACAAGACAAGATGGACAGTCAGGCTGAAATGATTTCTTATCTGGAAAAAGTTTTAGGTACAGCTTGACAAGTGGATTTCTCAGCAAATTAGATTGTCTGATGAACAATTTCAAATTGATGGCCTTTATTTACCCTCTTTTTCACTGACGTCGTGTTATCACAAATGTCTTCAGAACTTCTTGAGATGAATACAGATAGTGATTCGGTACAATACCTGAGACTATACTTACCCGGTGAAGCTTCATTATCATAACGACAATGCCTGCCTTCCTGCCAGTGACATGTATCAGAGTAGCATGTGCTTTTATGGACCGCATACTGCAGCTGGTTATACACATGTCAGATGTTGTTGTTGCCGAGGGAATAATTGTATGAATGCACACCAGCGTCAATAAGGTGCTCCCACCTAATGCTAGGAAAATAGAATGATTTGAATAGTCAAAATTATCACTATTTTTGTCACATTAGGAACAGTTAGGATATTGTATGAGTGGTGGAAGTCAATCAAAACTTTTTTATTTAGTGGGGTTTTCCAGAGTAAAATATTGATGACCTCCGTAAGATAGGTCATAAATATTTAATTTGTGGGGTTGTAGAAGAAAATTCAGGTCAGCAGCGGCGCAACCAGGAAGGTCCAGGCTGAAGGTAAGTTTAGAGCTTTTATTTATTCATAGTTTTCACAGATTACGCGTTTCTGGGCCGGAACGGTCCCTTCTTCAGATCAAGAAACAACTTGTAGGGTTGAGACACCCCGAACCGCCACCGATCGGCTGTCTGAAGAGGCCATGGAGCTCTGGTGGGCACTGTGGCCTCCTCTCAGCATGATAAGCACAGCGCTGTTCATTGTATAGTGGTTGTGCTTGGTATTGCACCTTAGGCTATTCATTTAAATGTGCCAAAACCATGACCAATGAACTACACCTAGGCCATGACCGTTGAACATGGAGTCACTGGCATATAAAGAGGACATGGCACTCACCAGCACCATGGCCTCTTCAAACAGCCAATCAGCAGGGGTGCCAGTTGATCAGATATTCATGACTGATCTTAATGATGGGACATCGGTATTCTAGTCCCAGTAAAATCCTTTAAAGGGATTGTGCATTTGTGGATAGGTAATAAATGTCTGGAGACACCACTACTGGACCCCACCGTTCACCGAGAATGAGAATGTCCCTTGCCTCTCCATTGTTGTCTAGGGGAATTATGAAAAAAGTGAGTACAGTGTTTAGATACAGCACGTTAGACAGCTCATTTGGACCAGATCTATCCCCCCCCCATCCATACACATACAGACTTGGCAAGTGGAAGTGGTTTATCTCACAAAAGAACTAAAGATTGGTTATGTTGAACACTGACTGCCCAATCTGTCTTTCCTCCAACATCTGCCATTGTGGGAGAGTCAGGACACCATACAGAACCAGTGGTTTGCAGGACTGGTACAATTAGGACGACACCCTTGACAAGGCCAGACTGGCGATGTAATCTCGCCTGGCCCTGTGTTCTTGTGTGTGCACCGATGGTTTGGGAATTACACGCGTGCGTTACAGCTACAGCACACACGAGGCAAGACCAGGCAAGATTACATTGCCAGCCTGGCTCTGTCACTCACAGCTGGGGGAGGTGTTATCCACAACACAGGACAGAACTTGTGGTGCAACGAGGTGCAAGGGTGCAGCATTCATCGCACTAAATATCTAATTTGCATATCAGAACGGTCGCAATTTCTTTGCAATGGAGCTGCAGATCTGGATGGGTCAAAAAACGTTTGAATCAGCAGAACAGAAGGAATCTGAGATATGTGCGGACAGATTCCCTTTAATAACTGTAATACACAGTAATAAGTCATACATGCCTTTATATATCTCTTAATATTATAAAAATGAGTTTCTGTCTGTCTGTCTGTCCGTCTGTCTGTCTGTTCTCTATGCGCGACCAAACTACTGGACCGATTTTCACCAAATTCGGCACACAGGTACATCAGGTGCCCGGGAAGGTTTTAGACCAGGTCTCATCTCTCTAGGACATAACGTTCCCAAGATATTCCCAAAATATGACCTGCATTAGCCAATATTAGCCTGACAGCATTGGTTTTAAATCCCAACTGCCATTCTCTGCGCAGACACACACTGGGAGAGCAGGTTTCCATAACAACATAGCCAGGTAATTAGCAGCCAGCTGAGGATCTCAGGTAACAATCCAGTCATTTCTATTCAATGCTTTAAAGGGGCAGAGCGCTGTGGATGATACTGTTAAAGGGGTATTCCGGTTACCATAAATATAACTTATGTTTTAGACTAATTTTAGACTATGACCATTCAGTAGTAAATCTTCCACTTCTACCCATTGCGTGTCCTCATAAATTACCATGGCACCGACCTGTGATTCACACCACTCTCAAAAGAAGGACTTACAACACCTGCTCCAGGTTTCACTAAGCCACACCCCGACTCTGTCAGGCCACGCCCCTTCTCCCTCCGCAGCCAATGGGGATTGAAAAAATGAAGGTAAAAATAAACTTCTGTCAGCTTCAAGGGTGGGAGGGTGAGTTTCTCTCTACAACAACACACAGAAACATTAGATGAAATAGACTAATATTAGACTACTACCGTTCAGTGGTAATAAAAGATGTTTTCTCCTACTAAAAGGACTTAAAAGCAACCCCCCCCCCAAGGTCCCGATAAACCAAGTCCCCGGTCAGGCCACGCCCTCTCCCACTCCGCAGCCAATGGGGATTGAAAAAATGAAGGTAAAAATCAACTTCTGTCAACTACAGGAATAGGTGGGAAGGAGACTTTCTCTCTGCAATGACACACACACAAACATTAAATGAAATAGATTAAATATACCCGTGCAAAGCAATGTTTTCTTCCACTGCTACCCACTGTGTTTCCTCAAATTACCATGGCATTGACCTATAATTCAGGCCACCCTGAAAAGAAGGACCTAAAAGCACCCCCCCCAGGGTCCCGGTAAACCACGCCCCTGACCCGGTCAGGTCATGCCCCCTCCCACTCCGCAGCCAATGGGGATTGAAAAAATGAAGGTAAAAATCAACTTCTCTCAGCTGCATTGACTTTCTCTCTGCAACGACACACAGAAACATTAAATTAAATAGATGAAATATACCCAGGCGAAGCCGGGTCTTTCTGCTAGTATATATATATATATATATATATATATATATAGTCTATGATATATATATATACAGGATTTGACTGACTTGTAGGGAATTTACGTTCCTTCTATTAATCATTCTGTGTCATTTCTTTTTTGCATATATTATAACAATTTTTGGTCACAATTTTGGTCACCTTTGGGTGGTTTCAGCGCACTTTGTAGTTAATTGTGTCTTCATGGCTTGTATTTGCTTACATAAAACTTTTTATATAAACAGCGGGAATGGACAAATATCAAAGGATTATTTCACTGCTCGCTGAAGACATTTCAAAGCCACTTGTTTTATTGCAGTGTCATTTTGTTTTGCAGATGTCCAGCACTCACCTGAGTGTGCCTTTATGTCTTATCCTCCCAATCTAAATGCCAGGTCCCTTTGATCTTTTAAAAGTGACGCTTTGTTCATATCTAGACAATAACCTCCCAGCTAGGGTTTAACGGAGAGCCAGACACATAACCTCTTTTGTTGCACCATCCTGTGGTCACCAGGAGCACATGACCCTGCTGTCTCCTTGATCAACCACATTCCTGTGGCCACTTTTCTAGTAAAGTTCCCATTGTAAATGACTCCGTACAGGTGTTGCTTCTGATATAGGCGACTTGTTGGAATTCACACAAATTTACTTATTTACAAAATCAACATTCATTCCTGTCAATAACACAAAGACTAAAAAACATATGAATTACACATAAGATTCACCTTGGCGGAGAGACTAACAAATGGGATTAATGGGGCAAAATATTCTGGGGGATAAATATTGATGGCCTCAGATTGGTGGGGGTCTGACTCCCAGTACCCAGCCGATCAGCTGTTTGAAGAGGCCATAGTACTCTATTGAGCATTGCTTAGTGCCATCTCACCATGGAAATGACAAGATGGGACAACCCATTTAACTTTCTCAGTCAGGCCACCACTGTGTCTAGAGAGAGTCAGGCTCCATTCACACGTTCCTGTTTTTCTTTCCTGATTCGATCCTGATCTGGATCCATTCATTTCAATGGGTCCTGAAAAAATCAGGATCGAATCAGGAAAGAAAAACAGGACGTGTGAATGGAGCCTCAATCTGTAGTGACTCAATTAAAGCACATTACACTAATTAATGAAATGTTCTTCTATAGGAAACTTTATTAATTCCTATTAGGAGACGAAAACATCATCCCAATTCTACACCTACTGATATAATGAGGATCACCCTTCAGATAACACATTCTCCCCACATCAGCAGTAAACTGGCTATGGATTACTTAACTATATAGAAAGTCTTATCATTTGTGTTGACTGCTACCGAAGGACAATATTTAATGTTCTGTGGCATAGTACTGCCAAAATAAAAATGGAAAAAAACAAACATAAATTCTAAATAAATTGTTTCTTATGAATATTGACCTAAAAATACCCCTCTGTGATGGAATTGTTCCTTTGAAGAGGACCTGTGACCTCTTCTGACATGTCTGTTTTAGCAAATACTAACGTTCCCCTTGCAATAACAATTCTGGAGCATTTTTTCTTATGACTCTGCGTTGTGCTATTCCTCTGTTATTCCCCCTAGTAGTTTATGAATGAATTGCCAGATGGATGTTACCAGCTAAGGGTTTGTCTCTGCATATTCTGATGCTGGCAGCACTGAACAGTGCCAGACAAACCCCAAACTGGTTACACCCATTTGGCAATTCATTTGTAAACTTCTAGTAGGAGTAATAGAAGAATGGCACAAGTCATAAGCAAAAATGCTCCAGAATGGTCATGTAATGTGAAATACAATTATATACTAAAACAGACATGTCAGGAGAGGTGACAGGTCCTCTTTAATTTAATTTTATCGCTTGCGGACCGCTGAACATCTTAAAATGTCCAGTTCATCTGCATAGAACTCTGCAGGGATGTTTCTGAATGTCTTTGTGATGTCTCTAGCAGAAATCATGCAGCTGCAGGAGAGGGGATCATAAGCAGCCAGACTTCTCATATTGAAAGCAGATTCATTTTATTAGGAGTTGTTCACACATCAGTTATTTGATCAGTTATTTCCATCAGTTATTGTCAGCCAAAACCAGGAGTGGACACTAAACAGAGATCAGGTATAATGAAAAGATCTGCACCTGTTTGGTGTTTTTGACCCGCACCTGGTTTTGGCTCACAATAACTGATGGAAATAACTGATCAAATAACTGATATGTGAACAACCCCTTACAGTCTTCTGAGCTGGTTTTAGCCAAAGTCAATCATCTCTCCAATGTATCTTGATAAGGCCTCATTCAGACAGCCGTATGAACATTTCCACTCTGCAATTTTGCAGAATTGGTGCAGACCCATTCATTTCAATGGGGCCACAAAAGAAAGGATCCGCGGAAAGGATAGAGCATGTCCTATTCTTGTCCGCAATTGCAATTAGTGGCGTAGCTAGAAATTACTGGGCCCCACAGCAAATTTTTAAACGGGGCGCCCCCTTCACAACCCCCTCAACCCATGCAACCCCCACTCTTGTGGCTTGTGACAGTCGTGTTGGATTTCTTGCGACTGCCACAGTGATACCATCCATTTCTATGGGATCACCACTACTCAGCAATCCTGGCTGTCACCCGACCAGTGTCGCCATGTAGACCTAGCCTAACACATACCTCTTCTCCCTCAGCTACCTTGCCCTCATGTCCCCTGAACCTGCAGGGTGCCCTCTCACTGCTATGGGCCAGGGCACATACCTGTAGAAGGCTGCCATGCCTTCTTCTCCTTCTGGTCTGGTCCTTCTATTTCCTGGTGCTGAACACTCATGCGCATAGCGCCCTGCACGCCCAGGGAATAATGAGGACAAGACGGCAGAGCATGTATGACCATATTAAACAGCCTGGAGGCTGGGTACCAACATTACCACATAATGAGGGGGCCTAGCAACAAAATCATAGTACTGCTC
The DNA here is from genome assembly GCA_900303285.1 of Rhinella marina. Lineage (NCBI taxonomy): Eukaryota > Metazoa > Chordata > Amphibia > Anura > Bufonidae > Rhinella > Rhinella marina. Next base: position 22,127 of record ONZH01023405.1, on the reverse strand, counting down.
CCGAGGCCAGATTCAGCTGCTTTCCCTGCTTCCCTGATAGATATGCCACTGATGCCAGTCTTAGGCCCAGTTCAGACAACTAAAACATGCTTTAAAAAATCAGCACAGAATCCTTTTTTTTTCAGCTCGAAAAAAACGCATGTTTTTTTCTAGACATGTGCCAAAAATGCACCGAAAATGCACCAAAACTGCATGGACTGACATGGAGCTTTTTTTCTGCTTCCCGTTTTTTTCAATGGGAGATTTAGTGCCCATTCTGCCCTAAGAAAGGGCGCGCTGCTTCTTTTTGCCACACTTCTTCTTCATATGTGTAAAAAGAAAAGCAAGTTCTACAGCAGAATCGCTCCAAAATCAGCACCAAAAAAACTCAGTGTGAACTAACCCATAGGCTATATTTACATCAGATTTTTGCCCCAGGTTCAGCGTATACACATGAATTATACATTACACAGTTGTCTCAGACAAGCGTCATACAGTGGCATTTGTCACCATAGGCATCCATTGTAAAAAAAAAATTTAAAAAAATATACAGATCCGTAGCGCAGTATACTAGGCATTTGCATCCTTTTTTCCCACATGTACAGTATATGTTGGGGTGGGTTCACATCATGTTTTATGCCTCAGTTTGACGTATACGCAACAAAAAAAGGATACAAAAATGCAGCACACCACGTTCTTGTATCTTGCACAGTCCGGTAAAAAAAATTATATATATATACAGTACAGACCAAAAGTTTGGACACACCTTCTCATTCAAAGAGTTTTCTGTATTTTCATGACTATGAAAATTGTAGATTCACACTGAAGGCATCAAAACTATGAATTAACACATGTGGAATTATATACTTAACAAAAAAGTGTGAAACAACTGAAAATATGTCTTATATTCTAGGTTCTTCAAAGTAGCCACCTTTTGCTTTGATTACTGCTTTGCACACTCTTGGCATTCTCTTGATGACCTTCAAGAGGTAGTCACCTGAAATGCTATTCCAACAGTCTTGAAGGAGTTCCCAGAGATGCTTAGCACTTGTTGTCCCTTTTGCCTTCACTCTGCGGTCCAGCTCATCCCAAACCAGCTCAATTGGGTTCAGGTCTGGTGACTGTGGAGGCCAGGTCATCTGGCGTAGCACCCCATCACTCTCCTTCTTGGTCAAATAGCCCTTACACAGCCTGGAGGTGTGTTTGGGGTCATTGTCCTGTTGATAAATAAATGATGGTCCAACTAAACGCAAACCGGATGGAATAGCATGCCGCTGCAAGACGCTGTGGTAGCCATGCTGGTTCAGTATGCCTTCAATTTTGAATAAATCCCCAACAGTGTCACCAGCAAAGCACCCCCACACCATCACACCTCCTCCTCCATGCTTCACGGTGGGAACCAGGCATGTAGAGTCCATCCGTTCACCTTTTCTGCGTCGCACAAAGACACTCATCAGACCAAAGCACAGATTTCCACTGGTCTAATGTCCATTCCTTGTGTTCTTTAGTCCAAACAAGTCTCTTCTGCTTGTTGCCTGTCCTTACCAGTGGTTTCCTAGCAGCTATTTTACCATGAAGGCCTGCTGCACACAGTCTCCTCTTAACAGTTGTTGTAGAGATGTGTCTGCTGCTAGAACTCTGTGTGGCATTGACCTGGTCTCTAATCTGAGCTGCTGTTAACCTGCGATTTCTGAGGCTGGTGACTCGGATGAACTTATTCTCCGCAGCAGAGGTGACTCTTGGTCTTCCTTTCCTGGGGCGGTCCTCATGTGAGCCACTTTCAAAGTTTTTCCAATTTTTCAGACTGAATGACCTTCAAATCTTAAAGTAATGATGGCCACTCGTTTTTCTTTACTTAGCTGCTTTTTTCTTGCCATAATACAAATTCTAACAGTCTGTTCAGTAGGACTATCAGCTGTGTATCCACCTGACTTCTGCCCAACACAACTCATGGTCCCAACCCCATTTATAAGGCAAGAAATCCCACTTATTAAACCTGACAGGGCACACCTGTGAAGTGAAAACCATTTCAGGTGACTACCTCTTGAAGCTCATCAAGAGAATGCCAAGAGTGTGCAAAGCAGTAATTAAAGCAAAAGGTGGCTACTTTGAAGAACCTAGAATATAAGACATATTTTCAGTTGTTTCACACTTTTTTGTTAAGTATATAATTCCACATGTGTTAATTCATAGTTTTGATGCCTTCAGTGTGAATCTACAATTTTCATAGTCATGAAAATACAAAAAACTCTTTGAATGAGAAGGTGTGTCCAAACTTTTGGTCTGTACTGTATATATTTTTTTTACAATGAAACTATATGGTGAACGGATGGCACTGTATGGCATCAGTCTGAAACATCCGTTTAATGTTTGTTTCAGTACGTTAAACGGATGGGAAAAATGTGATATGGACCCAGCCTTAAATGTGGGACAAAAAAGGTGTACTAGCAGCTCACTGTACAGTTGTTGAAAAAATCATACTCGCCTGCTCCATGCCGCTCTGTGATCTTCCAGTCCCCATTCCGTAAACGTTTGGGTGGATGGGGCCTCATAGCACATTGGCGCCTAGGAGACTGTGGCATCAGATGGGTAGGGGGCCTAGAGGACAGGGCATCAGATGGGTAGAAAGCCTAGAGGACATGGCATCAGATGGGTAGGGGGCCTAGAGGATAGGGCATCGGATGGGTAGGGGGCCTAGAGGACAGGGCATCAGATGGGTAGGGGGCCTAGAGGACAGGGCATCAGATGAGTAGGGGGCCTAGAGATGTGCAGAAAACAAACTTTTATTTAGCATCTCTGTGACGTCAGGAAGAGGGGAGAAAGCCTGGGGAGGAGCACTTGGGCACTTTAAAAATCGAAGCACATCCAGCTGGGCACTTGGCAGCCATTTTAAATAAGAATAAACATTTGTTTTTTACAGATATCACAAAGGACTTACAGGTATGACTGCAACGCTTGGGCATTGCTGGTACTTTTATTAGTGAAAACGTGCTGACCCACTCCCTTTAAGGCAACTTATCCCCAATCCAACTGCCAATAATGAAAATGGGGGCACCGTTTGAATGGAGGAATAGTCATACATGCGTGCTGTTGGAAATAGCCAAGTTACCTCTAGCAGTCCCATAGAGTTAAATGGAGCCACGGACACACATGCGTATCTGCTGCTTCACTGAAATGAGAAGCACTGGACCCTGTTCTTGTTAGAGTTGGGGGCGTCAACAGTCAGACCCCCAGCAACCCACCATTTATCTGTTTTCTTAATGGGACAACCCCTTTAAGAAAGTATAAAAAAAACAATGAAACACCGATGACAGGAACGACCCGCCACTGAATCACGAGGGTCCGACAAGTCCGGCCTCTTGAGTAGATCCTTCTTATGTTGACATCTGATGCATTAGATGTTACTTCTGCCTATTAGACATCAAGCGCCATTGTAGCGGCAGTGATTATACAGGGGTCCCAACATGTAGGGGCGAATTCTATGTGCCAAAAAACGTAGCAGCTGAATGTCAGAGCAGTCTGCAGAGCTCCTCGACATAACTGCTTTCTAATTAGCATGTTAATTACTTGAACAAACTGTAAATGTCTTTTTACTAAAGTGATTTGAAAGGTACTTGAAGCGGTTTGTTTGCTGTCACTCTTAAGTGGGCTGAGCATTCCCCACTAGCAACCTGTTTACACCATTAATTTGCTCAGCAAACATTTTCTCTGGAGACGGGGAAGACACGAGCTGTCGGGGCCCGGTTTGGAGAGCACTTGTAAAGAGAGCCTCCAGATGAGGAGGCTCATAGACATAATGGACTCTCGCTTATCTAATCGTCTTATGTGACTGAGCGAAAAATCAAAGGTAGAATTCAGAGGACGTAGAATTAACAGACAAATGAGATGTCATAATTATCAAAGTGGCTAATTAAGCTGTTCAAGTAGGTGACATAATTACTTGTCACACACATTCTCTTTTTTCCCCCTTCCTCATTAGTACTGTCTCCGTATACCACCTAAGTACTGTGAAAAATCACAGAATCAACGTTACGTTGTTTCAGGTCTACATGGAAAACGCATATTCACATGTCAACTTTTATTCAATAATTTTACGTAGGTCAATGAAATAAACATGTGATGAAATATTATCGAAAATGATAAATTACAAACAATCTGTAAATTATGAAATCATTCTAATACTGTAATACTACTACAATTAGTCATAATAATCATAATTATGACTATTATTACATCTCAGTCATAGAAATCTTGGACTCATGCACATGACTGTATGTATTTTGCGATCCCCAAGCTGATGATCTGCAAAATACGCATACCGGCCACGTGCATCCCACAATTTCTGCGGGTCCCATTGTCAAAATGCGTTTTCTTGATCACAAAACGGACAAGACTAAAACATGTATTTTTTTGCGGCATAGACATGTGGACAAAAGGATGCGGGCAACACACGGTGCGCTGTCTGCATTTTTTGTGGCACCTGTGGAATGGGTGCTGATTGGGTGTGGAAAAAAAAACACGGTCACGTGCATGAGACCTTACCCTGCTAGACATTGAGGGCTCATGCATATGACCGTGGTTTGGGTCGGCATCCGATGTACTATTTTTGCGGGTTGGATGTCGACCGATTCACTTCAATGGGGCCGCAAAAGATGCAGACAGCACACCGTGTTGCATGACGTCCACACATTACGGACAAGGATAGGCCTGTTCTATTAGGGGTTGGCCGTTCCGCTCCGTAAAATGTGGAATACACACGGCCGGCATCCATGTTTTGCATATCCGCAATTTGTAAACGGTCGTGTGCACGATCCCTGAACATGAGCCAATATGAAGAGAAATAAGTGAAAACATGTAATGACAGTTAGAATGCGTTAATGCAGCAAGTCAATATTTGCAGTGTTGACCCTTCTTCTTCAGGACCTCTGCAATTCTCCCTGGCATGCTCTCAATCAACTTCTGGACCAAATCCTGACTGATAGCAGTCCATTCTTGCACAATCAATGCTTGCATTTTGTCAGAATTTGTAGGTTTTTGTTTGTCCACCCGTCTCTTGATGATTGACCACAAGTTCTCAATGGGATTAAGATCTGGGGAGTTTCCAGGCCATGGACCCAAAATCTCTATGTTTTGTTCCCTGAGCCATTTAGTTATCACCTTTGCTTTATGGCAAGGTGCTCCATCATGCTGGAAAAGGCATTGTTGATCGCCAAACTGCTCTTGGACGGTTGGGAGAAGTTGCTCTCGGAGGACATTCTGGTACCATTCTTTATTCATGGCTGTGTTTTTAGGCAAGACTGTGAGAGAGCCGATTCCCTTGGCTGAGAAGCAATCCCACACATGAATGGTTTCCGGATGCTTTACAGTTGGCATGAGACAAGACTAGTGGTAGCGCTCACCTCGTCTTCTCCGAATAAGCTGTTTTCCAGATGTCCCAAACAATCGAAAAGGGTATTCATCAGAGAAAATGACTTTACCCCAGTCCTCAGCAGTCCACTCCCTGTACCTTTTGCAGAATATCAGTCTGTCCCTGATGTTTTTTCTGGAGAGAAGTGGCTTCTTTGCTGCCCTCCTTGAGACCAGGCCTTGCTCCAAGAGTCTCCGCCTCACAGTGCGTGCAGATGCACTCACACCTGCCTGCTGCCATTCCTGAGCAAGCTCTGCACTGCTGGTAGCCCGATCCCGCAGCTGAAACACTTTTAAGAGACAGTCCTGGCGCTTGCTGGTCTTTCTTGGGCGCCCTGGAGCCTTTTTGGCAACAATGGAACCTCTCTCCTTGAAGTTCTTGATGATGCGATAGATTGTTGACTGAGGTGCAATCTTTCTAGCTGCGATACTCTTCCCTGTTAGGCCATTTGTGTAAAGCAATGATGACTGCACGTGTTTCTTTAGAGATAACCATGGTTAACAGAAGAGAAACAATAATGCCAAGCACCAGCCTCCTTTTAAAGTGTCCAGTGGTGTCATTCTTACTTAATCATGACAGATTGATCTCCAGCCCTGTCCTCATCAACACCCACACCTGTGTTAATGGAGCAATCATTGAAACGATGTTAGCTGGTCCTTTTAAGGCAGGGCTGCAATGATGTTGAAATGTGTTTTGGGGGATAAAGTTCATTTTCTAGGCAAATATTGACTTTGCAAGTAATTGCTGTTAAGCTGATCACTCTTTATAACATTCTGGAGTATATGCAAATTGCCATTATAAAAACTGAAGCAGTAGACTTTGTAAAAATTTATATTTGTATCATTCTCAAAACTTTTGGCCATGACTGTATGACGTCATTGGCATTGTACTAGGTTACATATTGTAGATTATAATACATCTGCAGGATTGTTGTCTTAGAGATTTGTAAAGTTGAAAGAACAACATTGACACAAGTTATCTCTTTGACACAAACACATCCGACACTGGTGTCATTCACTGCAGAGGAGATTTTGTTCTGGGAGTTTATAGATTTACTATGTTCTGTGCTTCACATTAGTAAAGATAATCTGCAATAAGCCAAGTGACTCAATGAGAAATATTTGGAGCCAAAATAAGAAGATGAATTGTTGCGTATGTGGTTGTATCTTTTATAATCACTTTTGTACATTCATTTAATACAAAATTCTAAAAATATGTAATAAAGTCCAACCTACTTTTCAAATGTAATTGTTTCCCTTTTTTTTGCTGTCAGTTAATTCTATTATTTTCAATTACTAAATACATGCATTCATTTATTTAATCCATTTATTCTTTTCACTTTGGTTAAAATAAATGTAAACAAATAATGTAAATAATATTAATAATTACATTTTCAAAATAAATGCATGACACATTGTATGTTCATCTCCAAAGTTCGGGTTCGTACCGAACTTTGTGAGTTCGGGTACCTGGACCCGAACCCAGACTTTTTCACTGAAGTTCGGTGTTCGGGTGATTTTATTATTTTCCGTTATAACATGGTTATATCGGTAAATAATAACATTCTTAACACAGAATGCAAAACAATATGGCCATTTAGAGGTTAAAAAAACAACTCACCTCATCTACTTGATTGTGCTGCTGCAGCAGCAGCTTCTTCTATCTTCACTGAACAGGACCTGCCAAAGGACCTGAGATGTGCGCCATGAGGTCACCGCACTTTCCCACATGGTGACGTCATTCTGCATATAGCAGGTCCCGTTCAGTGAATATATAAGAAGCTGCTGCAGCAGCACGATCGTGTGGATGAGGTGAGTTGTTTAGTTTTTTTAACCCCTAGATGGCCATATTGTTTTGCATTTGGTCTTAAGAATGCTATTATTTTCTGATATAACCATGTTATAATAGAAAATAATAAAGTGAAATTCGGTTCCCCATTAACTTCAGTGGGGTTCGGGGTCAAGTTTGGGTCTACTTCAGGTCCCGAACTCCAAATTTGACATGAAGTTCGGCCAAACCCAGCAAACCTGAACTTCCACGGGTTCGCTCATCCCTATTCATCTTGCAAACTAAGAAGGGGTGGTTAGCACTGTTTCCATGCAGTGCTGGGGCCCTAGGTTCAAATCCGACCAAGCACAATATCAGCATAGAGCTTATATGTTCTCCCTGTGTTTGGGTGAGATTCCTCCCATACTACAAAGATATACTGATAGGGGACTTCGATTGTGAGCTTCATTGGGGACAGTGAGGAATGAAAATGTCTGTAAAGTGCTGTGGACTATGTCAGTGCTATATACATAAATAAAATAAATAAATCATACAGATATAAATATAATATCCTTGAAGGTTATTTTTTTATTATTGCATTGTACTCATTTTGAGCTAAAAATAATTTTTAAAAATTGGTATTAGTAGCACCCTTTGGATTTTCTGTCTTTTCCATCAGACCAGGAGCTGACAGGCTCCTTATCTCTGCTCTCTGACATTATAAACACTCATTATAGCTCAGTTCTTATCCTACCGATAAGAATGTGGCTTAAATAAGTGTTTATGACCTTTAAGTGTTTAGACATAATGTTTAGTGGATGACCGGCACAAAGTGAAATTGAATGTACCAGTCACACAGCTAGAAAAATAGTTAACCCTGTGTGACAGAACAGCTCAATAGTGAAAAATGGAAAAAATGATTTTTAGCCAAAAATGAGTAACATGCAATCATAAAAAAATTGCTTCCGAAGGTGTCCATGGCCTTTAAATACAATAAATCATGAGCAGTTGCAACCCAGAGCATTAATTGTATTGGGTGTTTTTCTCCTTGGATCTTCATTAGCTGCTCTGGAAGGGTGGATTCATGCTTTGCATTTTTAGGAAACACTATATGTTTTTTCCTGTGTGGAGTCCTCTTGGTATGACTTTTTTAGGCGTTTTCCCATAGTTTTCTCAATAGGAAAAAACTTAGGCTTAGTCCATATATTGTTTGCATCTATTGTTTTAGTGCATTTTTTCAGTGAATTTCTAAATCTAGCCTTGTACATCCGCACATTTTACTATCACATGGTGCAGGATGTTTGTATCTGTTTTCCGTAAATATTTTTTTGATGTGTCTGGAAGGAGTGGCACCTTCTGGTGTGAATGCACTCCTATTACCAGGGGAGTAGCATTCATGTGCACTTTTGCCCCACCTATCTAAGAGGCGACCTTGATTAAGGTGGTACATATAGGTGTGTGTGCTCCTCCTCTCATTGGTTGCTGATGCACATAGAGGTAACTAGGAGCAGCACACTATATGTGCAGGGTCTGCGCACCTAAACATAGATGCACAACCGCATAGTTAGGTTTAGCGTAGGACCTGCCTGAACTGAGACCACCGTGGCGCTGGGTAGGTGGGCACAGATGTATTTTGATCAAAATGTATTGGCTAAAGGTCCTTTTACACGGGCCGATTATCGGCCGAAAAATCGTTCCTAGGAACGCTAGTGCCGATAATCGGCCCGTGTAAAAGTGGCCCTAATCAGCCGACGAACTAGCAAAACGCTCGTTCGTCGGCTGATTGGATCTTTTGGTTTCTACAAAAGATCCAATCTGTCGGGCGCACATCGGCCTGTGTAAACAGGCGATGTGCGCCTGACAGTATGGAGCTTCCGGGCCGCACGAGCGATACAGCGATCACTCGTGCGGCCCGGCGCTCGATTCATCGGGCCGTGTAAAGGCTCCCTGCCCGAGCGCCGATATCGCTGATCGGCGCTCGGGCAGAGAGACACATCGGCCCGTGTAAAAGGGCCTTAAGAGTCTCAGATTTTATCTATAGAGTGAGGGCTTAGTCCATATATTGTTTGCATCTATTGTTTTAGTTAGGGATGAGCAATCCATCTTCGGTGGCCGTGCTTGCACACTATAGGCTGGTGTTTTTTTTCTATAGTGTACAAGCACTATTATTTGGAGAGTCAGAGTGTTACATAATGTACTGTTAATATAGGTCAGAGAATATAATTTTTGTGGGACTGCTTTTTTAATCAATAAAGGTCTTTTGCTATTTAGTAATAGCAGCTTGTAACTGCACTACAATAGTCTTGAAAAAATTGTTATTTTCAATAAATGATTTCTGCCATCATATGACATGTTTAAAAATGTTAATGCCTTATTATAGGTAAGTAAAGCTTCCTAACTTCTATTATATAATACTTAATATTAAAGAGGACCTTTCACCACTCCTGACATGCCTGTTTTAATAACTTCACGCATTCCCCATGTAATAACAATCCTGGAGAATCTATTCTTATGACTCTATGTTGTGCCATTCCTTTATTATTTCTACTAGAAGTTATGAATGAATTGCTAGCAGTCTGCAGTAAGGGAACAGAGGGGAGGTAACCAGTTGGGGGTGTGTACGTGCACAGACTCACTCTATCCAATCAGTGCTGCCATGTTCAGACTGTGCAGGTACACCCCCACAACTGGTTACCTCCCCTCTGTACCCTTACTGCAGACTGCTAGCAATTCATTCATAAATTCTAGTTGAAATAATAAAGAATGGCACAACATAGAGCCATAAGAATAGATGTTCCAGAATTGTTATTACATGGGGAATGCATGAAGCTAATAAAACAGGCATGTCAGGAGTGGTGAAAGGTCCTCTTTAAGCCGCAAAAATAGAAGTGACTTTCACACCTGTTGGAATGGAAACTGACTCTTCCACTGCCCACAATGTGATTATAATTTTTTTGTGAGTAAACTTGCTTTACTGTATTTACTGTAGTAAAAATTAAGACAATATAATAATATAATCAAACATCTACTACTGTATAACATAAATTCAGAAACTGTGTAACTGAGTAGACTGGCCGTTTGTTAGTTAAGACATTCATTTGGATGTCACTTCTTTTGTGTAATGACATCGAAAATGACTTAAACATTAGAAGAATGGTGTCATAATTAGCAAAATTACAGAGGGATACAGTACAGAAGGTGCTGCCGCACATTTTCCTTGTGATAATCACATTTGATGTTACATGTGACACCAAAAGATATACTGTACTTCACATCTTGCTGTTTTTCTCAATGCATAATCAGGAATCTGACATAAAGAGGGTTAGGATAACATACATATAATAACATACATTTCAGTTTCTTTCATATTCTGCTGTCTTCTGTCTGTAGAACAATACCCAGTTCAGTCTCCGGAAACACTGAACACATTGGGGTAATTTTTAGCGAGGGAAATTTTCAAAGCCAATTTTTCTTGAGATTATTTTGGTGAACTTTGCACAAAAATGATCAAATGCTTCACAGTGTGACAAATCTATTGTAACTTTAAATCTTACTATTTTGTCTACCTTTTTGGCGTATCTGTAAATCCTACAATTTTGTCTACTATTTTTTTACCTTTTTTTGCAGTGATAAATCTGGAGTGAATCATATTAATATACGTAACCACTAGAGATTAGCAAACTATTAAAAAATTCAACACTTCGACATAAAGCAAATTTCCTTGTAAGTAGTGGGTGCAATGACAGAGAGCTGCGCAATCCATCATTGTACCCCTCAGATGTTTCGTTCATAGCAGATCACAGCATCAGATAGAAATACCATAGTGTTAAATAAAAAAAGAAAAATCATACTTACCTCATCTATTTGTTCGCAACAGGCCGGCTGCCGCCATTGTGATTGAAGATCTAGCACGAAGTCTTGCGCTGCCAGTGATGATGTCATAATGCTGGCTGGCGTGGTGATGTTGTATGTCACTGTGCATGGGATTTCGTGCAAGATCTTCAAGCAAGATGGCAGCAGCTGGCCCGTCGCAAGCACTTTTCAAAACTGCAAAAAGTATAATGTTTTTTGTGACTTTTATTTGCCAGAAAACTGGCGTAGAATTTGATACCTTACCCCCATTGGGTTTGCGAGAAGTCACAACAGTATTTAGTTTGATATTAAAGGGGTTGTGCAGGCGGTATATACTGATGACCCATCATCAGGATAGGTCATCAATATCTGATCTACGGGGGCTGTCACTTGGCACCCCACTGATCAGCTGTTTGAAGAGGAGGAGGCGCTCCAATGCGTGCGCTGCTTCTTGTTCACTAAACTATGCATTTTCTCCCCTGTAGTGGTGGTGTAGTGTAATTACAAGTACTCGCTTAATTCAAGTTAATAGAGTAAGTACTTGTAATTACACTGCACTTCCAAGATGAGGGGTAGTGTAATGAAGAGGAATTAGTGCTCGTATGGAAAGCCACCTCCTCTTCAAACAGCTGATCAGCAGAGGTGTCAGACCCCCAACGATCTAATATTGACCTATCCTGAGGATAGGTCATCAATATAAATTGCCTGTAGAGATGAGCGAACCTGCTCGTAACGACTGGTATGTGACTAGTGTGTGACACCAAACGGATCCGTCCCCATTGACTTACAGTTGGGTGAGGATGGATCTGGATGGCTGCGGGCAGGGGAGCGCAGGGGATCTGAGCATTGAACCGCTCGTTACGAGCAGGTTCGCTCATCTCTAATTGCCTGTACAACCCCTTATCAGAGTCAATACCTGTAATGATCAGAAAGGCTCAGTACTACACAAAGTGGTTTTGCAACATCTTGACCCATGGTATACATAGAAAAGAGGGGAACCTACAGAAAATAGTTTGTTGATCTGATACCAACAACATTTTTGTTACTCTCATCATGGGGTCAATTTCCCACCCTCTTTTTTTCTAACAATGGAATTATTTTGGAGAGTCTTAAACAGATTCTCTTCTCCAATGAGTAACCAGATCTGAACTCCCTACAAGAATCCCATGACAGTTGCCTGGTCCATGTTATGCATGACATTGACCTTAATCGTTTTGTCCCTTAACCCTTTCCAGACACCAGTTTTCACCTAGCTGACAAAGCCTATTTTTGCAAATATGACGTATAACTTTATTTAGTAATAACTTTGGAATGTTTTACTTATCCACATCATACTTCATGTTAGTTGTATATTGGGGTCAATGTGTTTTACCTTTATTTATAAAAAAATCCAAAATTTATAGAAATTTGGTAAAATTCACAGTTTTCAAATTAATTTTTCTGCTTTTGTTGTTGCACTCAAGGATCACAGTAGGATTGCACTGTAGTGGTGTTAGCATAGAAATGAATGGGGTCACAGAGCGAATTGCACGTGTGCCACAACCGCAACGCGTAGTAGGAAAAACAACAATAGCAAAAACTATGTGATAGGTCAGGTATACAATTCTGAAAAATTGATTTTTGGGAAGACAAGACAATTTTCAACATTTTTAAACAAAACTCATAATTAAACAAAACTCATAAGTCCAATACAATAAATGACAGGTTAGGCACATAACTCTGATAAATAATTTTTTTAAAGACTATTTTCATGAATTTCTTAGAAAAAAAACTGCACTTGGACAGAGTCCAATACAATGATCGCTGTAATTGTGGATAAAAATGACCACATGGGACCACATGACAACCAACTTGCCCGAGGTCTGACACAGCTTTTGAGCCTGCATCAAAATAGTCCCCTACTGGTATATGGAGCAACGGTGACACAAATCAATATATCAGGTTAATTACACTAGTATGTGGTAAAATGAATTTTTGTAATAAAAATTGATTTGATAAAAAATGTGCGATTGGATACAGTCTGCTGTCAAAATATACCCTGATGGTGATTCTAGAAAATATTCTTATTTTGACACTGTAGAGGCTGTTTGGGGAAAAAGAGGCAATTCTACAACCTCTGTGACCAAAAAAATAGGCTTATTTGCACAGATCAATGCAGAAAATTTTCAACCGTTTTTTGGTACCCTGGTTGCGACTAAAATATAAACTGCTGTTGGCACACTAAAATATACTTTATCTTTGCTTATAAATTGCAGAAAAATTGGACAGGATTTTGGGGGTACAAACAGGTTCAAATGGGAAATGGATTTTCACACAACACCTGAGGCCATTGAATAGATCTGCCATTGCTGACAGTGGCTAGTCCCCCAAAAAGGAGCAGATTTGAACCACTTATTCAGAAGAAGCCACTACTTCTTTCAATATTACTGTGTGTGTGCAAACATGTGCAGGCATGTGCTCCAATAAGAGCTTAAAGGGGAAGACTGAGAAAGAAAAAAGATTTAAAAAATAAGAGAGAAAGGTGTCATGCACCAATTTTCAGGCCAATTAGAGGACTTTTGATACGGGTCAAATTTAGTATTCAAATCACATTTTCTGACTGATTTGTTTGAATCAGTCTCTAAGGAAATTTCAAAAAATTTAATTTATTCTCCATCCAACAGTATTTAAACTTTATGTGCCCAATCAACTGCACTAGCTATCTTTCCATCACATCCATGTAACTGGAGTGAAACGAATGTCAGTCAACTTACTACCGTATATTGCCGACTGACGCTCCTTACCAACAGTAAACCCTCCATTGTAAATGAGTCTTAAGCCAACCCAGCTTTTAGATTTTTTTATATTTGCCAACTATGGGAATTCAAAAATTCTAGAAAGTTTAACCATTTTAAATTATGATAGCTTTTAGATTACACTTCTCATTATTGCCAACCCCATAGAATATAAAGGCTGGGGTGTATTTCTGCACACCAGATATTCCGCTAGAGATATTTGTCAATTGTAGATAACATAAAAGCTAAAAATTACAATTTTTTTCTCTTTCCATACACATCAACTAGATGATCACAGAAACATTGGTGGCATAAGCAATACCGAGTATTCCTATGTGTTGTAAATGTGATACAGTTCAAACCTATCCATGGTGTCCTCCAGCTAATTAGAAAGATTACACTGGAGTTAGATGACTTGACTTACTAGACTTGGAATCTTATTGAGGGATAAATCAGATTTATGTATTCAGCAGCAAGATAAATGTTTGACCAGCAGGGATTTATCACCGGTCTTATCACCTCCATATCTATTCCAACAGAACAGATAACTGTTTAATCTTTGCAGCAAATGATGACAAACCAGGACTCCAGCTGCTGCTCCTGGTAATGCCCATATTCCGTCGCTCTCTTTTTTTTCATGTCTCCACATCTCCTAGAGCAAAAATGAACAGCAGCTGTGGCAACGAATGTCTGATTGATGGCTCACAGATCCAGATGGCAGAGTCTAAAAATGTTTTTGCCTTGAACCTGCAACTGTCTGAAATGCTATTATTCATATCCAGTAGTACACAGCTCTCTCCACGACTGCACTGGCTTAGAGGTTCTAATCATGGCCACGTTAATGGCAAATTATGTTCTGGGATTAGCTGCATGTGAGCAGATGGCGGCAGACTTCAGGAGGCAGAAAATCCCAGCCAGAAATACATTGAGGATATCATTACCAAATCGTAAGTCCAGCAATAGAAGAGATCTCCTTCTCCCTTGATTTGCTATAACATTTAGGACTCCTGCACACGACCATATTAGATGCCGTGATCACGTATGAACACGGCATCTGAGGGGTACAATGATGGGGAGCGGGGAGCGGCGCTGTCATCATTGCACTCGCTACAAAAAAATGCACCTCATGATGAAGTAATTTACCACTAAGTGAATTTTTGTAAAGCAGCCAAATCATCTCTAGCAGTCACTTTTCTTTTAGTATTGTTGGTACTCAGATAGCCCCCAAGACTTGCACAGCAAGAAACATATATGAGGAATGTATCGACACTGGCATAAAACAAAGTAGTAACATAAACTCTCTGCTAGATGACAAGATGATAGCCACATATGAAAGAGATAATCAAGCAATGGAGTGGATGGGAAATGAATGGCATACCAGCAGATAGTGGATGAATGAATCTATACTGACCCTGCTCTGAAGTCAACCCAGCCGGCCAATACAATTCAACTACTCAACATTTGTGTATCTTTCTCAGACCAAAGGTCTGGGTCATTGAGTCCACCGCTCCAATATTAATGTTCCCTCACAATATTGAGTAGTAATTAAAACTTACTCATAACTTTTAATATGGTCCATTAAAAATTAAAAGCTCAAACACAATAAACATAGTGCCGCTTCCAATTGGTATCAATGGTATTCTGAGTGGTTGTCGCTCGAGACATGAAGCAGAAAGTGCTGATATCGGAGAGGTCTCGTTTAGTGATGAGCAAAGCAAGCTTCGGAGATCCATCATACAACATTGTAATGTATGGCCTCCGATGAGGCAAAATCAATTCGTGAAGTCTCGTGAGACTAAATAACTTCAGTTTTGAAGTCACACTCCTAGTCCAGGAAGCTCATATTGGGTCCACATAGTGGAGCACTGTTGGTTACTAATTTTCCCCAAGGTTTTCTGTAGGGTGAAAAGTCTTTTTGAAGTATTGATTGTAAACTATATCTGCTTTGCAAAGTCGCATTACTAATATATACTACTAGTGTCATTTAACCATTGATGGCCCATCCTGAGCAGGAAATAAATAAAACCTTCTCCTAACTACACCCAAGAGTCCACTTATTAGGAAATAAGCTTATCACGCGAAACCTTACCCTGCCTTTCTGACTCATGCCTGAAGTATTTCGTGTAGAGTTTTCAATCTTTTGAGGGTTTTTTCTTTGTGAGATGAAGTTTAAAAAAAACAACTCCTGTCATCGTTCTTATGCAGTAAATCAGAGAGATGGTAAATGCATTTAGTGTGAATGCCTGGTTGAGTCAGACAAGTCAGACATGAATATCCTCCTAGAAAAGACAGTGGCGTAGTATAAGTACATTGTGCTAGAATATTCTGAATTGTTCACAAGTCTTCAGTATGAATAAGATTTGTTTCGGCTAGAATGTCAAGAATACGTAGTCACACAAAAGCCAAACTAAGAGTGAAATGGACCATTTGTGCACATATGGTGTACGTCCCATAGAGGTAACACAAGTGACTGATATATGGTACCAGTACAAAAAAAGACATCTTTACTTCATAATATTAGCAAACAAACGTGTAGGAAGATTAACCCAGGGATCTTGGAACAGAGATCAGAGCAAAGAAGTGGTTTCCTGTTTCCTTTTGGGCCTTATTTTATAATTTTCTATCAGGTCCCCTGATACAGTATATATCCTTGCATAGAAATAACGTGGAACTAGTAATTTTACGAACTCAGCCCACGGCCACTAACAATGAAAACAACCCAGGGATGCTAACCATTTGGTTCTCTCTCTCCTGGCTGGTTAGAGGTGTATTAAAAAACTATATGAAACCAACCTAGGCCCAGTAGCTTTTGAAGACAATATTTCTGTCAGTCTTTGCTAAGCTTTATTGCTATACAACAAAGTTTGCAATAATACAATAAAAGCCCACCGTGACCCACTGATGATGAGAAATAAAAAAATGAAAACAGAGAAATTATATATCAGTTGTTAATTATCATGTTTCTGTGACTAAGGCTGTGTTCACATTGTGTTTTATTCTTTCGAAGGGCTTTCCATCGGGATATAAGACTGAATACTGGAGAACTGTATTCTGACTTCTAAAGCAAGAGGTACATTGACTTTAATGGGTTAAGTGGAGTTTAAAGGATCTATCTTTGGACTCTGCTTGACCTGACTTCTGTTCATTTCTGGTATTCTCACCGGACTGAATAGCACAATCTACCACAATGTTCTGTCCAGCAAAAATCCAAAGATCTGTTGAACTCCATTTAACCCATTAACGTAATTGTACCTGTTGCGGTATATGTCTCAATATCATTTTTAAGTATTCAGAGGTGTACCCTGAATGGAAATCCCTGTTGAGGACTAAAATGCTGTGAATGTGAATGTGCAGTGACACAACTGATAACTGCTAAAGAGTTGAATCTTTTGATTTACCGCCAAAGCACGTAAATTGTTAAATTACTCTTTTTTGTGCACTGTAAATCCTAAAATGGTTGTATATAAACAGCAAATAGTTAACAGGCCGTCTTAATGTGGTTGCCACGGTGATGAGCAGGCCCCACCCCCTGGTTAATAGACAGTTTTTGCTGAGCAGGCCTAGAGGAGCTGCTGATAACTAGTCCTAGTCCAGGGCACCTTCATCCCTGAGACTGAAAGCCGCCAGAAAGCAACTGAACTGGGAGACCACCCCTGAGAAAAAGTAGACAGTAGACGTTTGCAGATGCTTGAGAACCACTTTCAAGGCTGTGCGTGAATAAAGACAGTAAGGTAATCGCTTGTTTACTCCAAAAGACTTTACAGCTGTGGAAAGAGGTAATTGCTAACGGCATCCGCCACACTTCTGAGATGAACTAACCATCCAGATTTGAGTTCTGCACCCAGCAGTCTGGGCACTTCTGAAAGAGTTAATGAGAACAGTATTGCATGGTTATTTGGGAAGATTGCAAAGTGTACTCAGCAAGTGAGACTCAGGGAGGATTACTACCACCATTATTGCTGCCTATACATAGCTATTGGACTACTCTGTAATATAACTTGGAACTGTGCCTTTTGCTGCTATATGTAATACAACTCCCAATATCTGCTAAGTAAAGAAAGACACTTTATTTATTGTAACCGAAGGGGTCTGATCATTCACTCCCCATACCCTTCTGCCTTGCAGTCTTCTACCTAACATTAAGGCTGCCCCAGCTACCACTAGGTAGGAGCCCCAAAAAGTCCAGGGTGTTCCCTGAGAGAAGAAAGGGTGTGTTCTACACTCACTCCAAGCATAGAGACCCAGGGAGTGCTAGGGAGAAGGATTAGCCACCATGTGGACTATAACTGCCCTCAATGCCACCACCACCATTACCCTCCTTTCCAGCTCCAGCCACCACAACTCCTCCACGGCCAAGCATTCGGCAAATGCAGCCTTAAATGGCATATGTTTCTACCTTTTCCACTAAATGACTCCAATGTTTTAGGGTGAGGGTATTTATGGTAAAATGACCAAATATTGCTCACTTCTTTCTAGATGCTGAGCTCTAATTGATACTTTAATTTTGGGGGTTTTCCTCTATTTAACCGTCATGTTTTCATAAAAAAAAAAAAAAACAATTTTAGCTTATGTTACAGCTGCTGCAGCATTATGCATAAAGCAATTTTTAGTTTCTTCACTTACTACTGTTTTCCTTTAATTATGGCTGTTTTAACCTCTACATTATGAGGATCTTCTCAAGATGGCTCCTCTGCCAGAGCTCTGAGGCCAAAACTGTCTTCCCTCACGTCACATACACACTTGTTGTAGCCAGCAGTTTCCTGCCAGCCAATCATATTGGACACACCTCCTCACTCTAAAGCCTAATAAAGGCATGCAGTGTGAAGGACCGCCTCTCTGTCTTCTGTTTACACTAAAGGGAAGACAGAAAAGCCCTAGCAACTATGTTTTAAGGAATCAATTGAAAAGGATAGGGATCATTATTGAAAGATGTTATTATTAGGTAATTACAGATCTTTCGCAATCATTGACAGACTAACTCAGGTATACATGCCTAGCTCTAATAAACTAGCAAATAAAAACAAAGTTACAATAGTAGAGACAACATATTGCAAAGGAACTCTTCTGTTGCCATTTTCTATTGCTTCATGCAGCTATCTGTAAGAAATATATCATTTATTTAAAGTTTAATTGATACTGTTGCAGTGACTTATTTCTAGGTACCTCTACACACTAACTACCGAGGCAGAGAAGGGTGTTTGCCATAAGGCATATGACTGTGCACTGCAGACAGTAGCTGGATATAGCACAAGAATTGGCTTGCATCAAGAAATGCCTTCAAGGGATGAACACAGCACACCTCTGACGCCAGTTACTACTGTTCATGTCTGTGTTTATCAAGTCAAATGGCAGGACTCTGAAAATAGCTGCTTTATTAGCCAAGGGCTCTTCCGCCGTCCTGTATCACAGGTAGTTTATGTGACTGAGATTCACTGCAGTCCTTATCATAACCATCTGAGTCTGCATAAGCAGAAATGCTGTTATTTATGTTCTGAAGTGACAGAACTATATTGCTTTATCTTTTTAACCATTTTTCAATCTTATCTGCTTTTCTTTTAGATTTTGCAAGAAAACATTCAGCAGAAAAGGAAGCTGAAAAATGTAGTGGTGCCTGGATAGCTGAACACCCTTCATACACTCCGAAATATTTTTTGTGTACAGTGGAATACTTTATAGAATAACATACTGTATAACCCTACATATAGACAAACATAGGTAGATAGATAGATAGATCGATAGATAGATAGATTAATGTGATAAAAATTAATGTGATTGAGCTGAGATTGACAAAATATAAACTGTTAGTGGTGCTTGGTCAATGATCATACAACTAGAGATGAGCGATTCAACCAAAATTCGCTTCGGCGAATGTTCGTTGAATTTTTTAAAGGATTCGTACAAATACAAAGCTATTCGGTCGAAGCTGCGTACAAATCATTCGTTATTCTGCAAACATTCCCTTGAATACTTACGCCTGAGCGTACAAAGTGCGTATGAAGCTTTAGCGTATTATTGTCTAGGCTCGCACAAAGAATGAATATACAGTAAAAGTACGCTATTTAACTGAATATTTCGCATTAGCATACAAATTCTCAGATGCGTAGCATTAGCGTACAAATTATATTATGCGTACGTAGCTTTAGCGTACAAAGATTTTAGACGAATTTTCCGAAGCGAATCTGAAAATATTCAGATTCGCTTCGGTGTTAAAAATGTCCAAGATTCGTATCGAATCTACGAAGCGGCAAATAGATTAGCTCATCTCTACATACAACCAAGGTGGTGCACCCTTATTTTGGGTTCTGCAGCAGGGTATATGTTGAGGCAGAGTCACATTACTACCGGATGTCATCTTCCGTTCCTGCAATACAGGACATCACTCTGGCTTCAATTGTAATGGACATACAGATGCTGTGATCATTTCAAGTTCTTTCTACTTGGAGCAGTAGTTCAGCCAAGATGATTGTTGGTTGCTGTGTATGGGAGATCTGTCGCCCCATCTAGTTACAAACATTCTCAATGGGGGGAGATATCTGGCGATGGAGCTAGTCAAGGTTGCTGCTAGATACCCTGAAGATCATGTTGTATAGTACAGCAGTACGCGGGTGAGCATTATCTTTTTGGGGGCATTGTGGAAGCAGTCCTACTGCCTTTTTTTTTCCCTCAGGAGACATGGTGTTCCAACAAAATGATGCCCACTAGAGATGAGCGAGCATACTCGTCCGAGCTTGGTGCTCGTTCGAGTATTAGGGTACTCGTAAGTGCTCCTGCTCGGACGAGTATCTCGCCATACTCGAGGAAATGGCAACTTCCGCATCGTGCTTTTTTGGCGCCTATAAACACAGCCAATCACAAGCCAGGAGACTCTACGGTACACCCAGCATCACGTGGGGCCCTTACATGTCGATAGCAGGGGTTGGCTGGCCTGATCAGGTGACCCTGAAATATACTAGTGACTGGCTGCGGTGCTCGGCTCAGATGCCGTCTGGATGTCGTTAGGGATAGAGCTGCTGCCTTTCAGGGACAGTGTTAGGGCCTGCATTTAGTTCTCTGTTAGGCAGGAATCACCCACAAAGAACCCAACAGCCCTTCTAAGGGCTAGAAGACATTTTTTTTTGGTCTCCTGGCTTGGCTGGCTGGCTGGCACTAGTAGTGCAGCTATCGCCATATATAACCCCCCTTTTTTATGTTATATCTCAGTGATACAAATCCATTGCACACAGCAGTGTGGAACCATTCTGTGTGTCACAGTTCAGCACACTCACTCCAATCCATATACACTGTCCAGGTGACACTTTCTGTACGTCACAGAATACAACCAAGTCATTTGCTACCTGTCACGTATACAGCTTGATCCTAAAAATCTCTGTGCGACATTTGTCTGGGTCGCAGTCTAAATAGCCACCGTCAGTAGGGTGTCAGTCAGCTCTACGATAGTTTCTGCACGTCACGTTCCAAAAAAAACAAAAATCCAAAACAAAATATACAAAAAAAATTAGTTTTTTTGTTGTTTTAGCTCAGTGATACAAATCCATTTTACTCAGCTGCGTGTAACCTTTCTGTGTGTCACAGTTCAGCACACTCGCTCCAATCCGTATATACTGTCCAGGTGACACTTTCTGTACGTCACAGAATACAACCAAGTCATTTGCTACCTGTCACGTATACAGCTTGATCCTAAAAATCTCTGTGTGACATTTGTCTGGGTCGCAGTCTAAATAGCCACCGTTAACAGGGTGTGAGTTAAGTCTCCGATAGTTCCTGCACGTCACATTCCCAAAAAAACAAAATTAAAAAAAAAAAATATAAAAAACAAAATATATAAAAATATTAGTTTTTTAGTTGTTTTAGTTCAGTGATACAAATCCATTTTACTCAGCTGCGTGTAACCTTTCTGTGTGTCACAGTTCAGCACACTCGCTCCAATCCGTATATGCTGTCCAGGTGACACTTTCTGTACGTCACAGAATACAACCAAGTCATTTGCTACCAATAACGTATACAGCTTGCTCCAAAAAATCTCTGTGCGACATTTGTCTGGGTCGCAGTCTAAATAGCCACCGTTAACAGGGTGTGAGTTAGGTCTACGATAGTTCCTGCACGTCACGTTCCCAAAAAAATTAAACTAAAAAAAAAATATTTAAAAAAATTATTTTTTAGTTGTTTTAAACTCAGTGATACAAATCCATTTTACTCAGCGCATGTAACCTTCTGTGTGTCAAAGTTCAGCACACTCGCTCCAATCCGTATATACTGTCCAGGTGACACTTCTGTCGTCACAGAATACAACCAAGTCATTTGCTACAATAACGTATACAGCTTGATCCTAAAAATCTCTGTGCGACATT
>ONZH01023404.1:0-40592 GCA_900303285.1 Rhinella marina | reverse complement strand
TTTCTAATCAAAAAAGGTTGCCCCTAGAGATATTGCAAATACATTCAAAGAATACTATAAACACCTTTATAACCTAGAAGCAGACCCTGCAACTAACCCTGTCTCTCAAGAAAACATCAATGTTTTCCTGAGGAAAGGAAAGTTGCCTATTCTTTCTCCAGAACAGCCAGATAAATTAAATCTTCCAATATCAGATACAGAAATAACTAAAGTAATTATGACTGCTCCACTAATAAAATCCCCTGTACCTGATGGTTTGATAAATGAATATTATAGGAAATTTGCACATATCCTACATCCATATCTCAAAAAAGTCTTTCATAAAACCATGGAGTTGGGTCATTTCTAGAGATGAGCGAACATGCTCGTCGAGCATTAGGGTATTCGTACATGCTCGATACTCGGATGAGCATATCGCGATACTCGAGGAAATGGCATCTTCCTCTTCCTGCATGTTAGGCGCGTTTTTCTCAGCCAGTCAACATGCAGGAGAGTCTTTGGTACCTCCTAGCATCACGTGGGACCCCTACAAGTCGATAGCAGGGATTGGCTGGCCAGATCAGATGACCTGGGAATATAAGAATCTGGTCCCGCGCTGCTCGCCTGAGACGCCGCCTGCATGAAATTAGGGATAGAGCTGCTGTCAGGGAGAGTGTTAGGGCCTCAATTTAGATTTTTTTTAGGCAGGAATCATTCTCAAAGAACCCAACAGCCCTTCTAAGGGCTGCAAGCACCTTTTGTTTTTGGTCTCCTCCTGGCTGCTGGCTGGGACTTGTAGTGCAGCTACCGCCATCTTGGCTGCACACTGTGCCCAGCGACTGGTAGCAGAAGGGACAGCACGTGGTCCACACAGACCCCAAAGAAATTGCCCAAAGTCCTCTCAGTACTCATTTTTGCTGCTGCTGCTGCTGTACCTTGGCTTGCTGGGATCTGTAGTGCAGTTTAGGGAATACGTTTTTTTTTCTCTCATTTATATATACTACAGTCCAGTGAACAATTATGTAGTGTGCTGTACAGTAGCGTCAGTCTAGAAAATAAGTTTTTTCTCTGTTATATATACTACAGTCCAGTGAAAAATTGAGTGGTTTGCGGTAAAATAGCCGCAGTCTAAAGACTACGTTTTTTCTCTCAGTTATATATAATCCAGTGCAGTGAACAATTCTGTTGTGTGCGGTACACTAGCCGGAGTCTAGAAAATGTTTTTTCTCTCAGTTATATATACTACAGTCCAGTGAAAAATTGAGTGGTTTGCGGTACAATAGCCGCAGTCTAAAGACTACGTTTTTTTTCTCTGTTATATATACTACAGTGCAGTGAACAATTCTGTCGTGTGCGGTACAGTAGCCGGAGTCTAGAAAATACGTTTTTTCTCTCAGTGATATATACTACAGTGCAGTGAACAATTCTGTCATGTGCGGTACAGTAGCCGGAGTCTAAAGACTACGTTCTTTCTCTGTTATATATACTACAGTCCAGTGAAAAATTGAGTGATGTGCGGTACAATAGCCGCAGTCTAAAGACTACTTTTTTTCTCTCAGTTATATATACTACAGTGCAGTGAAAAATTCTGTCGTGTGCGGTACAGTAGCTGCAGTCTAGAAAATACGTTTTTTCTCTGTTATATATACTAGAGTACAGTGAAAAATTGAGTGGTGTGCGGTACAGTAGCCGGAGTCTATAGAATACGTTTTTTTGCCTCAGATAGTAATTCTGTCTATTGAATACGATTTTGGCCTCAGATATTAATTCTACAGTTTAGTGAATATACAAAATGGTGAACCCCAGGGGTAAGGGTCGTGGGCGTCCAAGTGATGTAGGGGGCAGAGGCCGTGGTCTTGGGCAGGGTGACACTGTACATCCTGATGAGCGAGCAGTGGAACGCCGCAGTGTTTCGCTCCCTAGCTTCATCTCGCAACTTACAGGGTCACGTGGTACACCACTATTGCAACTACAACAGTGCGAACAGGTGATGACGTGCATAGCGGATAATGTGTCCAGTAATTTATCCACCACCCAGTCTTCCACGCACTCCACCCACGCTAGACCTCTGGCTCCTCCAGCTCAACCTCCTTCCCCCCAGTCTGCCCCCCCATGGAAAATATGGATTCAGATCCGGCATACTCACAGGAAGTCTTTTCAGGACCCAGAGACACAAACCAGTGCTTACCAGCAACCTGAGCAGTTGCTCTGTCCCGATGCCCAAAATTTAGAACTTTCGCAGTCTGTGGGTGATGAGAGTGTGGACTTAGTGCAAGTAGTGTGTCAAGAGGTGTCGGATGATGATGAGACACGGTTGACAGACAGTGACGTTGTTGTCAGGGCAGTAAGTCTGAGGGGGGAGCAGAGTGAGGAATCGGAGGAAGAGCTGGTGGACGATGAGGTGACTGACCCGAGCTGGATTGGTAAGCCCAGTCAAGACAGTGCTTCTGAGGGGGAGGCAAGTGCAGCACCAGAACAGGTTGGAAGAGGCAGTGGGGTGGCCAGAGGGAGAAGCAGGGCCAGAGCAAGTAGATCAGCAACTGTTTCACAGAGTGAAGCTCCTGTGCCAAGGCCTAGATGTTCGCAAGTCTGGAGGTTCTTTAAAGAAAGTGAGGATGACCGACGGACTGTGGTGTGCAACCTGTGCCACACCAGGATCAGCAGGGGAGCCACCACTACCAGCATGCGCAAGGCATATGAGTGCTAAACACCCGACTCAGTGGAACCAAGGCCGTTCACCTCTTGCGGGTCACACCACTGCTCCTTCCCCTGTGTCACATGCTGGCTCTGCGAGTCAACCCCCCGTCCAGGACCCAGGCACGAGCGCCGACCGCCCTACAACCACCCCTTCACCTCCACATTCCTCCACACCCTACACCAATGTGTCCCAGCGCAGCGTTCAGCTGTCTTTATATCAAACATTTGAGCGCAAGCGCAAATACAATTCCACCCACCCACATGCACAAGCCCTAAACGTCCACATCTCCAAATTGCTGAGCCTGGAGATGCTGCCCTATAGGCTGGTAGAGACTGAGGCTTTCCGCAACCTGATGGCGGTGGCTGTCCCTCGGTACTTGGTCCCCACCTGCCACTATTTTTCCCGATGTGCCGTCCCAGCCCTACACCAGCACGTGTCAGAGAACATCATCCATGCCCTGACCAACGCGATTACTGACAAGGTCCACCTAACCACAGACACGTGGACAAGTGCTGGCGGGCATGGACACTGTATCTCCCTGACGGCACATTGGGTTAACTTGGTGGAGGCTGGGACCTAGTCTGACCCTGGGGCCGCTCATGTGCTGCCCACACCAAGGATTGCGGGGCCTAGAATTAGTTCTCAGACTAATTATGCCTCTTCCTCCAACCCCTCCTCCTCCTCCTACTCTCAATTACCATCCGTGAGCACGGCGCCTTCAGTCGGTAGCTCTAGGCGCAGCAGCACTGCCGTGGGTAAGCGCCAACAGGTGGTGCTGAAACTGCTGAGCTTAGGTGACAAGAGGCACACTGCCCAAGAGCTGTTACAGGGCATCACGGCGCAGACCGATCTTTGGCTGGCGCCGCTGAACCTCAAACCAGGCAAGGTTGTGTGTGACAACGGGCGTAACCTGGTGGTGGCTCTGCAACTCGGCAGACTCACACATGTGCCATTATACACCAATACTATTTCCCAAAGTAACAACAACCCATATAAACACTGCATATAAATCCTGCCTGGCCCACGTGTTCAGTCTTGTGGTTCAGCGGTTCCTCAAGACCTACCCCAATTTGTCTGATTTGCTCACCAAGGTGCGACGCATCTGTGCGCATTTCCGCAAGTCAACCACAGATGCTGCCACCCTCAGGGCAGTGCAACGGCGCTTACAACTGCCAGCTCACCGACTGTTGTGCGACGTGCCCACGCGATGGAATTCCACATTACACATGTTAGCCAGGGTTTACCAGCACCGCAGAGCCATTGTAGTCTGCTAGATGACAACTTCCACGAGAACTGGTAGCCAGATTAGTCCGCTTTCTCAAGTCTACAATGAGGAGTGGACGTGGATGTCTGATATCTGTCAGGTGTTAAGCAACTTTGGGGAGTCAACACAGATGGTCAGAGGCGATGCCGCCATTATCAGTGTCACCATCCCGCTGCTTTGTCTGCTGAAAAAGTCACTACTCAGCATGAAGTCAGAGGCTTTGCGCTTGTCACAGGAGATGGGGAAGAAGATATGTTGCTTGATAGCCAGACCATCCTCAGGTCTGTTTCTCAGCGCGTATTGGAGGAGGATGAGGAGGAAGAGGAGGAGACTGTTGGCGAGACTGAAGAGGGTACCTATGCTCATTCCTTCTTATCTGTTGAGCATGGGCTGAAGAGGAGGAGTTGAAGGAGGAGGAAATGGAGAGTCAGCCTATTGAGGAAAAGGAATTCTTGTGTGTTGGGACTCTTGCGCACATGGCTGACTTCATGTTAGGCTGCCTTTCCTGTGACCCTCGTGTTAAAAACATTTTTGCCAACACCGATTACTGGGTGTTCACCCTCCTGGACCCCCGTTACAAGCAGAACTTTTCCACTCTCATTCCTGTAGAGGAAAGGAGTATGAGAGTGAATCAATATCAGCAGGCCCTGGTGCACAAGCTGAAACTATCCTTCCCATCTGACACTGCTAGCGGCAGAGGATGTAGTTCTGTGGGCCAACTAGCGGGGAAGAGGAGGGGAGCAGTCAGCTTGTCAAGCACTGGCAGGGGAACACTCTCCAAGGCCTTTGCCAGTTTTATGTCACCCCAGCAAGACTGTCACCCGTCCCCAGTCTAGGCAGAGTAGGGGGGAGCTGTTCAGAAAGATGGTGAGGGAGTACGTAGCTGACCATACCAACGTCCTGTGTGATCACTCTGCTCCATACAACTACTGGGTTGCAAAGCTGGACACGTGGCCCGAACTGGCGCTGTACGCCTTGGAGGTGCTGGCCTGCCCTGCCGCTAGCGTGTTGTCAGAGCGGGTCTTCAGTGCAGCTGGTGGCATCATCACTGATAAGCGTACACGCCTGTCAACAGACAGTGCTGACAGGCTGACGATTATTGAAATGAATAAAGCCTGGATTTCACCGGAATTCAAATCTCCGAAAGCAGCTCAACATGAACATTGTTTATGTATCTTCTCCTCTCCTCCTCCACCTCCTCCTCCTCCTTCTTCTCTTCATACACAAACGCTGAGCCAACAGGCAATTTTTCAGAGGGCCTACTGGCTCTCTTTGCTAGCAATGTTTATGGAGGGCCACCTACAGGCCCTCTCTCCAATCAATGTTTTAGGAGGGTCAACTACAGACACTCAAAAAACAATTTTTAGGAGGGTCAACTACAGACACTCAAAAACAATTTTTTAGGAGAGTCAACTTCAAACACTTTAAAACAATTTTTTGGGAGGCTAACCTACAGCTATTTGACCGCAATCTCAGTCTGACCAAGACATTGGTGGTGTCACCGCCATGCTGTATCGGGCTACATTTTTGGGTGGTTCACCTGCTACCTCAGTCTAACTTGGCCACTCTGTCACCGCCATGCTGTGTCTGGGTAAATTTTTGGGTGGTTCACCTGCTACCTCTGTCTAACTTGGTCACTCTGTTGTCACCACCATGTTGTGTCGGGGTAAAATTTTATGTGCCCGACCTGCTACTTCAGTCTAACTTGGTCACTCTGGGCTCACTGCCATGCTGTGTCAGGGTAAATTTTTGGGTGGTTCACCTGCTACCTCAGTCTAACTTGTTCACTCTGTTGTCACCGCCATGCTGTGTCAGGGTAAGATTTTATGTGCTTCACCTGCTACCTCAGTCTAACTTGGTCACTCTGGGTTCACCGCCATGCTGTGTCAGGGTAAAATTTTATGTGCTTCACTTGCTACCTCAGTCTAACTTGGTCACTCTGGGCTCACCGCCATGCTGTGTCAGGGTAAATTTTTGGGTGGTTCACCTGCTACCTCAGTCTAACTTGGTCACTCTGGGCTCACCGCCATGCTGTGTCAGGGTAAATTTTTGGGTGGTTCACCTGCTACCTCAGTCTAACTTGGTCACTCTGTTGTCACCGCCATGCTGTGTCAGGGTAAGATTTTATGTGCTTCACCTGCTACCTCAGTCTAACTTGGTCACTCTATTGTCACCGTCCTGCTGTGTCAGGGTAAGATTTTATGTGCTTCACCTGCTACCTCAGTCTAACTTGGTCACTCTGTTGTCACCGCCATGCTGTGTCAGGGTAAGATTTTATGTGCTTCACCTGCTACCTCAGTCTAACTTGGTCACTCTGTTGTCACCGCCATGCTGTGTCAGGGTAAGATTTTATGTGCTTCACCTGCTACCTCAGTCTAACTTGGTCACTTTGGGTTCACCACCATGCTGTGTCAGGGTAAAATTTTATGTGCTTCACCTGCTACCTCAATCTAACTTGGTCACTCTGGGTTCACCGCCATGCTGTGTCAGGGTAAGATTTTATGTGCTTCACCTGCTACCTCAGTCTAACTTGTTCACTCTGGGTTCACCGCCATGCTGTGTCAGGGTAAAATTTTATGTGCTTCACCTGCTACCTCAGTCTAACTTGGTCACTCTGGGTTCACCGCCATGCTGTGTTAGGGTAAATTTTGTTGGTGTCACCACCATGCTGTGTCAGGCTTATGCCTGCGTCGTGGGGCGGGGTATAGGACAGCAGTGCCAGCATGGGCAGTGGTGTCACCCGCAGGCGGTGATGGACCTTCGTTGCACCTAGTTGGGTGCTTTACTAACATGTGATGGGCATGTGCCTTGCCCATCTTGGTCTGGGTCAGCACAATTGTCTTGAGGATCACCACTAGGCTGTTGCCCAGAATTTGGCATAATGGTACAATTAGGCAGCCTCAGAGGCATCCATGCATGCTGCCCCTGCTGTGTCCTGTCCATTTCCGTGGTTTTTCCATCATGTTCTGAGATTTCCAGGTTTTCACGCAACCTTCCCTGTGCAGAGCTTTGGTCCCCTGCAAAAAATGCTCGAGTCTCCCATTGACTTCAATGGGGTTCGTTATTCGAAACGAGCACCCAAGCATCGGGAAAAATTCGACTCGAATAACGAGCACCCGAGCATTTTAGTGCTCGCTCATCTCTAATTCATTTCCCCAGTGAAATGTTACAGGCGACTATTGTTATGATCTTGGGGTCTGAGCAATTTTCTGCCATTTTAGACCACGTTTTTTTCTGTGATTGTATTTGAACATTTATACCTGGAGGTGTGTCAACTCCAGGTCTGAATGTACCATTACTTACATCTTATGGTAACATTCTGGTGCACCTGTGTAGCCACATGAGTCATTGGTAGGTGGGGCTCATAGTCTCCTCCCATTGTATGTGTGATTTCACACTGGAGGTAACTAGGAGTAGGTTGCTGTGTGTCGGCCTATATGCTCCTTCCGCAATTGCCCATACGGCAAGGTAGGTTAGCGTTAGGTCCCGAGCCACTCGGAGATACCTTGACGCGGTGCTCGGGCTTGGGTATGTTCTTGATATAAGAATATATTGGCGAAAGTCTCGTTTTAACATCAGTGTGAGGGTTTAGCCTTATATTGTCAATTGCATTACCGCTGCAGTGCACCTTTACTAGTGATTGTTTGATTATATAGTTCGCCACATCCACACAATTTGTTACCTTGTGTAGGATGGTTTTGTGGTACATGTGGTCCGCTGCAGGCATCCTCCATTGTATGCATTTTTGCTGGGGATTGCTGTTAGCAACGGACCACATGTGCAGGAATTGCTCCCCCAGTTTGATATGCGCAATAGCATATGGGGTCTGAGCAATTTTCTGCCATTTTAGACCACGTTTTTTTCTGCGACTATTGTTACGATACCTAATCAAAATAAATCACCCAGTGAAGCAAAAAACTACAGACCAATTTCTCAGTTTTAGACCAGCTTATAGTTTGGTGGATAAATGATACTAATAAAATATGGATGTGTATGGTAAAACACCTCACACAAACTAAGACCCTTAAAAGCTGCCTATTGGCCCCTCTATGGGGGAGTCCCGTAAAATCCTCAGATATGCTTACTATTCAAACGTCCCAAAAATATGGAACACCTTTATCAGATCTAAAGATATAAAGCTGTTTTGGTCAGGGAAAGATATTCCTGTAGATTCCTTAGAAGACATTATATCGGGCCTAGACCTATGCTCATGGAAAGACTTGGGTATTACCAATCTAAAACATCTATGTGATTCTCAAAACTCTATCCACTTCCCATATCTTCATAGAAAATGGAATATACCACAAAAAGATTTTCATACATCCCTTATTTTTAGAGAATATGTACAAAATCATGTCTTTTCTAGGGCTCCTGAGGAAACCAGAGACGCGACCCCACTGGGATATATACTGGAGAAACCCAGAACCATTTCTCAGTTTTACACTACACTTCAGAATAAATGCAAATCAACCAAACATACAGAGAACTGGAAGAGAGAGTTACAGTTAGGGCCAGAAATATTTGGACAGTGACACAATTTTCGCGAGTTGGGCACTGCATGCCACCACATTGGATTTGAAATGAAACCTCTACAACAGAATTCAAGTGCAGATTGTAATGTTTAATTTGAAGGGTTGAACAAAAATATCTGATAGAAAATGTAGGAATTGTACACATTTCTTTACAAACACTCCACATTTTAGGAGCTCAAAAGTAATTGGACAAATAAACATAACCCAAACAAAATATTTTTATTTTCAATATTTTGTTGCGAATCCTTTGGAGGCAATCACTGCCTTAAGTCTGGAACCCATGGACATCACCAAACACTGGGTTTCCTCCTTCTTAATGCTTTGCCAGGCCTTTACAGCCGCAGCCTTCAGGTCTTGCTTGTTTGTGGGTCTTTCCGTCTTAAGTCTGGATTTGAGCAAGTGAAATGCATGCTCAATTGGGTTAAGATCTGGTGATTGACTTGGCCATTGCAGAATGTTCCACTTTTTTGCACTCATGAACTCCTGGGTAGCTTTGGCTGAATGCTTGGGGTCATTGTCCATCTGTACTATGAAGCGCCGTCCGATCAACTTGGCAGCATTTGGCTGAATCTAGGCTGAAAGTATATCCTGGTACACTTCAGAATTCATCCGGCTACTCTTGTCTGCTGTCATGTCATCAATAAACACAAGTGACCCAGTGCCATTGAAAGCCATGCATGCCCATGCCATCACGTTGCCTCCACCATGTTTTACAGAGGATGTGGTGTGCCTTGGATCATGTGCCGTTCCCTTTCTTCTCCAAACTTTTTTCTTCCCATCATTCTTGTACAGGTTGATCTTTGTCTCATCTGTCCATAGAATACTTTTCCAGAACTGAGCTGGCTTCTTGAGGTGTTTTTCAGCAAATTTAACTCTGGCCTGTCTATTTTTGGAATTGATGAATGGTTTGCATCTAGATGTGAACCCTTTGTATTTACTTTCATGGAGTCTTCTCTTTACTGTTGACTTAGAGACAGATACACCTACTTCACTGAGAGTGTTCTGGACTTCAGTTGATGTTGTGAACGGGTTCTTCTTCACCAAAGAAAGTATGCGGCGATCATCCACCACTGTTGTCATCCGTGGACGCCCAGGCCTTTTTGAGTTCCCAAGCTCACCAGTCAATTCCTTTTTTCTCAGAATGTACCCGACTGTTGATTTTGCTACTCCAAGCATGTCTGCTATCTCTCTGATAGATTTTTTTCTTTTTTTTCAGCCTCAGGATGTTCTGCTTCACCTCAATTTGAGAGTTCCTTTGACCGCATGTTGTCTGGTCACAGCAACAGCTTCATAATGCAAAACCACACACCTGGAATCAACCCCAGACCTTTTAACTACTTCATTGATTACAGGTTTACGAGGGAGACGCCTTCAGAGTTAATTGCAGCCCTTAGAGTCCATTGTCCAATTACTTTTGGTCCCTTGAAAAAGAGGAGGCTATGCATTACAGAGCTATGATTCCTAAACCCTTTCTCCGATTTGGATGTGGAAACTCTCATATTGCAGCTTGGAGTGTGCACTTTCAGCCCATGTTATATATATAATTGTATTTCTGAACATGTTTTAGTAAACAGCTAAAATAACAAAACTTGTGTCACTGTCCAAATATTTCTGGCCCTAACTGTAAATATGTGTTTTTCTGACTCACAGTGAAGTGACTCATTAAAGCTCATTAACAAATCATTTAGATGCATAACACATCGAGAAGCAATATTTAAAACTCATTATAACTGGTATTTTACTCCCGCCAAGCTTAATCGCATCTGTCCTAACTGATCTGATAGGTGTTGGAGGAACTGTGGACAGCGTGGTACACTAAAACACCTACTATAGGAGTGCGCAAAAGTGCCACCTGTATGGAAAGCAAGGATAATAAATATTTTAACTTCCAGTATGTGGGTTTTGTCTCCAGCTCTAGCCCTACTATTATTAGACCTGAATTTATTCCCTATACACTACAGATTTATAGTGGCACATATACTAATGGCCACAAAATTGATCATCACACGTCACTGCAAGGAGCCAGGACTCCCACAAGTAGTACAATTGGTTAATAGGATTTGTGGCTTTGAAAAAATAATAGCAGATCAAAATTTTATAACAATTTGCGTTTTATAGGGAGGATGGTCTATCACTCACGGACTCAACCAACAAAAAACTGAGTCTCAAAACTTTACCTTTTCTAAGTTTAGCCTATTGTGGAACGCGTGGATTAGTAGCCCATAATATATCGAATAAGATGACGACCTAAAGTAAGTTTTTCCTTGTTCTCCCTCCCCTCCTCTTTCCATCCCTGCTGTGCGATGGTAGTATCAAACTTATTACATTGTTTCACTCTTTATGTACACCATGAGAATCTCGAAACTAGAGAACAGCACTTTTTGGGATTCTACACTTTCTTATCTTTAATAAAGTATAGATTCACCTCTCTACTTACCTTCATCCCCAACCTGTGCTTTTCACATATAAACAACCTTGAGTACATGGACTACAACGCGTTAATCTTATGGCCTAATAAATGTAGATGATTTCGGTTACTATGTAAGATCTACTGTTGATATATATATATACACCTATGTAATACCTATGTACTATTATAGCTTTTATGTACTGTTGTACCTGGTTTTACCTGTTTAAATTAAAAATTAAAGTAAAAATTATTGTCTCTCAAAACAAACTTACTGCTGACACTCTGTCATAGGTCCACTACTTGTATCAATGGCTAACAAAATAGGTTATTTATCAGTCTGTATGGAAGCAGCAGATG
The DNA here is from genome assembly GCA_900303285.1 of Rhinella marina. NCBI lineage: Eukaryota > Metazoa > Chordata > Amphibia > Anura > Bufonidae > Rhinella > Rhinella marina. Next base: position 29,352 of record ONZH01023404.1, on the reverse strand, counting down.
GTGTAAAATGAGACAGCTCTTTTCCTCTATATTTCCCTCTATCTTGGGTCACTGCATGGTTAAGTACATTATACCTGACACAAACATTGACCTGTAAGGCTACTTTCACACTAGTGGCAGGGGTGTCCGGCAGGTTTTTTTGGCGAGTGAACAGCCTGCCGGATCCGTGCTGCTTCTAGTGCAGGTGTGCGGCTGGAACTATGCTCCGTCCCTATTCACTATAATGGGGGCATGCCGGAGTTCTGGCCACAGCACGGCAAACATGACAAATCTTTTTTTTTTCTCTAGTCGTACGGAGTGGCCTCTTGTTTTTTGGGGGGTTTAACACAGAATAGCTTCCCTTGATATTTTTTGTATGGTCCGTTTATATATTTGTACAGGTTAATCATATGCCCCCTTAGATGTCTTTTTTCAAGGCTAAACGAATTCAGTTCATTTAATCTTTGCTCATAACTTCCAGGCCCTTTATGGTTTTAGTGGCTCTGTACTTTTTCTAACTCCAGGGCATTCTTTTTAGGGACTATTGCCCAGAACTGAACTGCGTATTCCAGTTGAGGCCACACCAACGCTTTGTATAGTGGCAATATTACATCCCTGTCCCGCGACTCCATACCTCTTTTAATATAAGACAAAATTCTGTTGGCCTTCGAGGTAGCTGACTGGCACTGCATGCTGTTATTATAGTGCGTGAAAAGCACATATATTGTAATCCGAATTCTTTATTCTTATTCTTCTCCCGAAATTCTGCAATTAATACAGCCCGAACCGCTTGGCGTACAGACTCCGTTCAAAGTGCGTTTCGAAGCCCTCGATGGTGACAGGTGTGCTATGTATTTTTGGAATCGATCAGATTTGTCGTTTTTAAGATATCACAGGTTAAAGACCAAAAATTCTCCATAGGAATCAATGGAGAGGCTAGAGTGGAGGCCAATCAGCCAATCACAGCTCAATATGCAAATAGGCAGCACCATATATGGCACAGCATACACACAGTGGAGAAGTATTACAGATATATAGAGGGAAGATTCCTCAGACCTGAGGCTAAGGGGGCATTCACATGTCTGTTGTAAGGAGCCGTGATCACGGGCCTCGGGGACGTGCACTGGCAGAAGAGGGGTTAATCCGCCATTTTGGATTCTGTTAAACTGTGTCTATTTATGCTGAAAGAGACTTGCACCTGTGAGAGTCACAAAATGGCCACCGAGTCCCCATGTGTTAATAGACAGCATGGCCGTTTCGCCCCCTCAGCTGAGCGCAGAGTTAAACTTAAAGGGGCTTTCCAGAGTGACTCTTAAAGGGGCTTTCTGTCCATCTGTCCGGCCTGTTATCCTACAAGTTGATCCAGAGGAAGGCAAAAAAAAAACCTGTGAGGTAGAAGATAATTTTCCCCAATTTAGGGGAAAAATTCCTTCCAGACTCCAATTAGGCAATCAGAATAACTCCCTGGATCAACGAACCATCTCTAGTAGCTATAACCTGTAATATTATTACACTCCAGAAATACATCCAGGCCCCTCGAACTCTTTTAGTGAACTTACCATCATCACCTCCTCAGGTAGAGAGTTCCATAGTCTTACTGCTCTTACTGTAAAGAATCCTCTTCTATGTTTGTGTACAAACATTCTTTCCTCCAGACGCTGAGGATGTCCCTTCGTCACAGTCTCAGTCCTGGGGATAAATAGATCATGGGAGAGATCTCTGTACTGACCCCTGATATATTTATACATAGTTATTAGATCTCCACTCAGTCGTCTTTTTTCTAAAGCGAATAACCATAATTTTTATCATCTTTCTGGGTACTGTAGTCCACCCATTCCAGTTATGACTTTAGTTGCCCTCCTCTGAACCCCCTCCAGCGCTGCTATGTCTGCCTTGTTCACAGGAGCCCAGAACTGTACATAGTACTCCATGTGAGGTCTGACTAGTGATTTGTAAAGTGGCAGGACTATGTTCTCATCACGGGCATCTATGCCTCTTTTGATGCAACCCATTATGTTACTATGTTACTATGTAATTTTGTGTTTTTGGACTTTGCAAAGATGACTAATGGGTAAATTGAGGTCTAATAGTTTAGAAAATATAATTTGTAATTGGATTGAAAATTGGCTTCAAGATCGTATCTAAAGAGTTGTAGTCAATGATTCCTACTTTGAATGGTGCCCGGTTATAAGTGGTGTACCCAAGGTTCTGTGCTGGGTCCGCTATTATTTAACTTATTCATTAATGACATAGAGAACACCAAACTTTGTAATACGGTAGTCTATGAAAGATTTTAATAAGTTACAAGCTGACTTGGACAAACTTACTGTTTGGGCCTCCACTTGGCAAATGAAGTTCAATATAGATAAATGTACAGCTATGCACTTGAGGGCTAACAATCTGCATGCAGCATATGTCCTAGGGGGAGTAAAACTGGGAGAGTCACTTGTTGAGAAGGATCTGGGTGTATTAGTAGATCATAGACTAAATAACAGCATGCAATGCCAGTCAGCTGCCTCTAAGGCCAACAGAATTTTGTCTTGTATTAAACTCTTGTATGGACTCGCGGGACAGGGATGTGGATATTGCCACTATACAAAGCATTGGTGCGGCCTAAACTGGATTGCGCAGTTCGGTTCTGGGCACCAGTCCATAAAAAGGATGCCCTGGAGTTAGAAAAAGTACAGAGGAGAGTATCTAAACTCATAAAGGGACTGGAAAATCTTAGTTATGAGCAAAGATTAATTTACCGTATTTTTCGCTTTATAAGACGCACTTTTCCTCTGTCTTCTCCTCCTGGTGCTGCACTGTCCTGACCTCGTACAGCGTCAGGACGTAGTGCGCGCACTACGACCTGATGCTGCACGCAGTTAGGTGACAGTGCCGTCAGGAAGAGACAGAGGAGTGCTGGACCCGGAGCGGAGCCGCGGCGCAGGAGAGGTAAGAGAGGTTTTTATTTTATTCTGATGGGCTGATCTGAGGTCTGATGGGGGCAAAGTGGGCTCATATGGGGGTAGAGTGGGCTGATCTGAGGTCTGATGGGGGCACAGTGGGCTGATCTGAGGTCTGATAGGGGCACAGTGGGCTGATATGGGGAAGAGTGGGGTGATCTGAGGTCTGATGGGGGCACAGTGGGCTGATATGTGGGCTTATGGGCTGATCTGAGGTTTGATGGGGGCTGAGTGGGCTGATATGGGGGCTAAGTGGGCTGATATACGGGCTGAGTGGGCTGATTGGCTGATCTGAGGTTTGATGGGGGTCTGAAAGTGCTGATCTGAGGTCTGATGGGGGTCTGATGCGATGTCTTGAAATTTATGGGGGGTCTGATATGAGGTCTGATGAAAAATATTTTTTTCTTCTTTTCCTACTCTAAAATCTGGGGTGCGTCTTATCATTGGGTGCGCCTTACAAAGCAAAAAATACGGTAACTGAATTTGTTTAGCCTTGAAAAAAGACGTCTGAGGGGGGACATGATTAACCTGTACAAATATATAAACAGACCATACAATAAATATCAAGGGAAGCTATTCTGTGTTAAACCCCCCTCAAAAAACAAGAGGCGACTCCCTACGACTGGAGAAAAAAAGATTCGGTCATAAGAGGCGACAAGCATTCTTTACAGTAAGGGCTGTGAATCTCTGGAATAGCCTGCCACAGGAGCTGGTCACAGCTAATACACTGGATGGCTTCAAAAAGGATTTAGACAACTTTTTAATTCAAAATAAAATTGAGGCTTATGACAATGTATAGAAATCTTGTTCTACACACCCTTACCCTTTGGCCCAACCCCTTTTTAAAAGGAAGATGGACATTGATCCAGTCATCGATCTAGCAGGATTACAGGTTGGACTTGATGGACCTTTGTCTTTTTCCAACCTTAACAACTATGTAACTGTGTAAGGAGAGATGCACCTGATAAGTGAAATATATCAGCAATAGCAGAAAAGGAAAACATTAACTTGTGGGACTGTGTGGTAACTGAAAAAAGGTTCAGGTATGACAGCATATTGCTAACTTGAGTGGGGGGAAAGAGTCCAAAAGTAAACCAAGTAATAAAGTCCTCATCTTGTTGTCTTCTTTTTGGGACCTGCTGTTTGCCACTGAATTTTGGACCAATTCAGATTTGGTGAGAATATTCCATTGCATTAAAAAACCTGTCCTTATCTACAGAAGTAATAACATATTGCCCCCTTTAATCAACAAAAGAATCGAAAAGGCCCATCTATATGACATCTGATGTTTGCATAATAGAAGCTAGGTTCTGTCTCAGTTGCAAAGTAACTGCTGATTGATCCATAAATAAAAATATCGATTGATAAGGAGATGGAAGTTGATTATGTTTTCTTGGTCATCAGACTCACTTAAACTTGAAAAAACTGGAGGCATGCTAACATATAGCTAAGAATGTGTTCCACAGAGTGTTTGATCTTGGGGACTCACTGGGCCCTGTTTATTGCCAAATCTTGTGCAAAACACTTGGGAAGCACTGCTTTTTATTAAGATGTGTATACAGACAGTCAGAATAGTTTCAGGGATCCCTTTGAACTTAATATTGGTATAATGAGAATCAATAAGATTATTATCGGAGGGCACAATGTCCCCCATCTTTGTTTCTTTATGTTGCACACAGCCCATTCACCTTGGCTATAACATGCGCAAAACTCATTTGAAAGGACTGGTGAAAGGCCTGTAAGATATTTTTAAACATTTGGTAACTGTAGCTTCTGAGGTTGGCAAATCATCAAAAGTGTCTGAACTGCTACATGTCTGCAAAGCATTTGGTATCAGATCTCTCTACTCTGATAGACTATCTGTCTATGGGTACAGTGTGGGTCTTCTTTTCATAGGGCTGCCTGATGTGAAGGTAGTCAGTGATGAGCCTTTTGAGCCACGTGAAGGATGGCGCCCTGCCGGAAGTTCCCGCTCTGGTTCTGTGATTGCATGAGGTGAGGTTGGTGAGACAAAAGAAGATGCCATTTGATAAACCTTCTTCGGAGGTTCAGAGGCACTTCTGTGTGTAGGAGAACAGCTCTGATATCTCAATGTGGGGAGGGAAGGTTCTGAAGCATCAGAGTTTGCTACATTACATTAACTTCCCCTATCCCGCTCCAATGATTCAAAATGACTTTCTACTTAGTAGATTCTACCTAACTAAATATATGGGGGCACATTTATTAAGACCAGCGTTTTAGATGCTGGCCTTAGTAAGCCCTATAGCTGGCCTCTACCTACAACTTCGGCATATCTACCGCTGCTTTTAAATGTAAGACAGCTTCCTAGCTATCTTACGTTTAGACCATTTTCAATGCTTAAACTAGGTGTAGAAAATGATGAATGAAAGAGCCTTCTGGCCGTCCCCTTCCCTAGCCACGGCCACTTTTTTAGACCTTGTGTGTGGAAATAAGTCACAGATTTTGGTGCACCATGGCGTGTGACAGAATTTGCGCCAGATATACGCCACAAAAGTGGCGTATATCTGGTTATAAATGACCCCCCTGGTCTTCATGATCAGTACACTGCCCTGCAAGACCCAAAGATGCCCGGCATGTGTGTCTAATTGGTGTCTGTCTGAGATCTGGCAGACACCATTGGCTAAGATCACAATGGCATCTGTGCTTCAGAGTAGTCAGGCTGTATGTTAATACAGCCTGACTGACTGTCAGGCTGACTGCAAAGCATTGTGGGCATGATTGTTTGCCAGGGTCCTGCCTGGTATCATGTGATCCTTTGTCCTCGATACTTTCCTCACTGGTGTAATTACGTTTAAAGTAAAATGGCAGGTGCCTTTTTGTGTGATTCGTCCAAAGCAAATCACCAAAAACTTCAGATTTCTTTGGAATAAGACATTTTGAGAAATTTGTAACAAATACTCTCAAGCTATGACAGTCAAGTGGACTTAATTTCTTGATTTCTAAGAATTTGCTTTATATGAGCTTGCTTTCTCACTTTTCTGACCGAAAACTTCTACAATACATCCATTAACAATCTAAACAAGACCATTTGTGAATTAAATTAACAAATATATTAAAATGTCAAATTAAAAGAAACATCCAGTAATATCCAAATCATATACAAATTGTTTAATTAGACTATTTGTGTTTATTAAGAGAAACACATTTTTACTGTTATGACAAAACTGTGATTATGTTTTTTCATTTATCCATTATTTATCTTGTTTACACAGTGTGCATCATTTTTCTCTTTGATGAAAATGTTCATTTCCACCGTCCTCCTAGAATACCTTTCCCAGCTCTGGGTCCTTTGGAGCTACAAAACAAAGATAAAATAGATTCTGTTATATCAAGCCATACAGAATGTAAATTATAATACTTGATATGTATACCCCATGTAGAACCAAACAATAATTTGACCTTTGGGGCAACACAATGTCAATATCATTCATCCCAGTAAATCATGCTGGGATGGTGCATAACTTTTTTACAACTTGAAAAGAACTAAGTTAATTTACTTGGTCCCAGAGTTTATAATGCCAAAAAAGACATACAGTGGAGGAAATAAGTATTTGATCCCCCACTGACTTTAAAAGTTTTAATACTAAAAAATAAATGAAACATCTCATAATTTTATGCCAGCTTTATTTTAACAGTGCCACATAGAATATCAAAAGAAAAACTGAGAAAATTAGATGAAATGAGAAATAAAAAATAATTTGCATTTCTTTGAGGGAAATAAGTATTTGATCCCCTAGTAAAACCATGACTAATGTTGGCTCCCACAGACCACTTACACACACTAATGAGTGAAGTCGTTACCTGGATGAGAGACACGTGTCCCAAATTGTCACCTGTATAAAAGGCCACCTGCCAACAGTCTTAGTGACACTCCAACATCTCCACCATGGGTAAGACTAAAGAGCTGTCTAAAGATGTCCGTAACAAAATTGTTGACCTACACAAGGCTGGAATGGGCTACAAAGCCATAAGTAAGAAGCTGGATGAGAAGGTGACAACTGTTGGTGCAATTATTCGGAAGTGGAAGAAGTACAACATTACTGTCAATTCACCGAGGCCTGGAGCTCCATGCAAGATATCACCTCGTGGAGTCTCATTGATCATGAGAAAGGCTAAAAATCGGCCAAGAACTACACGGGAGGAGCTGAGTAAAAAAACATTGGCAATACACTGAGACGTAATGGTTTAAAATCCTGCAGTGCACGCAAGGTTCCTCTGCTCAAGAAGGCTCATGTCCAGGCCCGCCTCAAGTTTGCCAATGAACATATTAATGACTCCGAGAGAGACTGGGAGAAGGTGCTGTGGTCAGATGAGACCAAAATTGAGCTCTTTGGCCTCAACTCAACTCGACGTGTTTGGAGGAAGAAAAATACAGAATATGACCCTAAGAATACCATCCCCACCATCAAGCATGGTGGTGGACGTATTATGTTTTGGGGATGTTTTTCTTCGAAGGGCGCACAGGCCAACTTCACCGCATTGACGGGAAGATGAACGAGGCCATGTATCGCAAAATTCTGGGTGACAACCTCCTTGCCTCCGCCAGGGCACTGAAAATGGGTCGTGGATGGGTCTTTCAGCACGACAACGACCCAAAACATACAGCCAAGGAAACAAAGGAGTGGCTCCATAAGAAGCATATCAAGGTCATGGAATGGCCTAGCCAGTCTCCTGACCTCAATCCCATCGAAAATCTATGGAGAGAGCTGAAGCTTCGCATTTCCAAATGCATGCCTAAAAACCTTAAGGATATGGAGATGATTTGCAGAGAGGAGTGGGCCAAAATTACTCCTGAAGTGTGTGCAAACCTTATAAAAAACTATAAGAAACGTCTGACTGCTGTGCTTGCCAACAAGGGTTTTGCCACCAAGTATTAAATTATGTTTTCCTAGGGGATCAAATACTTATTTCCCTCAAAGAAATGAAAATTATTTTTTATTTCTCATTTCATGTAATTTTCTCTATTTTTCTTTTTATATTCTATGTGGCACTGTTAAAATAAAGCTGGCATAAAATTATGAGACGTTTCATTTATTTTTTGGTATTAAAACTTTAAAAGTCAATGGGGGATCAAATACTTATTTCCTCCACTGTATGTCCATCCAGTTCAGCCTGTTATCCTGCAAGTTGAACCAAAGGAAGGCAAAAAACCCCTGTGAGGTAGAAGCTAAATTTCCCCACTTTAGGGGGAAAAATACTTCCCGACTCCAATCAGGCAATCAGAATAACTCCCTGGATCAACGACCCTTCTCTAGTAACTATAACGTGTAATATTATAATATTATTACACTCCAGAAATACATCCAGGCCCCTCTTGAACTCTTTTAGTGAACTTACCATCACCATCTCCTCAGGCAGAGAGTTCAATAGTCTCACTGCTCTTACCGTAAAGAATCCTCTTCTCTATGTTTGTGTACAAACCTTCTTTCCTCCCGAAACAGAGGATGTCCCATTGTCACAGTCACAGTCCTGGGGATAGGTAGTTCATGGAAGAGATCTCTGTACTGACCCCTGATATATTTATAAATAGTTATTACTGTAGATTTCACCTCAGTCGTCTTTTTTCTAAAGTGAATAACCCTAATTTTGATAGGTGTAGTCCACCCATTCCAGTTATTACTTTAGTTTCCCTCCTCTGAACCCTCTCCAGCTCTTCTATGTCTGCCTTGTTCACAGGAGCCCAGAACTGTACACAGTACTCCATGTGCGGTCTGACTAGTGATTTGTAAAGTAGCAGGACTATGTTCTCATCATGGGCAACTATGCCTCTTTTGATGCAACCCATTATCTTATTGGCCTTGGCAGCAGCTGTCTGACAATGGTTTTTACAGCTTAGTTTGCTGTTCACTAAAATTCCTAGGTCATTTTCCATGTCAGTGTTACCCAGTGTTTTACCATTTAGTATGTACTGGTGACTTGCATGATTCCTCCCCATATGCATAACCTTACATTTGTCAGTGTTAAACCTCATCTGCCACTTCTCTGCCCAAGCCTACAATCTATCCAGATCCATCTGTAGCAGTATACTGTCCTCTTCTGTGTTAATTACTTTATACAGTTTAGTTTCTTCTGCAAAAATTTTACCAGTGCAAGCCTTCTACAAGATCATTAATAATATATTAAAGAGAATAGAGCCTAATACTGACCCCTGTGGTACCCCACTAGTGACAGTGACCCAATCTGAGTGTGTACCATTAATAACCACCCTCTGTTTTCTATCACTGAGCCAGTTACTTACCTACATACAGACATTTTCCCCCAGTCCAAACATTCTCATTTTATATACTAACCTTTTATACGGTACAGTGTCAAATGTTTGGAGAAGTCCAGATATTGATTCGCCATTCGCCACAGTCCATTGATTCGCCGCGGTGAAGTCTTGAACTTAACTCCTCATAGAAACTGATGTTAAACTTACCGGCCTATAGTTTCCAGGCTCTGTTTTCGGACCCTTTTTGAATATTGGCACCACATTTGCTATGCACCAATCCTGTGGCACACTCCCTGTCAGTATAGAGTCCTTAAATATCAGAAATAAGTGTCTGGCTATGACATTACTTAATTCTCTTAGGATATGGGGGTGTATGCTATCCGGTCCTGTCGATTTGTCTATTTTAATCTCTTTAAGGCGCCGCTGTACTTCTTCCTGGGTCAGATAGGGCACTTTTAATGGGGGATTTACTTTTATATTCTGCATTTCATCTGACTGTTTATTTTCCTCAGTGGAGAAAAAGATATTTAGTAGCTTTGCTTTCTCCTCATCGCTCTCTACAACTCCCCCCTTATTACTCTGTGAGGGCTAACACCTTCAGGTTTATACTTTTTACTTTTTATATAAATCAAAGAACATTTTAGGGTTAGTTTTACTGTCTTTGACAATTAATCTCTTGGTCTCTAGTTTGGCTGCTTTAATTTCTTTTACATATTCTATTTTTTTTTACTTATAGTTTTTCAATGCTTCCTCGCTCCCCTCCTGTTTTAGTGATTTAAATGCTTTCTTTTTGTTATGTATTGCTTTCTTTACAGTTCTATTTATCCACATTGTTTTTTTCTTGTTCCTTAACCTTTTATTTCCATAAGGTATGTACCTCTCACAATTAGATATTAGGAGGCTTTTTAAATTATACCCATTTTGTAGCTGTATTTTTATTTTTGAGGACTTTGTCCCAGTTAGTTAGGCCTATGGCCTTTCTTAGTTGACTAAATTTAGCTTTTTTGAAGTTGGGTATTTTTGTTCCTCCCTGAAAAAACACTCTTTTGAATGACAATTGGAAGGTTATTACTTTATGGTCACTATTTCCCAGGTGTCCCCCAACCTGCACATCTGTTGTTCTGTCAGGTCTATTGGTTAATACTAAGTCTAGTATGGCTGTCCCTCTAGTCGGGTCATGAACCAGTTGGAAAAGGTAATTGTCTTTAGTTATTGCCAAGAAACTGTTTCCTTTATGAGATGTACAGGTTTCAGTTTCCCAGTCTATATCTGGGTAGGTGAAGTCCCCCATAATAACGACCTCATTATGATTTGCCGCCTTGTCTATTTTGTTTAGAAGTAGATTTTATATGGACTCTGGTATATTATGTGGTTTATGATAACTCATGAACTCCTATAAGTATTTTATTATTGTTTTTGCCTCCATGTATTTTTACCCACGGTGACTCCACGTGTTCGTGTCGCTCACTTATATCTTCCCAGAGTGTGGGCTTTAGACAGGACTTTACATAAAGGCAAACCCCCCACCCCCCCTCTCCGGTTTTGGAGATCCTTTCTAAACAGACTGTAACCCTCTACATTAACTGCCCAGTCATAGCTATCATCCAGCCCTGTCTCAGTTATTCCCACTATGTCTTAGTCCACCTCACACATCACTACTTCCAGTTTACCAGTTTTATTAGTCAGGCTTCTGGCATTATTATACATACAATTGAGAGGCTTATGTATATTTTTTACCCTACACCTTTCCTTCTGAACTGTTCTAGTCCCTCCTTCCATTCCTCCCCCAGTTCCATGGTTCCATTACCTTGTCCCAGGTCTGTATCTGCACTATCTTCCCCTCTTATGTAATTCCCCCCCTCAGTCCCTAGTTTAAACACACCTCCAACCTTCTAGCCATCTTCTCCCCCAAAATAGCTGCCCCTTCCCCATTGAGGTGCAGCCCATCCCTACAATAGAGCCTGTAGCTGACAGAGAAGTTGGCCCAGTTCACCAGGAACACAAACTCCTCCTTCCTACACCAGTTCTTGAGCCACTTGTTTACCTCCCCAATCTCCCGCTGCCTTTCTTGTGTGGCTCATAGTATAGGTAGTATTTCAGAAAACACTACCTTTGAGGTCCTTGCCCTAAGCTTATTACCTAAATCCCTAAAATAATTTTAAGGACGCTCCACCTACCCCTAACTTTGTCATTGATTGCAATGTGGACCATGACTGCTGGATCTTCTCCAGCCCCTCCCAGTAATCTGTCAACCCGATCTGATATGTGTTGAACTCGAGCGCCAGGAAGACAACACACAGTTCGACGATCCTGGTCTATGTGACAGATTGCCCTCTGTGTACCCCTAATAAATGAGTCTTCCACTACCAGCACCTGTCTGGCCTGCCCTGCTCTCCTGATCCCCTGCTTACTGGAGCTGACATTCCCCTGACTGGCAGAGGAAGTTTCCAGCTGCAGCAGTGCTCTCCCTGAACTGACATCCCCCTCATTTGCCAAACTTCCAAACTTGTTGGGGTGTGTCAGATCAGGGCTAGCCTCCCTGGCACTTTTCCCTCTACCCCGCTTTCTAACTGTTACCCAGGTACGTACCTCTCTTTCCTGAGCCTCCTCACTACCACCCTCCCCCACATCTACCCCATAGAGTGCTTGCTCAGTGAGCACCAAACTCTTTTCCAAATTGTTAGCGCTTCTCAGTGTTGAAACTTGCCTGGTTAAATACACAATGTGCGATTCCAAACGGGCAATATGCTCACATTTTGAACAAAGATATGCACCCTCAAACGGCTGTTCCAGGACTGCATACATTAGACAAGATGTGCACTGGACTGCGCTGTCAATAATGGAACACATACTAAATGGGGATTATGCAAAAAAAATAGAAAAACTGTACTGTAGTCCCCTCCAAAAGTTCCTGAATCCGAAGTCACGTAATCTAAAGTCACACAGTTAATACAAACACACTTGAAATTAAATGCGCGAACGCTCACCAACTTGTGTTGTTTGTCTGCTTGTATAAGTGCAGCTCTCAAACCAGACTGCTTTTTTCCTCTGGATTCAAAGGCTTTCCTCTGGATTCAAAGGAAATATTGTGGAAATATTTGGTGCAACTTGTGTCCTCTCAAGCCAGCCCTCTTTCTGCTAACCAACACCTCCTTCTAAAACAAGGCACCGTAGGCTCTTTTTTTGAGTACATTTGCAGTTGCATAATTTAGTACATTTTTGGTACATTAATATTTATGAAACAAGATGCAACATTTTGCACTAAAATGCTCCAGATTTGGCACATAATAATAAAATAAAAATCAGGCAAAACCACAATATCACAAGCATTATTTTTTCATAGCATTTCAGAATTTTATATGTTTTTATTTTAAATTGAAGCCTTGCTGTTGAAAACTTATTAGCATTATAAAAGAAGGTAAACAATGAAAAAATCACTGACAAGATAGAAGGTACTGTATAAAACAAATGGAGTAATAAACCAAACAAAGAATGATCCTCTAGCACCTGATTAACAATTCACAACTTTATTGTCACATCTCTAAAAATATCACAAGTAGCGGCAGTAGCTTAAGTTTTGAGTAATGGAAAACTTGTTCTTACTCATTATATATGTCTAACTGACGGTCTGGTTAATTTAAAAACACATTGGACACAGCTCATTTGACAACCAACTCCTTGTCAGACAGTAGAACATTAAAGTATCTTAAAGGAGTTGTTCGATTTTTACTATTGATGACCTCCCTGAGGATAGGTCATCAATATCAGCTGTTTGAAGAGATGGCAACGCTCATATGAGCAATTGCAGTGGTGAACAGGTGTAATTACAAGTATGGAGTCCCTATACACTTCTATGGGACAGCTCTGTGTGTTTTAAAGTGAATACTACAGATCCATTCCATAGAAGTGAATAGGGGCATGTATTGTAAGGGTATTTTTATGTAACTGATTGGTTCTCCCCTTTAATTCTGTTTAATACTTTGTATAATAGTTTATACGTTTCCCTGGTAATGAAGTGGGTTAGAGATAGAAACCCATCCCCCAATTGTGCTGATAAGACCACATTCCTGAGTGATTTCAGAGACATGCGTGATGCACACTGGAGGAGGGGCTAACAGGTTAAAACTCTGCTACCCACCTTGTCTCAAGAGACTCCACCAGGCCTTCCATCTAGATAGGATGTGAGTATGATTGCCTTATTTCTCTTGTACACCCTGGGGTGTCGGTCATGTGATATAACAGGAGTAGACAGCCATGGGTTATAGCATGATTGACGGAGTCTCCACCCCATTTAGGCTGATGTTTATTTGCGAATAAAAAGACGACCAGCGGCACTCACCAATCTTCAAGCTTTATTAAATACAGCGACGGCCGTTTCGCGCGTAACTCGCGCTTCGTCAAGCTGAAAGAGGCGTAATCACGTCTCACGCTATATGGCGTACAGGCCCCTCCCATATGTATGCAAACGAGACGGGCATACAAAAATACACCACAGGGTGGCGATAGACATCGTATACTTCTTCTGAGAAGAGAGGCGAGGTGGATATTGAGGAAACAAGCAATGGGTCCTTTGGGACTCAATGATAAGAATGACATGAGCGTGTTTTTATAATGATGTTCATTATGATGTTTGTTGTTTTTAATGTAACGTATATTTATGTACACTCTTTCGCTATTATGGTGTATTTTTGTATGCTCGTCTCGTTTGCGTATGTATGGGAGGGGTCTGTACGCCATATAGCGTGAGACGTGATTACGTCTCTTTCAGCCTGATGAAGCGCGAGTTACGCGCGAAACGGCCATCGCTGTTACCGGCGTACGCTGCAGGTGTGCTGTCCGCCCCCATCATGCAGTGAACGAGATGCTGACATCTTCGTATTTAATAAAGCTTGAAGCTTGGTGACTGCCGCTGGTCGTCTTTCTCTATTTATTCGCATTTTTGCTATATGGGACTTCCTGCACTATATTCCAGCAGAGCACCACCATTATCCCTTCCCATTTCATCCGTCTCTGGATAGGATTTTTGGAGTGCAGTGCCATTCTTGTTTTTTCCTATTTTCACTAGTGATGTTTATTTACTTATTATTTTGTATGTGATTTCTTTGTTTTATCATATATATTAAATCACTTAGTAAATATTCACGTAGCCTGCGTAAGCTTATTAATTCTAAATTTTAATGGGGGCACGTAACGTAAAGTGAAATCTTTCGAATTCACTTTACGTTACAGGGCACCATACGTGTCATTACACCTACTTAACTAGTACAAACACTGCCTTCCCCTGAAACAGCTTATTGGCATGGGTTCCAGGAGTCAGAATAGGTCATCAATAGTAATAAACAGAGAAAAGCTAATTATAAAACTGTTATACTTTTTACATTGGAATTGGGTAAGGGCTCAGACTTGACAACTGTGGCATATTTTGCCTGTAACACAGCAGATAGAAATACACTCACTGACAAAAAAAAACTCAACAAGAAGGATTTGTTAGAATGGAATGAAAAATGTGTGAATGTCATGATGATATATGTGATTGCAACATTAGACAGAAGGGATACGTATATTAGGGAAAACTGTATAATTAAAAGGAGGCTCTAGTACCCTTTTGGGTCACCTCTAGCATGGTTACAAGATGACATTTGGTTGGACATTGAGGCATACAGTTGTTACAGCTGGGCCTGCAGACTGCTCGTAGCCTGCTGAAGATGGCATCCCAGCAAGTTCCATAAATGCTTGATTGGCGATGAATCTGGCAACCATTATGGTTCCAGTTCACAGTAGTCCAGGTTCCTTGTTCACACCATTGCAAATCAAGGTGACTGTGACTGGCTGACAGATGGCAAGACACTTCATGGGAGCCATGACATAAAATTTTCTTCTGCTAAGTGACTGAAAATGGTCCGGGCAGAGACAAGGATATGTAATGAAGGTGCCACCCCTCAACAATACGTACATATATTTTCAGACTAGCAGAAGGACCCGGCTTTGCCCAGGTATATTTCATCTACTTCATTTAATGTTTATGTGTGTGTCATTAAAAGATATCGAGAGTGACCTCTACAGCACCCCGCCTCCTTAACAGTGACCTCCACAGCCCCCACCCTTAACACTGACCACCCCACAGTGCCCTGTCTCCTTAAAATGGGATCTCCACAGCAGCTCACCCCCTTAACTTTGACCTGCACAGCAGCTTGCACCTTTAACAGTTAGTTCCACAGCACCTCACCCCCTTGACAGTGACCTCCACAGGGGCCTTACCCCTTAAGTGACCT
Source organism: Rhinella marina (assembly GCA_900303285.1). Lineage (NCBI taxonomy): Eukaryota > Metazoa > Chordata > Amphibia > Anura > Bufonidae > Rhinella > Rhinella marina. The sequence goes on along the minus strand of ONZH01023404.1, from coordinate 13,918 downwards.
CCACATAGGTTACAGTCCCTTTAACTGACCTCTACCATTCCTGGCCCCTTGACAGAGACCTCCACAGCGACTGTTCCTTTAACAGTGACTGTCACAGTACCCCGCTCCCTTAACAGTGACCTCACAGTACTCCGCTGCCCCTTTAACAGTGGCCTCCACAGTCCCCTCCTCCCTTATCAGTGACCTCCACAGTCCCCTCCTCCCTTATCAGTGACCTCCACAGCAACCTGCCCCTAGGGTGGCCAGAGGTCCGTTTTTATGCCAGTCTGGCTTTCAGACTCCCTGTCCTCCATCCGGCGCAGGGCTTGGACAGACACAGGGATGTCCTTTTGAACAGCTCACACTCAGACAGCAGCACTGTGCAGTCTGAGCATGAGCTGCAGGAAGAAAGTCACCCTTCCTCCCACCCCTGCAGATGACAGAAGTAGATCACCTTGACGATTTGGTGGACGGGCTCAGATAATTTTGTACAAAATATATTTGCCAAGAATCTCTAATTTACTAAACAAGCATAGCATTAGCTCTAGAATACCTCATATCACTATGGCATTTTGTGCTTTATCTGGTTAGCAGTGTGCCGTTGCATTGTATGTATTTTCCTTTCCTTGTGCATTTAGCCATAGCAACGTGCACCTGCGCACTGGGATGTGCTGACTGAAATTCCCCTTTTTTTCTTTGTAAGTTTGTACTGGAGGTGTGGCTACTCCATTTGGTCATGCACTCCTGACTAGCCCGTCTGCCCCATAGGTTGATTTTAATTAGTGTAACTATAAAGCCGAGTGGACTCGGCATGCATATTGGTACCTGCATCCCTGAATTAGTGGAGGCCTTTGAAGCACCAGAAATGGCAAAAGGCCGAGGAGATCCAGCATGCATGTGGAACCAACACCCCCTGATTATACGGAAGCCAAGGTTGGCACATAACAGGAAATAGTGTTAGGTTCCCGTCCTACAGAGATCACCTTGATGATTTGGTGGACGGGCTCAGATAATTTTGTGCAAAATATATTTGCCAAGAATCTCTAATTTACTAAGCAAGCATAGCATTAGCTTCAGAATACCTCATATCACTATGGCATTTTGTGCTTTTTATGGTTGGCAGTGTGCCGTTGTGCATTTAGCCATAGCAACGTGCACCTGCGCACTGGGATGTGCTGACTGAAATCCCCTTTTTTTTCTTAGAAGTAGATTTTTACCTTCATTTTTGCAATCCCCGACGGCTGCGGAGTGAAAGGGGCGTGGCCTGAACAGGTCAGGGGCGTGACTTTGCAGAGCCTGGGGCGGGGCTTTTCAGGTGGCCTGAATTACAGGTCGATGCATGGTAATTTATGGGGAAACACAGTGGGTAGCAGTGGAAGAAACAACTTTTATTACTACAGAACGGTAAATATGTGAAATTTACATTATATTAGGTAATGATTGATGATGAATTAGTCTAAAACATAAGTTTTATTTATGGTAACCGGAATACCCCTTTAACAGTGTCATCCCCAGCGCCCTGCCTACAGCAGTGAAGAAAACCGGCTGGGTTGTTATGGAAATCTGGTGTGAAACTGTCTGTTTTTGGAGGCTAAGGGCCTGAGAGCTTCTTTTGGCTGATAAGGGTCATGTGACCAGGCTTCTATTGGTCTAAAACCTTCCCGGACACCTAAAACCTTCCCGGACGGTACCTGTGTGCCAAATTTTGTGATTGTAGCTGCGACGGTGCGGTTTCCTTTGGCAGACATACACACATACATTCAGCTTTATATATTAGATTGTTAATCCCAAGGGCCTCTGACAACTTTGTTTGAGAGTCAGTAGCATTACTTTCCATTTAAAAACCTATTGCTTCCTGTTTCAGGCTTTACAAATAGCAACTACACAAGATTAATCCAGGATAAACTAACACAGTTCACACAGAAAAAAAATTCCCCTTTCTCAGTAAAGAAACAGTAAATAGTAAGCTATAGCAGTTATCTCAGTACGATTTGAGTATTACATACAAAGTTAAGAGGGTATTCTGGTAATTTCAAGTTATCCCCCATCTCCAACCCCCTACAACTTGCAGAACAAGTTGTAGTTTTTGATGACACCATTTGGTTAACTTTTATTAACTCTTTCTTGGATGATGAGAGGGGGTTGGGATTAGTGAGGAATGTAGGGAGAATATTGGGCAAAACATCAACCAAAGTAACCCAAAAACCATGGATATTCACTTCAAAGGTAATAGTAATTTAAAAAGGGGGGTACAAAATATACATAGACCTCTTAATTGTATGTACACTAATGCCAGAAGCCTGAGTAATAAAATTGGTGAACTGGAGTTAGTGATATGTGAGGAGGACTATGACATAGTGGGAATAACTGAGACATGGCTGGATGATACCTATGACTGGGCAGTTAACGTACAGGGTTACAGTCTGTTTAGAAAGGATCGCCAAAACCGTAGAGGAGGAGGGGTCTGCCTGTATGTAAAGTCCTGTATAAAGCCCACACTCCAGGAAGATATAAGTGAGGGACATGAAGATGTGGAGTCAATGTGGGTAGAAATAAATGGAGCCTAAAACAATAATAAAATACTAATAGGAGTTTATTATAAACCCTCTAGTATACCAGAGTCCATAGAAAATCTACTTCAAAACGAAATAGACAAGGCGGCAAATCATAATGAGGTTGTTATTATGGGGGACTTCAACTACCCAGATATAGACTGGGAAACTGAAACCTGTACATCTCATAAAGGAAACAGGTTCTTGGCAATAACTAAAGACAATTACCTTTTCCAACTGGTTCATGACCCGACTAGAGGGACAGCCATACTAGACTTAGTATTAACCAATAGACCTGACAGAACAACAGATGTGCAGGTTGGGGGACGCCTGGGTAATAGTGACCATAAAGTAATAACCTTCCAATTGTCATTCAAAAGAGTGTTTTTTCAGGGAGGAACAAAAATACCCAACTTCAAAAAAGCTAAATTTAGCCAACTAAGAAAGGCCATAGGCCTAACTAACTGGGACAAAGTCCTCAAAAATAAAAATACAGCTACAAAATGGGATATTTTAAAAAGCCTCCTAATATCTAATTGTGAGAGGTACATACCTTATGGTAATAAAAGGTTAAGGAAAAAGAAAAAAACAATGTGGATAAATAGAACTGTAAAGAAAGCAATACATAACAAAAAGAAAGCATTTAAATCACTAAAACAGGAGGGGAGCGAGGAAGCATTGAAAAACTATAAGTAAAAAAAATAGAATATGTAAAAGATAAATTAAAGCAGCCAAACTAGAGACTGAGAGATTAATTGTCAAAGACAGTAAAACTAACCCTAAAATGTTCTTTGATTTATATAAAAAGTAAAAAGTATAAACCTGAAGGTGTTAGCCCCTTACAGAGTAATAAGGGGGGAGTTGTAGAGAGCGATGAGGAGAAAGCAAAGCTACTAAATATCTTTTTCTCCACTGAGGAAAATAAACAGTCAGATGAAATGCAGAATATAAAAGTAAATTCCCCATTAAAAGTGCCATATCTGACCCAGGAAGAAGTACAGAGGCGCCTTATAGAGATTAAAATAGACAAATCGACAGGACCGGATAGCATACACCCCCATATCCTAAGAGAATTAAGTAATGTCATAGCCAGACCCTTATTTCTGATATTTAAGGACTCTATACTGACAGGGAGTGTGCCACAGGATTGGTGCATAGCAAATGTGGTGCCAATATTCAAAAAGGGTCTGAAAAAAGAGCCCGGAAACTATAGGCCGGTAAGTTTAACATCTGTCGTGGGTAAACTGTTGAAGGTTTTCTAAGAGATGCTGTCTTGGAGTACCTCAATGAAAATAAGCAAATATCTCCATATCAGCATGACTTCATGAGGGATCGGTCATGTCAAACTAATTTAATCCGTTTCTATGAGGAGTTAAGTTCAAGACTTCACCGCGGCGAATCAATGGATATTGTATATCTGGACTTCTCCAAACATTTGACACTGTACCGTATAAAAGGTTAGTATATAAAAAATGAGAATGTTTGGACTGGGGGGGCGAAACATACTTGAGTGGGCCCCCCACTTATTGGCTTCCCAAACGCACGTTTCCAACTTCACAGGCACATACTACTAGTTGTGGTTATAATACTGTATTAGCAAGATGACTATATAAACTGCTAGATCATCTATGCTGTTAAGTACAGTACAATAGACTTTCTACATACCCTACTCTAAATACTCTACCACATAATGCAGTAAAATATAGGATTAATAGGAGTAAAAAAGGGGACTCCTATGTTAAAGGAAATTTGTCCCCAGCTTTTACATCACTAAACTAACAGTCCCTTGCCCCCATCAGACCTCAGATCGGCTTAATGTGCCCCCATCAGACCTCAGATCAGCAGAATGTGCCCCCATCAGACCTTAGATCAGCAGAATGTACATCTTTTACGGTGTTTACTTTTTTTTAAATATATAAATACATCCATTCATCCTTGTTTTGGGGGTGAAACTGTGGTCTGACACTGCTACTCTTTGTTACAGTTACAGTACGGTATGTCCGACAGACATCTAAGGGAAAGGGCAGTGGCCAAAATGTTTCTGGAAGTGGGGTAGTGACAGGCCAGAGCTGCCAGTGTCATCCAGCGGTTGTGTTTTGACCAGCAACCTAGCCGACCTTGAATGGTTGACTCGTTCTTCTACCTCGTCTCAAGTGACATTAGACACCCACAGCCAGGAGTCGGTGGGTTCCTCTGACACCACGCTCAGTTGGCATGGCCCGGGAACAAGCTCTGTGCCCCCATCTGCCCTTAACCTGACTCTTTCATTTTCTGTTCCTTCTGCTCAAGAAGTATTGTATACTGTCTGCTCAGCTCCGCTTTTCAGTGAGGACAAGCCTCTAGAGAACAGTCAGCAGCTACTGCCCAGCCAAGATCTGGAGGAGAGATCCACTGCTTCCTCCGGTAGTTGGGCAAGTAGCGATGATGAGGGTTGCGTGGGAGCTGGTGTTTTGAGTGGTCAGGCACTTGGCCCTGAGACTGGTGAGGGTGACATCAGTGACGTGCAGACAGTAGCGGATGATGATGTAGGCAATCGCACGTGGGAGCCGGGTGAATAGGGGGTTTCATCATCATCAGGAGAAGAGCGTGGCAGCTTGTGTGTGAGTCAGCGGCCGAGCCAGCAGGGTGGTAACTTGGCCATGAGTCAGCAAGGTGGCAGCAGTGTGAGGTCTGGAGCAAAACGTGCTGAGGTAGACCGTCTGCTATGCTTCCTTTCTGGAAAGAACTAGTCGTGCACATGTGCGTGGAGGAAGCTGCAGTAAGCAGTCAGCATGAAGTGGTCATGCCCAACTTGGGGGTGTGGGTATTTTTTAACAAGCCGCTGGAGGAAGTCAGTGTGGACATTTGTATGATCTGTGGGTAGAAGGTGAAGCACCACAGCCCTGCATCAACACATGCAGTATCACCATAAAGTGGCCTGGGAAAACCATAGCGCTAATGCAGTGGTACAGCCTGATGAAGCAACCGTTGCATCACCCAGTGGCCCACACCCCTTTTCCTGCAGTCTAGGCTCCACCACTACAGCAGAAAGGAGCTGTGTTTCCTTCCCATCATCTACGGGTCCTGATGCTCCTGCTCCTTCTACTCCTCGTCACTTGTTTTGTCAGCAATCGATCACCAAGGTGATTGCAAAAAGACAACAGTATGCGTGCACTCATCTAACGGCGCAGAAATTGAACGTGCTCCTGCCGAGTTGCTGGTACTACAGTCCTCCCTTTCCATGTGGTGGATACTTCACCTTTCAGAGAACTGATGGCTTGTGCCAAGCCGAGGTGGAGAGTCCCAAGCTGTCATTACTTCTCCAAAAAGGCTGTACCAGACCTGCACGCGTATGTTGAAAAGAATATGGGACAGTGCTTGAGACTGTCGGTGTCTTCTAAAGTTCATGGCAGTGCCGACTTGTGGAGCTATAGCTACGGTCAAGGACAATATATGTCCTTTATGGGCCACTGGGTAAATATGGTTCCTGCCCAGCCACACCAGCAACGTAGCCAGGTTGACGGTACTGCCGCCTCCAGGGTCTCAAGCTGTGGGTCCTGTGCCAATGTTCTCCGCTGCCTTCTCATTCTCCACCTTTTCCTCTGCCTGCACTACAGGCACAATTTGGAGTGCTCTTCCTGCATACCACATGTGCAGGGCATGGCGGTGTCATGCTGTTCCGCACCTAGTTTGCCTAGGTGAACTGAGTCACACCGGGGCGGAACTGCAACGTGTCCTCCATCAAGAAATCAAATCCTGGCTGTCTCCTCACCAGCTTAAGATCTAAACCATGGTCACTGACAATGGGAATAACATTCTGTCGACGCTGTGTCAAGGAGGGCTGAGCCATGCGCCCTGCATGGCGCACGTGGTTAATCTGGTTGTAAAGCGATTCTTGAAGTCTTCCACCCATCTGCAAGAAAATGGCCAGGAAACTGTGCATGCACTTCAGCCCTCTTAGGGCCCATTCAGACGGCCATATTATTGCGGGTCCGCAATACTACGGCTGCCGCCCGGCGTGTGTTCCATAGCGCTGCGGAACACGTGGCCGGGCGCTCCATTCAAAATGCCTATACTTGTCCGCTGTTGCATAGGACATGCTTTATCTTTTTATGCGGAGCCGTGGCACGGAGCTGGCTCTGTGCCACGGCTGCCCGCTCCCATAGAGGTGAATGGGGCCGCAACTATTCCGCAATATTGAGGAATAGATGCGGCCCCATTCATACGGTCATGTGAATGGGGCCTTACACTGCAAAGCACACCCTTCTTGAGCTGCAAAGGCAGAATGGCATTCCCCAACATTGCCACATATGCAATGTTTCCACCCGTTGAAACCAGGGCTGTGGAGTCGGTAAGCCAAAGCCCCGACTCCGACTCCTCAATTTCCCCTGACTCCGACTCCCCTCATACATGGAGCATGTTTAATAGATAACTTTAAACAAATTTGCATAAAATCAATAGTACAGATAAGTCATGACAAAAACAGTTTGTAATCTATCAGGCTTCTCTGGGTACAGCTCACTAAGGGCCTGATCAGAGGCGTAGCTAGAGGTTCAGCACATGGGGGGGGCGAAACATACTAGAGTGGGCCCCCCCACTTATTGACTTCCCAAACGCACGTTTCCAACTTCACAGGCACATACTACTAGTTGTGGTTCTAATACTGTATTAGCAAGATGACTATATAAACTGCTAGATCATCTATGCTGTTAAGTACAGTACAATAGACTTTCTACATACCCTACTCTAAATACTCTACCACATAATGCAGTAAAATATAGGATTAATATGAGTAAAAAAGGGGACTCCTATGTTAAAGGAAATCTGTCCCCAGCTTTTACATCACTAAACTAACAGTCCCTTGCCCCCATCAGACCTCAGATCGCCTTAATGTGCCCCCATCAGACCTCAGATCAGCGTATTGTGCCCCCATCAGACCTCAGATCAGCAGAATGTACCCCCATCAGACCTCAGATGAACAGAATGTGCCCCCACCAGACCTCAGATCGGCTTAATCTGCCCCCATCAGACCTCAGGCTTAATGTGCCCCCATCAGACCTCAGATCAGCGTATTGTGCCCCCATCAGACCTCAGATCGGCTTATTGTGCCCCCATCAGACCTCAGATCGGCTTAATGTGCCCCCATCAGACCTCAGATCAGCAGAATATACCCCCATCAGACCTCAGATCATCAGAATGTGTCCCCATCAGACCTCAGATCGGCTTAATGTGCCCCCATCACACTCCATAATGGAAGCGCTCACTTGTATTCGCCTGATTGTACTAAGGCCATCCCTGCTGGGCCCCCCCAGAGGTATTGGGCCCGGAGCATCGCCTCCCCTGCCCCCTCCCCTAGTAGCTATGCCTCTGGGCCTGATGTATGAAAACTGTCTAGGTCTAAGACTTTTTTTGTTGCCCATAGCAACCAATCAGAGCTCCCCTTTCATTTCTCCAGAGCACTATATGAAATGAAAGGGGAGCTCTGATTGGTTGCTATGGGCAACAAATAAACTTCTACACCTAGACAGTTTTCATACATAAGGCTCTAGGTGTTTTACATCAGCAGCAGATAGAAGCCATGAGAGCAGCTAACCTCTCCAAACATGAGCTCAGAGGAAACTTAAAGGGAACCTGTCATCTCAGAAACACCCCCTGAACTAGAGTAAGCGTTGTATAGTGTAAGTGATGCTGAATCCGAATATGTAAGTTTTAGTCTTTCATACTCACTTCCATTCTTGACGCTGTGCTCCCAACAAACCAGCAGTAAAATGCACTCACTGGACTCCAGTGGCTCACTCACATAATGGAGAGGACATCAAAGAAGAGTCCAGTGAGTGGATTTTACTGCAGTGTTTTGGGAGCCACAGAAGTCAGAATGGAAGCGAGTATGAAGATAAAACTTACATATTCGGATTCAGCATCACTTACACTATACAACACTTACTCTAGTTCAGGGGGGGTTTCGGTGATGACAGGTTCCCTTTAAAGCATACAGAGAGAACATGCACTGGACATAAAGGGCAGTACACAGTCATCTCAACTAAAAGCCTAAATCCTTAGATCAGGAACAGAATAGACATTTATAGGACATTTCATCATTTTCACAAATTCTTATAAAAATATATTCAGCACTTATTGCACTGAACTAAATGTACTAATTCATTATATATTTTAGGAGTCGGAATCGGTCTATTTTATACCGACTCCGACTCCACCAAAATGGTGACCGACTCCGACTCCACAGCCCTGGTTGGAACTCCATCCTCCACATGTTTAACCGACTATATGAGCAGAGGAAGGCCATAAACGATTTCTTAACCCCTTCACGACCGCCATACGGCTATATACGTCCTATCTGCACATGCCCCGTGCAGATAGCACGTATATAGACGTGCAGGCGGCCCTTTAATCCCAGCGCTGATCAGCGCTGGGATTAAAGCTCCTGCTCCTGCAATCTAGCAGGAGCAGGTCGGGTCCCGGCTCACAGACAGAGCGGGGACCCTGAGGAGAAGACAGGAGCGGTTTATTACCGCTTCTGTCTTCTCCTAAGCCGGAGGAGAGACTTACCTGCTCAGCCGGCGCAGCAGGAATAAAGCGGCAGCGCCGCTTCCTGTGTTAGTCCCGGCGGTCACGTGACCGCCGGGTGTCTCGGGGCCAGAGCAGTGCTGCAGGGTCTAAGGAGACCCTGATCAGCTCTGCCTGTGTGTAATGAGCCCCCAGGGGGCTGTTTTCCCCTGTAACTGGGGCTCCTGTGGATGCCCCAGTTACAGTGGAAACAGTGGGAAAAAAAGTGTTAAAAAAAGAAAAAAAAAAAAAGTCAGTCCTCCAGAGGTCTTTTAATGACCTCCTGGGGGACATATTAGTTGTCAAAAATAAATTAATATATAAGTAAAAAAAATAAATAAAAAACAAACAAAAAAAGTGTAATAAAAAAAAAAATTAAACACGCAGTCGCCAATGAAAACAGTCACCATAGTCGCCCCGTCAAATAAAATCTATACATGCTATATATCAAAATGATCGTCATCAAATAGGGAACCCATTGCAATAATTAAATTGTGCGTCAGTTTTAATATTTAAAAAAAAATCTATAATTAAAAAAAAATCCTTTTTTTTTTAATAAGAATTAGCGTTTTTTGTCTAAATTAAACCTAAAAAAAATATAAAATATCTTTAAAAAAAACATTCTAATAATAAGTCCTAAGTGTCAAGTAAAAAAAATTGCAAAAATTATTTTCGTATTCAAACGAAAAAAAATTAGGGTCACTAAGCCACCATGTGCCCAAATCACAAAAAGTTGCCTGGACATTCAGGCCTTTTATAGGTCCGGTCATGAAAGGGTTAATGATGCAGGTGGACAGGAGCACTCCCCTGTGTAACTTTGTTAACTTTTGACGAGCCAGTGACAGCTCATGCGTGACACCTGCTGTTTGCTCAGGCCCTTTGAGGAGGCCACTTTGTCAGTTGCCAGGACTATGGGATGAATGACTTCATTCCACTCCTTCAGGTTCTGGAGCACATGATGATAAATCTGGCTGGCGAGGGGACAGGAGACCTACCTCTCATGGCCACCTGAGCCCTGTGGGGGCTAAATTGGAGGAGGAGGAGGGCAATCACACACAAGCAATGTATATAGAAATGGGTGGTTTTCTGCACAAGTGACAAGAGAGGAGCAGGAGGAACTAGAGGGTGATCAGGAAGACCCTGACACACCGTGGGAGTATGCAGATGGCGGCAGGGAGTCCCTCCGAGTCCCTTGTGCTAAAGGCCAGGTGCATGCTGAGTTGCATGCTCACCCCTCTGTGACTGGGCCACTATGTTGACTCCTTATGCGGTTGCCACCTCACCACACTTTGACTGGGCCTCTGTGTTGACTCCTCATGCAGATGCCACCTCACCATTCTGTGACTGGGCCATTGTGTTGACTCATGCAGTTGCCATCCTCCCCATAATGTAACTGGGCCACTGTGTTAACTCCTCATGCGGTTGCTACCATCCCCACTCTATAACGGGGCCACTATTGTCCCTGTTTGGCCTTCTTGACATCACTATTTATTTTACATTTCTGTCAGAAGGATGGAAAAATGAGAAACGCAATAGATTCTGTCTTTGGAGCATCCGTAAAGCCTGTATCACATTTTGCATCAGGATATGCTCATGATAATGAAGCCAAACACAGGAGTGGGTACAAAACACAGAAGACATGCAAACTTTCCAATCACATGTTTGTATCCACTCCTATTTTTTTTTTTGGCCTTAGCAATATTGATGTATTACTGACCAAATGTTGACTACGTGAAGTCGGATACTCAAAAGACAGGATCCGTTTTTTGGGGCCACTACTTGTTTCAGAATGTAACAGAAAATCTACGTGAAATCAACTTCACAACAGTGTAATAGGAGTGTGTTATTTCACTCTATAGTACAATCTTGGGCCACTGCACGGTTCTTTATACCTGATGCTAATATTGACCTATAAGGTTAAGTTAACACTTGAACACCATTGAGCCTCATATAATTTACATAGGGCATAGAATACAACTATAGAACCTACCAAGAATCCCACCATACACAAGTGGTGGAAAAAATGCCCAAACACAATGTCTAAAACATGTCAAGTTTATTAATAATAAATACACATGAACAATCTTTAATACCACATACAATTATGGGGATAGCCAAAAAGTGGGGTAACAATAGCCCCTACTACCATGTGAAACCCAAGGTACCCCACCCCACCCCACAATGAATGCGCTATACTAAGACATATGATCCTTTTGCGTTATTTGTGGGTACTTTATACATATACACCATTACAGATCGGTGTTATGTGGTGCTTGGGTGAGTTGTTTAACCATGTAACTGCTGACCTACAGCTATACCCTTACTGATATACCTGCTGTCGTTTGGCATGCGGTGGTATAAGTGTAGCTACGGTCTAGCAATTTTAGGTACATATATATTATAGCGCATTCATTGTGGGGTGGGGTACCTTGGGTTTCACATGGTCGTAGGGGCTATTGTTACCCCACTTTTTGGCTATAATTGATGTTATCATAGGGATTTCCTCCTGAGGGAATTGTTTTGGGTCAGTTAATTTCAAGTCCAGACAGTTGTCCAAACTTCTCCACCACCTGAATGATCTTTGGGAGAGTGTTTGTGGTGTCACTAATACAGAACAGCATGTCATCTGCATCCCTGATGTGTATGTACCTCTAGATAGCTCGTTAATAGGGGTTGAGACCCCATTTATATTAAGCCTAGCCATTGGGGAGCCATATACTGTAGCAGTTTTACCCATCTGATAACTCTTTCCCCAAACCCAAATTTCACCATCAATCACCAGAGGAAGTTCCATTCCACCCTGCCGAAAGCCTTAGGCCCCTTTCAGACTAACGAGTGTCTTGCTGCGGACTCATGGCCTGAACTTCCAGCACTGTATTGGAAAACACTGACAGCATTATGTCAGTGTCATCTAATACATTCCAGAACTGTAAGGGTTACATAGCATCATAAATTATTATAATGCTATGTGACTCCAGCAGTGCTGGGAGTTCAGGCCGGGTGTCTTGTTTTGAGTCCACAGCGAGACACTCGCTCGTCTGAAAGGGACCTTGGTGGTATATAAAGACAGGACAGGATGGAACGGAACTTCCCACCTGTCAACTTCATATTAGCAAATAATCACCGCAGGTTGACATGGGTGTTTTTATTAGGAAGGAATTCTCACTAATACAGGTGCACTGCACTATAGACATAATGACCCTGCTCAGTCTGCTAGCCAACACTTTTGCGATCAGTTTAATATCTGTATTGAGCAGGGATCCTAGTCTATACTGGTCTGTATGACTCCCTGTCCAGAGAGTCCTTTCTCTTCTTTAATATCAAGGCGATTACTGCTTCTGACATTAACTTATATCTATAAACTTTAACTGACTCTGCAGTGACCTCCATTAATCAGGGAAACAACACTTCCCAGTAAAACAACACCTCCCCGTATCTCCTAGAGATCTCAAAAGAGAGACCATCTGAGCCTGGGGAGGTGTTCCCCCTAAAAAACTTAAAGGGGTTTTCTGAGTTATATATATTGATGACCTATCCTCAGGATAGGTCATCAATATCAGATCGGCGGGAGTCCGACACCTGGCACCCTCGCCGATTAGCTGTTTGTTTTTGCATTTTCTTTTTGCGCTCCCTGCCTTCCCAGAGCAATAACTTTTTTATTTTTCTGTATGAGGGCTTGTTTTTTACAGGACAAGTTGTACTTTTCAATGGCATCATTTAATATTGCATATATTGTGGTGGGAAGCGGGGAAAAAAATTCCAAATGGGGTGAAATTGCAAAAACAAAAGCAATTCCGTCACAGTTTTATGGGTTTTTTTATTTACGACGTTCGATGTGCAATAAAACCGACCAATTACTTTCATGCTACAGGGCAGTACAAATCCGGCGATATCTTATATGTATATTTTTATTTTTTTTGTCGCCATATTTTGACCTCTATAAGGCCCCTTTCACACGAGCGAGTTTTACGCGCGGGTGCAATGCGTGACGTGAACGCATAGCACCCGCACTGAATCCTGACGTATTCATTTCAATGGGTCACGCATCAGTCCTGCGTTGCGTGAAAAACGCAGCATGTTCTATATTCTGCGTTTTTCACGCAGCCCTGGCCCCATAGAAGTGAATGAGGCTTCAGTGAAAAACGCATTGCATCCTGAAGCAAGTGCGGATGCAATGCGTTTTTCACTGATGGTTGCTAGGAGATGTTGTTTGTAAACCTTCAGTTTTTTATCACGTGCATGAAAAACGCATCAAAACGCATTGCACCCGCATGGAAAAAACTGAACAACTGAACGCAATCGCAGACAAAACTGACTGATCTTGCTTGGTGCGAGTTTTCTTGAATGCACCCTGAACGCATCTGGACCTAATCCGTCACGCTCGTGTGAAAGTGGCCTAACTTTTTGGTATTTATCTGTAGGGAGCTGTATGGGGGCTCATTTTTTGAGGGCGATCTGAACTTTTCATTTATAACATTCTGGGGTGCACATGACTTTTTGATCACTTATTTAAATTTTTTTTTTAGAAAATAAAGTGACCAAAAATGGTGAATCGGTCATTTTGACACTTTTTGTTTTGTATTTAGCTGTTTGCCATATGGGGAAGATATTTTTATAATATGGCCGTTTTCGCACATGGCAATACCCATGATGTGTATTTTTAAAAATTTTTATTTTTGGGGAAAGGGGGTGGGGGGAGTTGAATTTTTAGGTTTTTTTTAATTTTTTGACTGAGGGGAGATCTAATAACTATGTATAAATATATCAGGGGTCAGTACAGAGATCTCTCCCATCATCTATTTATCCCCAGGACTGTGACTGTGACGAAGGGACATCCTCAGCGT
>ONZH01023403.1:0-33940 GCA_900303285.1 Rhinella marina | reverse complement strand
AGGTGGAGGAGGAAATGGCACTTCATACAGATGGCACTTCACTTTTGGCTGCTTTCCACTGTTGGAGAAGCAAAGTCCGGGTCAATCCACTTGCTGTTCATTTTGATTAGCGTCAGCCTGTCGGCACTGTCGGGCCCCCGGCTGCGCTGAACACCCTTTCTGATAGCACGCTGGCGGCAGGGCAGGCAAGCACCTCCAAGGCGTACAGGGACAGTTCCAGCCACGTGTCCAACTTGGAGACCCAGTAAGTGTAGGACGCCGAGGGATCGGGGAGGACAGGGGTACGGTCTGCCAGGTACTCCCGCAACATCCGCCGATACTTGTCCCTCCTGCTGATAGCGGGCCCCGCAGTGATGGAAGTTGCACGAGGGGGTGCCATGAACGTGTCCCACACCTTGGAGAGTGTTCCCCTGGTGGCTGTGGGCCTGATCGATGTTGTGGGACTCTGGGAGACCCTCTCCTCTCTGCCGCCAGCGATGGTGGGTGGGAAAATCTCCATCATGTTCTGCACTAGTTCCCTCTGGTATTCCAGCAATCGATTCGTCCTCTCCTCTACCGGAATAAAAGAGGAGACATTATCTTTATACCGGGGGTCCAGGAGTGCGAAGACCCAGTACAGTTTGTTCTCCACTATCCGGACAACACGTGTGTCCCGGGAAAAGCAGCCCAGCATGAAGTCAGCCATGTGTGCCAGACTCTGAATAGGCATGACCTCACTGCCCCCACCAGAAGGATCACTTGCCATTTCCTCCTCTTCCGCCTCCTCTCCGCCCCATCCACGCTGAACCAATGGGACGCACACAGCCTGACTGCTACCCTCGCCGCCAGCATCCTCCTCCTCTTCCACAGCCACCTCCACGTCGTCCTCCTCCTCATCCTCCTCCTCCTGCAACTGCCACCGTGAAGCAGACAAAAGTGTGGTCTGACTGTGTAGCTCCGTTGCGTCTCCTCCTACCCCCGTCTCCTCTGCGTGCAATGCGTTCTCCCTTATTGCGATGAGCGATTCTTTAAGGACGCATAGGAGCGGGATGGTTACGCTCACTATAGCGTCCTCGCTGCTGACCTTCTTGGTGGACTCCTCAAAGATACGCAGTACATCGCATATGTCTGCCATCCATGGCCACTCGTGGTTGGCAAACTGAGGGAGCTGAGTTGGAGGCACGCGTGGATTCATAATCTAGTACTCCATCAATGCTCTCTGCTGCTCACACACCCTGGCCAACATGGAATAGGTGGAATTCCAGCGAGTCGGCAGGTCGCACAACAGCCGATGTTCAGGCAAATGGAGGCGTTGCTGGAGTTTTTTTAAGCTGGCAGCAGCTACAGTTGACTTCCGAAAGTGAGCGCACAAGCGCCGCACTTTCACCAGTAGCTCTGCCAGGTTGGGGTAAGTCTTTAGAAATTTTTGGACTACCAGATTAAAAACGTGGGCCAGGCATGGTACGTGATTGAGTTCGGCAAGCTCCAGAGCCGCCACCAGGTTACGGCCGTTATCGCACACGACCATGCCTGGCCCTAGCTGCAGCGGCGACAGCCACATCTCCGTCTGCTGCTATATGGCGTCCCTCACCTCTGGGGCGCTGTGCTTCCTGTCGCCCAAGCTGATGAGCTTAAGCACCGCCTGCTGACGTCTCCCCGCGCCAGTGCTGCAACGCTTCCAGCTAGCGGCTGAGGGCGATGTTAAGGCAGAGGAGGAGGAGGAGGAGGAGGAAGAGGAGGGGGGTTTATCAGAACCCGTGCTGGCAACCTTGGGCGGGGGTGGTAGGTAGGCCGTCTCTGTTTGTGACCTACAAACAAATTCCTCTGCTAGCTCCTGGGATTCTTCCGGAACATCTGAAAAAGGACCCGAAAAGAGCTCCTGGGAGGGGTCAATGGTGGGATGACTCTGTTGGCCAGGTGTGGAGGAAGGAGGGTCAGAGTGAGACTGTGTGGATGACTGGCTGGTGGACAACTGTGTGGAAGCGCTATCGGCTATCCATTGCACCACCTGTTCAACCTGCTCAGGCCTCAACAGCGGTGTAACCCGCCCCCTGCTTAACTGTCCCATAAAGGCAGGGATTCTGGATGAGTGGGATCCTGGCTGACCCTCACCAGCACGCATTGTATCCCCACTGGCTTCAACAAGGCCCCCAACAGCATTTCCGCGCCCCTGTCCTCATCCACGTCCGATTCCGCTAGCCCCCCTCCGCATTTTATTTTTTTTTGGTTACAATATTTTGCCTTCACAGCCGTGTACTAACAGTTCAGACGGTGTGTATTAACACCACGTATATAAAATTATTTTGCAAGAGAACGCACAGTACAGGTGCCAATGAAAAGGCCTATTTTTTAAATATTTCTAGGTACACAGCCGTGTACTAACAGTTCAGACGGTGTGTATTAACACCACGTATATAAAATTATTTTGCAAGAGAACGCACAGTACAGGTGCCAATGAAAAGGCCTATTTTTTTAATATTTCTAGGTACACAGCCGTGTACTAACAGTTCTGACGGTGTGTATTAACACCACGTATATAAAATTATTTTGCAAGAGAACGCACAGTACAGGTGCCAAAGAAAAGGCCTATTTTTTTTAATATTTCTAGGTACACAGCCGTGTACTAACAGGTCAGACGGTGTGTATTAACACCACGTATATAAAATTATTTTGCAAGAGAACGCACAGTACAGGTGCCAATGAAAAGGCCTATTTTTTTTATATTTCTAGGTACACAGCCGTGTACTAACAGTTCAGACGGTGTGTATTAACACCACGTATATAAAATTATTTTGCAAGAGAACGCACAGTACAGGTGCCAAAGAAAAGGCCTATTTTTTTTATATTTCTAGGTACACAGCCGTGTACTAACATTTCAGACGGTGTGTATTAACACCACGTATATAAAATTATTTTGCAAGAGAACGCACAGTACAGGTGCCAAAGAAAAGGCCTATTTTTTTAATATTTCTAGGTACACAGCTGTGTACTAACAGGTCAGACGGTGTGTATTAACACCACGTATATAAAATTATTTTGCAAGAGAACGCACAGTACAGGTGCCAATGAAAAGGCCTATTTTTTTTATATTTCTAGGTACACAGCCGTGTACTAACAGTTCAGACGGTGTGTATTAACACCACGTATATAAAATTATTTTGCAAGAGAACGCACAGTACAGGTGCCAATGAAAAGGCCTATTTTTTTTATATTTCTAGGTACACAGCCGTGTACTAACAGGTCAGACGGTGGGTATTTACACCTGGTATACAAAAAGGGTATTGCAGGCACACAGAACCCAGAACACTAGAGCCAAATAAACTGTATTTAAAAAAAAAAAAAAGTACACAGCCGTATACTGCCAGATCAGATGGTGCATATACACACTAGGTATATAACAGGGTTTTGCAGCCAAAAAGAACGCAGAACAGTAGTGCCAAATATAGTTTGGTATGTAGCAGAGCACCTAATACACCACTAATGCCTCTCTCTGTCCCTACTCCAGCAGCTATCCCTGAATACAGCAGCCGTTCTCTGCAGAGTGTATATAGTAGTAAAGCTATCACTGTACTGCACTATAGTAGCCCTGATAAGGGCTTTTAATCACGCTCCTGCCTGTCCAACAGCTAAAACCTATCTCTCCCTTCTCCAGCCTCTGTCCCTGACTAAGTTCACGCAGCATATGCGAACGAGCAGGAAGAGCTGAGTTTTTATGATTCGAGGTCACATGGTTTTTCCAGCCAATGCATGTAGACGCCGTTTTCGCGCTGCCAGCGTGCTCCGCGGGCCTGTCATACCCCCCCTGCATGGTGATTGGTGGAAAAAGAGCGCCAGGGAAGGTGGGAGGGGAAACGAATTCTAAGTGTGCCATCGCCGTTATACTCGATTGAAATCGAGTATGCCGAATAGCGTAGTATTCGATCGAATACCGGCTCGATCGAACACTACTCGCTCATCTCTAGTTGCTATGTGTAATAAAGCCCTAAGTCTCATCAGCATGGTCTGGAGATGGAGATGACTGAGGATAACAATAGCTTACAGGACTCATAGAAAAACGGCAGGTATCCAGCGGGTATACATTTATGGTGCACTGTTGTTGTTTTTTACTTCTCTTTCTTATTCTATTGTGGGTAGGTTTTATATAACCCATAAAGCTGCTCCAGATGTTTTATTCTAAAAAAGGAAGAATGGATAGATGCTGTGGTGGCCTGATGGATGTAGTAGTTGTTTCTCATGTTTCTGCAGCTCCCTGGGCTGGCGTGCAGTGATGGGAAGGATAGCACTGGATTCCTTTTGAGCACACTCTGGTGTTGAAGGATCTCCTGCCAGATATTGGTTGAGGTGCCCTTAGTGGTATAGGGTTTTAGGTGCAGAGAAGGCAGGGTCCCTGAGGTTCGTGACGCCAACATCCACGGGTGCAAAAGAAGTGGTGAAATAATGAGGAATCAGTTTAAATAAATAACTGGAACATTTACTGGTAATCAGTTGCCTTGAGTTAGAAGTAGAGATTATTGTAAATCAAAGCTGTATTTGTAATCCATACAAAGCACATCACAGTTAGCTGTGACTGCAATCCTAGTAACAGGATCTTGGTGAGGTATAGATTGTGATCACTATTAGGCTATTGTAACTTCTGGCTGACTATCTTCCAGGTGTGGAGTATACATTAATAAACTGCTTCACATGGCCATTATACATATATCTTGCCTTCCTCGCTTACTCACAATTTCCATAAGTATTGTCTACACTGGCTGTAGAGAAATGCGGCTCTGCATACAGCTTGCACTTCATGGTAGACTGTGGACAGGCACCGTAACTATAGGCACTGTAAATATATGTAACTCCTGTCTTACATTGGGTGCTAATGGAGTCCATAGGCTGAGGTAACACTCTTGTCTCTACTAGTCTCTCCTTATACTCTCTCAACACACTGGGATTCTTGTATTTCTCACTTGAGGCTTACATTTGGTCTGCACACTAACCAGAGGGGTAGCTAAATGTCCGCTCACTTCAAGGTTCAGCAGGTCCAGCCCTAGCTGGTTGTTACGGATGCAACGATACCAAATATGTCTATGTTTTATTTATTTTTTTACGTTTTACACAATAAGTGCATTTTTAGAAAAAAAATCAGCTCACTTCTTTAATCTGACCCTTCAGTCTGGCTGAGGTGTCTGACTTCTTGGGTCTGACCCTGGAGGTAGCTTTCCTTGGCTGAGAGCCAAACTTATGCTGCTCTTCCTTTCCTCTCCACACACTCACTATCTTCCCTATCCCCCTGCTCTACATATATATGAGGTGCCAGCACCACCTAGGGGTGATTGGATATAATTACATGCAAGAGAGCACTAGCCTGTTAGAAGGAATTATAGCAATATACATACACAGCATAGAATGACATTCTGCAAATATTCTTATATACGGAATACAGGGCCCCATTACTGATACGGAGTGGGACGCTGCAGTCCTACCACTGGGACCTGTTCTTATCTCTAGAACTGGGCCTCAAAGTGAAGAAGAGCACACCGTACATGCGCAGCATGCTCTCCATTCATTGCTGTGGTAGTTCCAAAAACAGCTGAGCAGCGTACTTGGCTAATTTTGGAAGTCCCATAATGGTGAATGGGAAACCTACTGATATGCCATCAATGTCTGAGATGGGAGTATATCTTTAATAAAACAATGCAGAATCAAGTTCAATAAAATACAGAGAAATTCCATTTACACAGCATATTCAAGACTTGATGCTAACTTTGGATTAAAATATAACATTTAATATAATAAAGCAAACAGAATTTCACAAGAATAGAAAAAGAAAACTGAATTTACATTACTGATGATGAAACTCCTCTGATTAAAAATAAAGTTAAAGTATCAGATTTTGTGTAAAGATTTTATTTTGAGATTTTTTTGTTCTGAATGTTCTTTACCTTTACAAGTAAGTTTTATATAGTTTGCTATGATTTTCCCATAAGCCAGACTTAGGCTTCATTCACATCACCGTTAAGCCTTTCCGTTCTCATGCTCCGTTTAGGAGCAGGAGAACGGAAAGGACGGATTCGGCACATAACTGAGCCGAACGGAGCCTAAGGACCCCATAGACTATAATGGGGTCCGTTATGTTACCGCTCAGAAGATGATTTTGGAGCGGAGACAAAAGTTGTGCATGCAGGACTTTTGTCTCCGCTTCAAAAATCATCTTCTGAGCGGAAACCTAACGGACCCCATTATGGTCTATGGGGTCCCTTAGGCTCCGTTCGGCTCAGTTATGTGCCGAATCCGTCCTTTCCGTTCTCCTGCTCCTAAACGGAGCATGAGAACGGAAAGGCTTAACGCTGATGTGAACGAGCCCTTAAGCTGTCCAAGTATTAGCTATTTAGCTCTCACAAACATTGCTCACTAGTCTATTTGCCAGGTGTCTTGACTAAGGAAGTGACATTGCCTTTTCATTTCTAATTATATATTCATACTCCAGTCAGTCACAAGAGGATGCTTTCTAAATCGCCAATTATGCATTTTTATGGCTTGCAATTGTATAATTTTGTCCTATTTTCAAATCTGTATTTGTTAGCTTCTCACTCTGGCAGGACTAGCCTGTCCTTCTATTGCATGGTCGGCCACTCGTTTGCATGCCTGACATATACTACTACATTTTACCCTGTCATTGTCACTGCAGGGGAAATGGCCAGCCAATTTTTTTTATCTGGAGATAACAGCTGATTGCTGGAATTTCCTGAACCTGTACTAGAAGCTTTGTATGACAGTTTTTAATAGAAACAAGCATAGCATAGATCTTGTCAATGCCACCTTATCTGTGTGGGTCCTCATATGTCCACCCCCCCCCCCCAACACACACACATACACACACTCTCGCCCCCTCCCTCATCAACTTCTTCACAACCTATTCTTCCCATGCAAACTCTACTTCTGTGGCTAGTCAATATCGCGCTCTTAGACGAGGCCCAGCAGCCGCTCTATTTCTTGTAGTGTCTCTGTATATAATGTCATTGTATAATACCGTTGAGGTGGCCCAGACAATAAAATCTTTTAGTCCTCCTCCTGGGTGGGCCCCTTCTGAGTTTGGGCCCTGCTTCCCCTATAGTTACGAACCTGCACACACACACACACACACACACACACGCACACACACACTTGGCCAGACTTGTAAAGGGAAGCTTAGTTGCCTGCTTCCTGGCACGGCTCCCTATCCCTTCTGTTCCAGGTCTGCGATGCTCAGCTGGGCTACCTCACTGTAAACACAGCCTGCATCACTGGCCATCATGACAAATGGTCATATGACACATATGCCACAGCAAGTGTATGGCTGCAGGCATTGCCAAAATAGATGTTTACAGTGAGGGAGCCCAGCTGAGATTTGTAGGCCAGGAGGAGAAGATGCGGAGAGCCAGTGCTGGGAAGCAGGCAAGTAAGCTTCTCTTTCCAGGTCCAGCCAAGTGGGGGGTTTGGAAACCACCTCAATTCTTGTGCAACCTCTTTAACCACTTCCCGTCCGCCCATAGGATATAAACGTCCGAGAAGTTGTTATCTATCTCTGAATGGACGTTTCTGAACGTCCATTCAGAGATAGCAGCTGCACGTTAATCATGCAGCTGCACAGTGGGGTACCTGCTGTCAGTGACAGCAGGGTACCCCAAAAAGAAGGCAGGGACCGTTCCCAGGGGTCCCTGCCTTCTAAATCGTTGTATACACAGCTAGGGTGACCAGACGTCCTCTTTTTCCTGGACATGTCCTACCTTTGGGACCTAAAAAAATGTCCGGGGGGAATTTCAAAATCGTCCGGGATTTTGTTCGACTGCCTCAAACTGTTTGAGGCAGTCAAACAAAAT
Source organism: Rhinella marina (assembly GCA_900303285.1). Classification (NCBI taxonomy): domain Eukaryota; kingdom Metazoa; phylum Chordata; class Amphibia; order Anura; family Bufonidae; genus Rhinella; species Rhinella marina. The sequence continues at coordinate 26,117 of ONZH01023403.1, read as the reverse complement.
CATTTTAACTGTTAAAATGACCCGAACTTCCCTTTATTATTTTCTGTTATAACATGGTTATAACAGAAAATAGTAGTTAAAATGGCCTTTAGGGGTTAAAAATAATTTTAAAAAACTCACCTTTTCCGCTTGTTCGCGCATCTTTCTTCTTTCCCCTGCAAAAGGACCTTTGGTGACGTCAGCTCGCTCACCACGGAAAAAAAAGGCGTCCTCCTTTTAGGAAACTCAGATCTGGTCACCCTAACACAGCGTCATAGAGCGCTGTGTGTACAGATCAGGAAGCTTCCTGTTCCAGCCCGGCGGTCACATGATCGCCGGGGCCGGGAGAGTGCAGGAGCTGCCGGGTCTCTCATAGACCCGATCAGCCCTGCACTGAGGCTGTACAGCATAGTATTATGCTGTACAGCCTCTCTGGGGATGTATTTCCCCTGTAACTGGGGCTACTATGTCAGCCCCAGGTACAGGAGAAATCAAGTATAAAAAAAATAAATAAATAAGTGAAGTTAAATGTCCCCCTGAGGTCTTGTATGACCTTATGGGGGAAACACAGTGTAAAATAAAAAAAAATTAAAATAAAAAAATTAAAATAAAGAGTATTATAAAAAAAAAATCACATATAAAAAATTCCCCCCCAAATATGTCATTAAAAAAATGTTACAAATAAAAATAAATAAATAAAATAGACATATTTGGTATCACCGCGTCCGCAACGACCTGCTCTATAAAAATATCACATGATCTACCCCATAAAGTGAACTGCGTAAAAAAAATCTAAAAAAGATTATGCCAAAACAGCTTTTTTTTGTCGCCTCACCGACCAAAAAACTTAATATCAAACAATCAAAAAGTAATTTGCATCCCAAAATTGTAGCAATAAAAACATCACCTCATCCCGCAAAAAATGAGCCCCCACACAAGATCATAGCCAGAAAAATGAAAAAAAATGGCTCTTAAAAAATTGCAACACAAAAACATGATTTTTTTTCTAAAAATGCACTTATTGTGTAAAACGTAAAAAAAATAAATAAAACATAGACATATTTGGTATCGTTGCATCCGTAACAACTGGCTCTACAAAAATATCACATGATCTACTCCATCAAGTGAACGGTGTAAAAAAAAAAATATAGAGAAATGCCCCTAAACTGCTTTATTTTTAGTTAACCTCCCAAAAATTTGATTAAAAAGTTATCAGAAAGCCGGATGTACCCCAAAATGGTGCCAATAAAAAGCACAGCTTGTCCTGCAAAAAATTATAAAGTTATTGCTCCTAAAAACCATGACAGAAAATTCCATGTTAGAAAATGCAGATGCTGCTCTTCCCCTTCTGGGCCTTGGCGTATCCCCAAATAACAGTTTACGACCACATGTGGGGTGTTTCTGCAAACTGCAGAATCGGGGTAATAAATATTGAGTTTTGTTTTGTTCTTAACTAGAGGTGAGCGAGCATACTCATCCCAGCTTGATACTCGTTCGAGTATTAGGGTACTCGTAAGTGCTCGCTACTCGGACGAGTATCTCGCCATGCTCGAGGAAATGGCATCTCCCGCCTTTTGAATTTTTGGCGGCTATAAACTCAGCCAATCACAAGCCAGGAGACTCTGCAGTACACCCGGCATCACGTGGGGCCCTTACATGTCGATAGCAGGGATTGGCTGGCCTGATCAGGTGACTCTGGAATATACTAGTGACTGCCCGCGGTGCTCGGCTCATTCGCTGCCTGGATGCCGTTAGGGACAGATCTACAGTGTGATACAGGGAGAGTGTTAGGGTGTTCTACTAGATTTGTGTTAGGCAGGAGTGATTCTAAAAGAACCCAACAGCCCTTGTTAGGGCTACAAGACCCTTTTTTTATCTGCTTGTGGCTGGGCTTGCTGGCACTAGTAGTGCAGCTACCGCCATATTTGCAGCATTTTGCAGGGAGACTGGAAAAAGTTTATTTTTTGGGTCTCAGTGACACACATCCATTTCAAACAGCTAAGTGGGACAATTTTTTTGTGTTTCATTGAAATAGGCACAGTCTGCAGAAGATTTTTTTCTGTCTAACTGATAGATAGTGGAAATCACAGTACAAAATACTTTTGTTTGCTCTCAGTGATACAAATCCATTTCATATATATTCTGCATGTCACTTAAAAAAATAAATAAATAAACCTTTGTTTTTTTTAATCTCAGTGATACAAATCCATTTCATACAGCTGTGTGGAACCATTCTGTGTGTCACAGTTCAGCTGGCCACTCACCACAAACCACAATCCGTATTTTCTGTCCAGGCGACCCATACTGTACGTCACGTAATCAAATACGGTCTTTTGCTCTCACTGATACAGCTACATTAGAAAAATCTCTGGGTGACATTTGTCTGGGCTGCAGTGTAAATAGCCACAGTCAGCAGGGTCTGAGTTTGCTCTCTGAAATATTCTGCACGTCACGTAAAAAAAAAATAAAAAAAACCTTTTTATTTTTTTTTTAATGTCAGTGATACAAATCCATTTCATACAGCTGTGTGGAACCATTCTGTGTGTCACAGTTCAGCTGGCCAGTCACCACAAACCACAATCCGTATTTTCTGTCCAGGTGGCCCATACTGTACGTCACGTAATCAAATACGGTCTTTTGCTCTCACTGACACAGCTACATTAGAAAAATCTCTGTGCGACATTTGTCTGGGTTGCACTTAAGCAGACCAAGTCTGCCTAATCTAATAGTTTCAGTGTAATTGCTCCATACTGCACGGTAAATAATAAAATACGTAATTTTGCTCTAACTTATCCACCTATATATTAACTTGTTCAGATTGAACAAGTTTGTGGGTTTCAGTACAGCAGGCACATTTTTTTTTTTCGGTATATATAATACTCTTATATACAGAAAATGTTGAACCCCAGGGCTAAGGGTCGAGGACGAGGGCTTTGGGGTGGGTGTGGGCATTCAATTACTGCAGGGGGCAGAGGCCGTGGTCCTGGGCAGGGTGAGACACTACCTGCTGATGAGGGAGCAGGGGAACGCCGCAGAGCTACACTCCATAGCTTTATGTCTGAACTTACAGGGACACGTGGTAGAGCACTGTTAAACCACAACAGTGCGAACAGGTGATGTCGTGGATTGCGGACAATGCTTCAAGTAATTTGTCCACCAGTCAGTCTTCCATGCAATCCACCCACGTTACCCAAGGGAGCACTCCTCTGGCTCCTCCACTCAACCTCCTTCCCCCCAGTCTGCCCCCTCCCAGGAAAATTTGGAATGCGATCCGGCATACTCTGAGGAACTGTTTTCTGGACCCTTCCCAGAGTCACAAACCACTTCTCAGGTTGCTGCTGACCTCTTTCCCGATGCCCAAGTTTTCCAACTGTCGCAGTCTGTGGGTGATGACATTGTTGACTTAGTGGAAGAAGTGTGTAAAGAGGTGTCGGATGATGAGGAGACACGGTTGTCAGACAGTGGTGAAGTTGTTGTCAGGGCAGGAAGTCCGAGGGGGGAGCAGACTGAGGAATCGGAGGATGACGAGGTGACTGACCCAAGCTGGGTTGATAAGCCGAGTGAAGACAGTGCTTCTGAGGCGGAGGCGAGTGCTGCACCAGAACAGGTTGGAAGAGGCAGTGGTGTGGCCAGAGGGAGAAGCAGGGCCAGAGCTGGTGCATCAGCAGCAACTGTTTCACGTAGTGAAGCTCCCGTGGCGAGGCCTAGATGTTCGCAAGTCTGGAGGTTCTTTAAAGAAATTGAGGATGATCGACGGACTGTGGTGTGCAACCTGTGCCACACCAGGATCAGCAGGGGTGCCACCACTACTAGCCTAACCACCACCAGCATGCGCAGGCATATGAGTGCTAAACACCCCACTCAATGGAACCAAGGCCGTTCACCTCCTGCGGGTCACACCACTGCTCCTTCCCCTGTGTCACTCGCTGCCTCTGCTAGTCAACCCCCTGCCCAGGACCTCGGCACGAGCGCCTCCCACTGGAAAACCACACCTTCACCTTCACGATCCTCCACAGCATCCACCAATGTGTCCCTGCGCAGCGTTCAGCTGTCTTTACAGAAGACGCTGGAGCGCAAGAGGAAATACAGTTCCACCCACCCACATGCCCAAGCCCTCAACGTCCACATCTCCAAATTGCTGAGCCTGGAGATGCTGCCCTATAGGCTGGTAGAGACCGAGGCCTTTCGCAACCTCATGGCGGTGGCTGCCCCTCGGTATTCGGTCCCCAGCCGCCACTATTTTTCCCGATGTGCCGTCCTAGCCCTACACCAGCACGTGTCACAGAACATCATCCGTGCCCTGACCAACGCTGTTTCTGAGAAGGTCCACCTAACCACGGACATGTGGACAAGTGCTGCCGGGCAGGGACACTATATATCACTGACGGCACATTGGGTTAACTTGGTGGAGGCTGGGACCGAGTCTGACCCTGGGGCCGCTCATGTACTGCCCACACCGAGGATTGCGGGGCCTACCTCGGTCACGGTCTCTCAGACGTACTATGCCTCCTCCTCCGACCCCTCCTCCTCCTCCGAATTACCATCCGTGGGCACGGCGCCTTCAGTCGGTAGCTCTAGGCGCAGCAGCAGTGCCGTGGCTAAGCGCCAGCAGGCGGTGCTCAAACTGCTGAGCTTAGGTGACAAAAGGCACACCGCCCAAGAACTATTACAGGGCATCACGGCGCAGACCAATCTGTGGCTGGCACTGCTGAACCTCAAGCCAGGCATGGTTGTGTGTGACAACGGGCATAACCTGGTGGCGGCTCTGCAACTCGGCAGACTGACACATGTGCCATGCCTGGCCCACATGTTCAATCTAATAGTTCAGCGGTTCCTCAAGACATACCCAAATCTGTCTGATTTGCTCACCAAGGTGCGCTGCATCTGTGAGCATTTCCGCAAGTCGACCACAGATGCTGCCACTCTCAGGGCAGCGCAGCGCCGCCTACAACTGCCCGCTCACCGACTGTTGTGCGACGTGCCCACAAGATGGAATTCGACATTAAACATGTTATCCATAGTTTACCAGCAGCGCAGAGCGATTGTAGACTGCCAGATGTCAACTTCCACCAGAACTGGTAGTCAGGTCAGTCAGCTTCCTCAAGTCTACAATGAGGAGTGGACGTGGATGTCTGATATCTGCCAGGTGTTGAGCAACTTTGAGGAGTCAACACAGATGGTCAGCGGCGATGCCGCCATTATCAGCCTCACCATCCCGCTGCTTTGCCTGTTGAAAAATTCACTGCTCAGCATGAAGTCGGAAGCTTTGCGCTTGTCACAAGAGACGGTGGAGGAAGATACGTCGCTTGATAGCCAGAGCACCCTCCGGTCTGTTTCTCAGTGTGTATCGGAGGAGGGGGATGAGGATGAGGAGGAAGAGGAGGAGAATGTCGGCGAGACAGAAGAGGGTACCAATGCTCAGTCCTTCTTAACTCTTGAGCGTGTATGGGCTGACGAGGAGGAGGAGGAAATGGAGAGTCAGGCCAGTGAGGAGAGGGAATTCTTGCATGTTGGGACTCTGGCGCACATGGCAGACTTCATGTTAGGCTGCCTATCCCGTGACCCTCGCGTTAGAAGAATTTTTTCAAACACCGATTACTGGGTGTTCACTCTCCTGGACCCATGGTACAAGCAGAACCTTTCCACTCTCATCCCTGTAGAGGAAAGGAGTATGAGAGTGAATCAATATCAACAGGCCCTGGTGCACAAGCTGAAACAATCCTTCCCATCTGACACTGCTAGCGGCAGAGGGCGTGCTTCTGTGGGCCAAGTAGCGGGGGAGAGTAGACGAGCAGGCAGCTTGTCCAGCACTGGCAGGGGAACGCTCTCCAAGGCCTTTGCCAGTTTTATGTCACCAGAGCAAGACACTGTCCCCAGTCTAGGCAGAGTAGGGGTGAGCTTTACAGAAAGATGGTGAGGGAGTACCTAGCTGACCATACCAACGTCCGGACCGATCACTCTGCTCCATACAACTACTGGGTTTCAAAGCTGGACACGTGGCCTGAACTGGCGCTGTACGCCTTGGAGGTGCTGGCCTGCCCTGCCGCTAGCGTGTTGTCAGAGCAGGTATTCAGTGCAGCTGGTGGCATCATCACCGATAAGCGTAAACGCCTGTCAACTGACAGCGCTGACAGGCTGACGCTTATTAAAATGAACAAAGCCTGGATTTCCACAGAATTCAAATCTCCTCCGGGGGAAAGCAGCTAAAGATTAACATTACTTATGTATCCGATTCCTCTTCTCTACTCCTCCTACTCCTCCTCCTCCTTGTCGTCTTTGCCTAACGCTGACCCAAAATGCAATTTTTTAGAGGGCCAACTGGCACTCTTTTACGACAATTTTTCCGGAGAGCCCTTTACAGGCCTTCTCTCCAAACAATTTTTCCGGAGGGCCACCTACAGGCCCTCTTTCTAAACAATTTTTCCAGAGGGCCCCCTACAGGCCCTCTCTCCAAACAATTTTTCCGCAGTGTCAACTACAGACAGTGTAAAACAATGTTTCAGGAGCGTCAAACAGACAGTCCAAAACAATTTTTCAGGAGGTGCAAGTACCGACATTTAAAAAAATTTTTTTTTGCTGAGGGTCGACTTTATGTTGGAGGCTCAACAAAAGCCATTTCACTGCATTCTCAGTCGGACAAAGTCATTGGTGGTGTAACTGCCATGCTGTGTCAGGCTAAATTTTTGGGTGCTTCACCAGCTACCACATACTAACTCAGTCACTCTGTTGTCACCACCGCCATACAGAGCCACGAAAAATGTTTATGTGGTTCGCCTGCTCCCGCAGTGTCACTCGCTCACTCTGTTGTCACCACCATAGTGGTTTGCACTATAGCAGCCCAAGTCTGCACATTCCCCTTTTTATCTCCAAGTGATCTATACTGCACGTCGCGTAAAAAAATACGTTCTTTTGCTCTCAGTGATACAAATCCATTTCATAAAATCCTTTCTTTCTCTTTAACTGATCTATACTGAACGTCACTTTTAAAAATACGTCTTTTTCCTCTCTTTCTCTCTCTCCAAACTATTTTTCCGGATAGGTGCCGTATACGGTATTAAACTGAGAAGAATGCATACAACACATGCCCCACTTGACAAATTTCAGAGTTGACAACCGTACTGTTTGATGCTAAATTTTTAAGTTGGGGTCCTGCGTCGTCATTCGAACTCCATCCGGGTGTTGTCACCACCACACACGCTAGCCAAGGGGGCACTCCTCTGGGTCTTCCAGCTCAACCTCCTTCCCCCCAGCCTGCCCCCCACCTACAGGCCCTCTCTCCAAACAATTTACCCGGATAGGGGACGTATTAGATTTTGAACTGATAAGAACAGATTTTTTTTGTTCTTCTTTTAATTGGCTCCTGACCTGTGATAGGCAGAGCATGGACACGTCCCCTTAGCTGCAGTAGAAAAGACACTCCCCTGGCCAGAGCAAGCTGTTTTTCCTTTTCCGTGTTCGAAAAATCCATCAAATATATCGTCCCAAGATAGGGGACGTATACGATTTTAAACTGAGAAGAATCGATACCACACATGCCCCACTAGTTCAAGCTCAATGTTGACAGCCATACCAGTTGATGCCAAATTTTTAAGTGGGGGTTCCACCACTACCAGCCTAACCACCACCAGCATGCGCAGGTATACGAGTGCTAAACACTATGGAACCAAGGCCGTCCGTTCCCCTCATGCGGGTCCCACCACTGCTCCTTCCCCTGTGTCACTCGCTGCCTCTGCGAGTCAACCCCCAGCCCAGGACCCCGCACGAGCGCCTCCCGCCGGAAAACCACCCCTTCGCCTCCATGATCCTCCACACTGTCCACCAATGTGTCCCTGCGCAACGTTCAGCTGTCATTACAGCAGACGTTGGACCGCAAGCAGAAAAAAAGTTCAGCCCACCTACATGCACAAGCCCTCAACGTCCACAGACAGGGCCACGCTAAATTTTTTATGTGCTCTACCTGCTACCGTCGTGTAGCTCGGTCACTCTGACCGAGTCTGACCCTGGGGCGGCTCATGTACTGCCCACGTGGAGGATTGCGGGGCCTTTCTCAGACTTACTATGCCTCTTCCTCCAACCCCTCCTCCTCCTCCTTCGAATTACCATCCGTGCTTCACCTCCTGCTACCTCAGTCTAACTCGGTCACTCTGTTGTCACCGCCATGCTGCGTCAGGCTAAATTTTTGGGTGGCTCACCTGCTACTTCATCTAACTTGGTCACTTGCTGGTGTCACCGCCATGCTGTGTCAGGCTTATGCCTGCATCATGTGGCTGGGGATAGGAGAGCAGTGCCAGCATGGGCATGGGTGATGGACCTTCGTTGCACCTAGTTGGGTGCTTCCCTAACATGTGATGGGCATGTGCCTCACCTTTCTTGGTCTGGGTGAGCACAATTGCCATGAGGGTAACCACCAGGCTGTTGCAGGAGAATTTGGGGTAATGGTGGGATTAGGCAGCCTCAGAGGCATCCATGCATGCTGCCCCTGCTGTTTCCTGTCCATTTCCGTGGTGCTTCCATCATTTTCTGATGTTCCAGGTTTTCACCCAGCCTTCCCTAGGCAGAGCCTTGGTCCCCTGCAAAAAATGCTCGAGTCTCCCATTGACTTCAATGGGGTTCGTTACTCGAAACGAGCACCCGAGCATACGGAAAAGTTTGTGTCGAATAACGAGCACCCGAGCATTTTTGTTGCTCGCTCATCTCTATTCTTAACCCTCGATGTGTTACAGGAAAAAAATGATTAATATGGAAAATCTGCAAAAAAAGTGAAATTTTGAATTTTCACATCTATTTTGCTTAAATTCCTCTGGAATACTTAAAGGGTTAACAACACTTCTAAAACCAGTTTTGAATAGTTTGAGGGGTGTAGTTTCTAAAATGGGGTAATTTATGGGTGGTTTCTATTATGTAAGCCCACAAAGTGACTTCAGAACTGAACTGGTCCTTAAAAAAGTTGATTTTGCAAATTTGCAAAAATTGCGTCTAAAATTCTAAACCTTCTACTGTCCTAAAAAAATTAAATGACACTACCAAAATGATGCCAATGTAAAGTAGACATATGGGAAATGTAAATTAAAAAGTATTTTATGGGGTATCACTATCTGCTGATCAGCTGATAAACATGCCATCACTTGATGGTCAGCTGATTTGCATCTTTCATCACATCGAAAGCTGTACAATTATTGTCAGCACATCTAATAGAACCGAATAATGGAGCAATGACTTTGGTAGCGATCATTCCTTCCCACTCATTTGCATCGGCCTGTGTAATGGGCTGGTGCAAATGAGGACTGCCCAACAATTTTCTTGCGGCCTCTTGAAATACAGAAATGTAACAATGCTTTATCCAGACCATAAAAAGGTTGTGTACCCCTGCCTTATACTGTCTTCTTAGGCTTGACCTTCTTGGTTATTTGATGGGTGGAGGTGGAGGTACATGCTTGGCATCTCAGGTAAAGGAAATCCTCATTAATCCTCATTGTATGCCTCATCATCTCTAAAATATCTACTAATCTTCATACGTTTTATGTAACTGTATTTGGTCATTTTAGTCTTCTAGTTACGTCATTTTTTCAGATGGATTCACATTTTCTAGTTCAAATTTATGTATTCATCATTTTATTTAATATAGTAGACAATATTGCTTTCAGTAAAATATCACTATAAGCTTTAAATAATTCATCATGCCCTATAAATAATATAATTCCCATCATATGCTCCATGTAAATTCCTGATTATGGTGACCATGTGTGTCACTGCAGAGAGACCATTTGTAAATAAATTATGTTCTGTCATGCCTTGCATACTGTATGATCATAATGGGAATTAGTAACATCAATTAAATGAGCTCAGTTTACTGGCCAATGGTTATTAATTCCAATGCTGCATGTAGGGATAGAGAAAATTATCCAGTTTTAAAATAAGTATGTAAATATGAGTAATGAGTAACATTACTTTATTATAAAATACAGTCATCAAACAACAGTTCAGATTTTAGCATGTAATAAATGTTTAGGTCATGGATGTGGAGTCGAATGATCATTTTGTCGACAGCTATCTCTCCCAACTTCCTTTCGCCTCTCCTATAAACTTATACGTTTGCTTCAGCCAACCGTGTTTGTGGATTCAATGGGGAGATTTACTATCTCTATAGAATTATTTGCAGACCACAAATGTGCTTCCTGTGAGTTGATATATGCTAAACTGAAAATGGAGGGGTGCTTAAAACGTAACCTTTATTATCACTGATTAAAAATGACGAAACAATGTAATGAAAAAGATTATTTTGTGTCCAATGTGCATCACTGATATTGTTTAATCTGAGGGAAGTATTTTTATGCTGGCTGATTTGGTCTGCAGAAACCTTTTTTCTCTGGCTGAGTGTCCAGAACTACCCTAACACAGGCATACTCCGAGCACTCGTCCTGAACAGAGTAACCCCAGCTAGCACAGGAACCTAGAACCTCCCTTGCCACTGTGGCCCTAATACTCATGATAATACGTGTTTCGCTAGCCTCTGCTCGCTCATCATGAATTGTTCAGAGCAACAAAGTGATGGTTCTGTAGTTGGAATAGCAGTGGAGAACGGAGAAGGCTGCTGCCAGACACCTTTGGCAGCAGCTAATCTCATGGAAGAGCAAAAAAAATCTGGCAAAAATATTCACTTCACCCATTCCTTCTCTCCCTTGATATCTTTTGGGGGAGAGTTGGGAGCTTCACGTATACAAGACTATTGGCCAAACCCACCATTCTTGCCCTGCTGTTCTATGGAGAATTAATGGATCTGTAAAGGGAAGTGTTAAGTGGGTGAATGTATGTATATACAGTATACGGTGTGTATGAGTAGATAGATAGATAGATATGATATAGATAGATAGATAGATAGATATGAGATAGATAGATATTAGATAGATAGATAGATAGATAGATAGATAGATAGATAGATATGATTGAGCCTGTGGGAAAGTAAACCTCATAAAAACGTCACCACAATGGACAGCAAATAACTGTTAGATTATACAACCTTTTTGTCCATACAGAAGGAAGAAGCAAAGGATTATTTGATCCTTTGTGCAGGGCCATATTAGCAACTAGGCACCGGGGGCACGGTGCCTAGGGCGGCAGGTTGCGGGTGGCGGCACCCGGCTGGAGTATATAACGATTTAAAAAAAAAAAAACAAAAAAAAAAAAACAACCATCCTGGAATTTATCTATTTTTTTTTTAAATTTCCGCAGGGGGGGTGCTAGGGTGCTGCTGTCGGGTGGCGCGGGGTGTCGGCGACCATGCCGGTGCTAAACTTTTCCCTTTATAAGATGCAGTGCATCTTATAAAGGGAATACTAGCGAGCGCTTCCATAATGGAGCGCTCACTAGCCTGCAGGAGGAGGGGGAGTGAAGCGCTGGTAGCGCTGTACAGTACTTACCCCTCCTCCTGCTTGCTCTTTCTGAGGCCGGCGCTGCTGTGTCCTGACTGCCTGCAGCGTCAGGACGTACAGAGCGCCCTCTGACCTGACGCTGCAGGAGGTCAGGTGACTTCAGCGCGGGCCCCTGGAAGAGGAGAGAGCGGGGACACAGCCAGGACCGGAGGTAAGTTGTTTTTTTTTTTTCTTGTCTGATCTGAGGTCTGAAGTGGGGGCCAAAAAGGGATCTTAAAAGGTGGGGACAGAATGGGGGGGATCTGAAAAGATGGGGACAGAATGGGGGGGGATCTGAAAAGGTGGGGACAGAATGGGGGGGGGATCTGAAAAGGTGGGGACAGAATGGGGGGGGGATCTGAAATGGTGGGGACATAATGGGGAGGGGATCTGAAAAGGTGGGACAGAATGGGGGGGGGGGATCTGAAATGGTGGGACAGAATGGGGGGGGGAATCTGAAATGGTGGGACAGAATGGGGGGGATCTGAAATGGTGGGACAGAATGGGGGGATCTGAAATGGTGGGACAGAATGGGGGGTATCTGAAATGGTGGGACACAATGGGGGGATCTGAAATGATGGGACAGAATGGGGGGGGGATCTGAAATGGTGGGACAGAATGGGGACCAGAAAGGGGGGTCTAAAATGGGGGCCAGAAAAGGGGTTCTGACATGGGGCCAGAAGGTGGGGGGGGTCTGACATGGGCCCCAGAAGGAGAGTTCTATATGGGGGCCACAAGAGTATGATATGGGGCCAGAAGGGGGGGTATGATTGGGGATCTAATTAGGGGTCTGAAGGAGGTCTGATTAGGGGCCTGAAGGGTCTGACCGGGGGTCTAGAGGGGTCTGATTGAGGGTCTGGAGGCCTAATGAGGGTCTGATAGGGGGTCTGGAAGTCTAATGGGGGTCTGATAGGGGGTCTGGGGGTCTAATGAGGATCTGATAGGGGGTCTGGGGGTCTAATGAGGGGCTGATTGGGGATTTGGAGGTCTAATGAGGGTCAGATATGGGAGTTTGGAGGTCTAATGGGGGTCTGTAGATGGGGGGTCTCATCTGGGGTTTGATATGGGGATCTGATCTGAAAGGTAAGGGGGGTACTGTTTTTCTGTGTGGTGCCTGTATTTTCAGGGGGGCTGTTTCTGTAGTATGGTATTGGGGGCTGGCAGGGTGAGATGTGGAGAAGGTGAGAGGATGATGGAAAAGTAGGAAAGTAAGATGTCTGTTTGTTGAACTCTTCAGAGACGCGGCACAGCTGAAAGAAGTCACCATGGCGGTCTGGTCTGACAGAAGAAGAGGAAAGAAAACGTCATCAGAGAAGAGAAGTCACTGGATGTAAGAGGTACATATGTGGCGCTGTATGACCCTGTATGCTCTGTAGTGCTGTATGAAATGTTTTCCAAGTCTGTCTTTAAAGGGGTTGTCTTTTTTTTTTTTTTTGTACGAGCGCTGCTTTCTCTGCTCTGTTTACTGCTCTTCACTGCAAATTCTATGGCAAGCAGGTGAACAGAGCAGAGAAAGCAGCTCTCATATGAGCTCTGCTCTCTCTTCAAACAGCTGATCGTCAGGGTGCCGGAGGACCCCAGCCGATCTGATATTGATGACCTATTGTGAGGATAGGTCATTAGTAGTAAAAAGAGGACAACCCCTTTAACAGTAGGACTGGAGGGAAGGGATTAGGTTGAGAATTTGGCATGGGGGGGCGTTTCAATATTTGCCTTGGGCATCAGAAAAGCTAGGTGCACCAGCGGCAGGTGGGGGGGGGGGGTACAGACTGAGGGTAGTTGAGTGTATGGGGATGGTGGGGTAGTTGGGCGGGGGTAATTGGCTTGGCAGAGGACCATTTTCAGTATCCAGGGGGTTGGGGAGAGGATAGGTCAGGAGGAGGCTACTATGGGGGGTGGGGTAACAAGGCTACTATGGGGTTGGGGGCTACTGAGGAGAGACTACTATGCTACTGTGGGGGGAGGAGGCTACTATGGGGGGTGGGGTAATGAGGAGAGGCTACTATGAGGTGGGGGGGTGAGAAGAGGCTACTATGGGGGGTGGGGGTAACGAGGCTACTATGGGGTGGGGGGTTCTAAGGAGAGGCTACTATGCTACTGTGGGGGGAGGAGGCTACTATGGGATGGGGGGGACTGAGGAGAGGCTACTATGCTACTATTTGGGGGCATGGGGGAATGGGTCACGTTGGGGGGGGGTGTCATCACAGAGAGTGCCTAGGGCAGTATGAACCCTAAATATGGCCCTGCCTTTGTGTATTCCTTTTGGAAGTTCTGCCATCAATGTCAGGTGGTCATGGATGGCTGGGATGTACATTTACACCACCCAGTATCCTGCACATCCTTTTACTGAACTAACCCCAATGAATCACGTGTTCATGACTGTGGGGATGACAGTCCCCCGGTTTAAAAAAACAAACAAACACACAAACAAACAAGTATTGATGTGTCTTGGAAGCAGCTATCCCCAAGGTCCCCACTTGAAGTGTCCACAGCACAGAAAAGTCAAGAATCCTCCCTTAGAGTATGTTCTGATCCTGTCTGCAGACTTGACTATCCATGTCCTGGAATCTTATCAGAAACTTTACCTTCTCCTCCCTAAGCTTTCTCACAGAAACCTATCAAACTCTTTCTCCTCTCTGCATTTCCTCGCTCAGCTGGAGACCTCTCACTGCAGTTATGTTTTCCCACACTCAGGCTTTCAAATTTGCCACCAAAAATGTTTTCTGCTAGTTAAAACCAGAAAGCAGAAAATAATTTTTTTTTATAATCTGTTTTTATTTTCTGATTGCAGATTTATTGTATTTTCTGAACATTATTATGGGGGCAGCCATCTTGCTTTGAGCTGTTCTTAACAGCATTTACACAGCAGTAAAAAAATGTTTTACGGCAACCCCATGGTCCGTACATACAGTGGTCAGGAGTTGTGATGAGTGTTCAGGGTGGTGTAGCAAATACGTTATGGATTCCGTTAAAATGGAATATAATAGAATTCGTAGATGGAATGCAAAACGGAAGCCTTTAGTAGGCTGAGAAAAAAGTCCTGCATAACAGAAACCAAATGGATCTGTTATGGTTGGCCATACACTCTGTTAAAGGCTTCCATTTTTGATTTCCGTCTGCAAATGCAGTTATATTGCATTATACTGGAAGCCTTAACAGATTGCTGACACCACCCGAACTCCAAACCCGAACCTGTAATGTTCGGGTTGGATCATCCATAGTCAGGATGGTACCTCATAAACTTCTATGGGAGTGAGTTTTCTAGGCATGTTCTTTGACCTGTATAGAGGTCATTGTACAAGGGAAGAATAGATAAGCTGTGATATCACCTATTGTGAATGGCGGATTTTGGCTTAGGCTACTTTCACACTAGCGTTTTTAAATTCCGGTATTGAGTTCCGTCATAGGGGCTCAATACCGGGAAAAAAACGATTCAGTTTTGTCCCCATTCATTGTCAATGGGGACAAAACTGAACTGAAGACAACGGAATGCTCCTGAAAGCATTCCGTTCTGTCTTCAGACTGGAGAACAAACCGCAGCATGCTGCAGTTTTCTCTCCGGTCCAAGCATCCGCACCAAGACGGATCCGGAATGACCCCCAATGCAAGTCAATGGGGACGGATCCGTTTGGTGTGACACACCAGTAATCCGGATCTGTCCTCCATTGACTTGCAATGGGGGGTCATTCCGGATCCGGATACACAGAAAGACAGACAGACAGACATACATACATACATACATACACACACATACACATACATACTCACATACTCCAGCCAGGGACGCCGGCAGCATGTCTTCACACGCCTCCTGCGCGCAGCTATGACGTTTCCCCACTGCGCCCAGCAGAGGGCGCTGTGGGGAATCGTCATCACTGCGCGCAGGAGGCGCGTGAAGACGTGCTGCCGGCGTCCCGGGCTGGAGTATGTAAGTATGTATGTGTTTGTGTGTGTATGTCTGTATGTATTTCTGTCCCAATGTCTGTCAACATGTGTGGGGCCGGAGCGCTGCTTCGGCTCCACACATGTATCAGCGGCAGCACGGATCCGTTGGCACCCTTTAGGTGCCGGATCCGTGCTGCCGCTAGTGTGAAAGAGGCCTTATCTGGCATTCTAATCCTGCCTGTAATGATATCACCTCTGTGTATAGATAAGCAGGTACTGGCATTAAAGTAATCTGCACAGACCAAGAAATGGCTTCTATTATTAGACTTAGTGGCCAGTGCACAAACTGCAGGATTTTATGTTTTTTGTTTAAGTATAAATATTGACATGGAAAATTAAAAATAACATCAACAAAAATTTAAAAATATGACAATAGGTTTTAACACATTTCCTTTACCCGTTCCTATCACAGTCCTCTACAGTATTAACCCTCTCCTGCCCCATAGGATTATTCCGTTAACCCCTATTTAATAATTAACCTTAAACCCTTTTATATTCACTCTTTAACCACTGTACAGAGATCTGGATTTTACTGTAGTGAAGGCTCACGGTCCTCACATTATAATGCAGCTACCCCACTCTACCTGGTAGGCACAGCCACCACTATGCTCATCAGCTTCCCTGATTTTGTGTATCAATGGGCTGGTCTTCTCCTCCCCCTTAGTGGCGGGCCTGGTTTCCAGAGTAACTGGCTGTTGCATCCTGTAGGCTGCAGCTTGCTTCTTGCTGTGACATGGATATAGGGACTAAACACAGTCAATGGTTGTAACCAGAACATCAATTAAGAAAACAAACATGATAACAAAGGATCAAGAAAATGGTGCAATCAGAAATGGCCACTAGTACAAAACTTTAAACTACACAAAACCCGGAAAAAACTATAAACAGACTTGGAACAAGGTGACTTGAGGCAGAATCTGAAGGAACAAAAGACCACACAGGCCTTTTGTGAACTGTATGAAGATTCACAAGCATCTAAATGACCGAACCGGCTCTTTAGTAGATCTTGATGAGAACATTAAAAATAATTGTAACAGCTTAGCTTACCTTTTTAAAAGCAGAGTTTCCACAACACACTTTGTGTAGGTAGGCCTCACTGACTAGCTTAGTGTAATCCCTATACAGGAAAAACATAGTCTGGTCCGGGACCCATAGGCCAGGGGGACAGCAGGTTCTTCTTCTACATCAGGCTCTATGGGTCTTCTACAAGGTCCGTATTCTGGGCTGCTGGCCACATTTATTTTCACTTGTGCCTGTTTTCGGTCAGTGATTTTCTGAGTTGTCACATAAGTGATGAACATGATTTTCTGAGTGGTCACAAGAGCAATGGACAACTATAGTACAACTGTAGATTGGTTCAAGGATCTGTATTTAATCAATAATGCAGGATGGTTGAAACTTCTGGATAAAAGGAAAACAAGCCAGAAATAAATGATGTCTGATGAATAAAATCATTTTGAATTTATTTTGTACATCTGGATTTGTTGATTTGAGAAATTAGTACTTTGTTTTTTTCCCTAGATGTCTAAGATACCCCCCAGGTTTTAATAGTGCTGCTTGCAACTCACTGCTGGCATTTTTATGTAATCATTTCAACTGTCGCTTCACGTCTGCAATTCCCTGTGTTTTGACTAGAATTGGCAGGCCAGACATCATGCAAAAATAAAAAATCAATACTGTGGAAATTGTCTGTTCCGTTAAATTAACTCTCCCTGTTTTTCTCTGCCTGACCTGATTTCTAAAGGACCTCTAGCAATGAAATGAAGCATTTTGTGGGAGAAACTTAGAGAGTTATAAATTATGTCCAAATATATTTGCATGAAGCAGATGAAAGAGTGCATAATGGTACGCTCAGAATGTGCTACTTTCTCATGTAGTTGGGAGACAAACTCAAGAGGAATATTCTTCTATTAACCATGTAACATTGAGCACTGAAGTTCTTGTGGAGTCCAGCAAGGGATAATACATTTCTTTGTATAGTTTTTATGCTAACCTGTTCAAAAAACGACTTTACCATCTGGTGCTTTGGCTATGCTATTTTGGCTACCTGCATATTGTTACCAACTACAAGAGAAGGTATAAAGTACACCTCATACAAATATACCTAGTATAACATAACATAACTACAAACAGGTCTGTATTTGCCCCTGAATCCCTTTTTATCCACACAAAAATGTTGTTGAGGAAAGTGACAGATGACTAAATGAGGGGTATTCAATCTTAGTGCCTAGTGTAGCATTATATTTAAACCTAACCCTGACCACGTGGTAGACTAGGTTAACATCACAGCAGGAAATAAGATTGATGTCATAGTAACATAGTAACATAGTAACATAGTTTATAAGGCCGAAAAAAGACATCTGTCCATCCAGTTCGGCCTGTTTTCCTACAAGTTGATCCAGAGGAAGGCAAAAAAACCCTGTGAGGTAGAAGCCAGTTTTCCCCACTAGGGAAAAAAATTCCTTCCCGACTCCAATCAGGCAATCAGAATAACTCCCTGGATCAACGACCCCTCTCTAGTAACTATAACCTGTAAGATTATTACCCTCCAAAAATACATCCAGGCCCCTCTTGAACTCTTTTAGTGAACTTACCATCACCACCTCCTCAGGCAGAGAGTTCCATAGTCTCACTGCTCTTACCGTAAAGAATCCTCTTCTATGTTTGTGTACAAACCTTCTTTCCTCCAGACGCAGAGGATGGCCCCTCGTCACAGTCACAGTCCTGGGGATAAATAGATCGTGGGAGAGATCTCTGTACTGACCTCTGATATATTTATACATAGTTATTAGATCTCCCCTCAGTCGTCTTTTTTCTAAAGTGAATAACCCTAATTTTGATAATCTTTCTGGGTACTGTAGTCCACCCATTCCAGTTATTACTTTAGTTGCCCTCCTCTGAACCCTCTCCAGCTCTGCTATGTCTGCCTTGTTCACAGGAGCCCAGAACTGTACACAGTACTCCATGTGTGGTCTGACTAGTGATTTGTAAAGTGGCAGGACTATGTTCTCATCACGGGCATCTATGCCTCTTTTGATGCAGCCCATTATCTTATTGGCCTTGGCAGCAGCTGTCTGACACTGGTTTCTGCAGCTTAGATTTCTGTTCACTAAAATTCCTAGGTCCTTTTCTATGTCAGAGTTACCCAATATTTTACCATTTAGTATGTACTGGTGACTTGCATTATTCCTTCCCATATGCATAACTTTACATTTGTCAGTGTTAAACCTCATCTGCCACTTCTCTGCCCAAGCCTCCAGTCTATCCAGATCCATCTGTAGCAGTGTACTGTCCTCTTCTGTGTTAATTACTTTACACAGTTTAGTGTCATCTGCAAAAATTGATATTTTACTGTGCAAGCCTTCTACAAGATCATTAATAAATATATTGAAGAGAATAGGGCCCAATACTGACCCCTGTGGTACCCCACTAGTTACAGTGACCCAATCTGAGTATGTACCATTAATAACCACCCTCTGTTTTCTATCACTGAGCCAGTTACTTACCCACATACAGACATTTTCTCCCAGGCCAAGCATTCTCATCTTATATACTAACCTTTTATGTGGTACAGTGTCAAATGCTTTGGAGAAGTCCAGATATACGACATCCATTGATTCGCTGCGGTCCAGTCTAGAACTTACCTCCTCATAGAAACTGATTAAATTGGTTTGACATGACCGATCCCTCATGAAGCCATGCTGATATGGAGTAATTTGCTTATTTTCATTGAGGTACTCCAAGATAGCATCTCTTAGAAAACCCTCAAACAGTTTACCCACGACAGATGTTAAACTTACCGGCCTATAGTTCCCGGGCTCTGTTTTTGGACCCTTTTTGAATATTGGCACCACATTTGCTATGCGCCAATCCTGTGGAACACTCCCTGTCAGTATAGAGTCCTTAAATATCAGAAATAAGGGTCTGGCGATGACATTACTTAATTCTCTTAGGATACGGGGGTGTATGCCATCCGGTCCTGGCGATTTGTCTATTTTAATCTTTTTAAGACGCAGCTCTACTTCTTCCTGGGTCAGACAGGGCACTTTTAATGGGGAATTTACTTTTATATTCTGCATTTCATCTGACAGTTTATTTTCCTCAGTGAATACAGTGGAGAAAAAGATATTTAGTAGCTTTGCTTTCTCCTCATCGCTCTCTGCAACTCCCCCCTCATTACTCTGTAAGGGGCCGACACCTTCAGGTTTATACTTTTTACCATTTATATAATTAAAGAACATTTTAGGGTTAGTTTTACTTTCTTTGGCGATTAATCTCTCGGTCTCTAGTTTGGCTGTTTTTATTTGTCTTTTACATATTCTATTTTTTTCCTTGTAGTTTTTCAATGCTTCCTCGCTCCCCTCCTGTTTTAGTGATTTAAATGCTTTCTGTTTGTCATTTATTGCTTTCTTTACAGTTCTGTTTATCCACATTGGTTTTTTCTTGTTCCTTAACCTTTTATTCCCATAAGGTATGTACCTCTCACAATTAGATATTAGGATGCTTTTAAAAATATCCCATTTTGTGGCTGTATTTTTATTTTTGAGGACTTTGTCCCAGTTAGTTAGGCCTATGGCCTCTCTTAGTTGGCTAAATTTAGCTTTTTTGAAGTTAGGTATTTTTGTTCCTCCCTGAAGAAACGCTCTTTTGAATGACAATTGGAAGGTTATTATATTATGGTCACTATTTCCTAGGAGTCCCCCGACCTGCACATCTGTTGTTCTGTCAGGTCTATTGGTTAATACTAAGTCCAGTATGGCCGTCCCTCTAGTCGGGTCCTGAACCAGTTGGGAAAGGTAATTGTCTTTGGTTATTTCCAAGAACCTGTTTCCTTTATGAGATATACAGGTTTCAGTTTTCCAGTCTATATCTGGGTAGTTGAAATCCCCCATAATAACGACCTCATTATGATTTGCCACCTCGTCTATTTCGTTTAGAAGTAGATTTTCTATGGGCTCTGGTATACTAGGGGGTTTATAATAAACTCCTATTAGTATTTTATTATTGTTTTTGGCTCCATTTATTTCTACCCACAGTGACTCCACATCTTCATGTCCCTCACTTATATCTTCCCGCAGTGTGGGCTTTAGACAGGACTTTACATAAAGGCAGACCCCTCCCCCTCTCCGGTTTTGGCGATCCTTTCTAAAAAGACTGTAACCCTGTACGTTAACTGCCCAGTCATAGGTATCATCCAGCCATGTCTCAGTTATTCCCACTATGTCATAGTCCTCCTCACACATCACTAATTCCAGTTCACCAATTTTATTAGTCAGGCTTCTGGCATTAGTGTACATACACTTAAGAGGTCTATGTATATTTTTTACCCCCCTTTTTAAATTACTATTACCTGTGAAGTGAATATCCGGGGTTTTTGGGTTACTTTGGTTGATGTTTTGCCCAATATTCTCCCTACATTCCTCACTAATCCCAACCCCCACTAACCCCCCACTCTCCCCGACTATGACCCACTCTCTATCTACACTATCTACCCCCTTATTAGTATTACCCCCCACCCTCCCCCCAGATCCTAGTTTAAAAGCTCCTCCAGCCGTCTAACCATTTTTTCCCCCAGGGCAGTTGCACCCTCCCCATTAAGGTGCAGCCCGTCCCTACTGTAGAGTCTGTAGCCGACAGAGAAGTCGGCCCAGTTCTCCATGAACCCAAACCCTTCCTTCCTGCACCAGCCTCTGAGCCACTTATTTAACTCCCTAATCTCCCGTTGTCTCTCTAGTGACGCTCGTGGCACTGGTAGTATTTCTGAAAACACTACCTTGGAGGTCCTGGACTTGAGCTTCTCTCCTAGTTCCCTAAAATCATTTTTAAGGACCTTCCATCTCCCCCTGACTTTGTCATTGGTGCCAATGTGTACCATGACCGCCGGGTCTTCCCCAGCCCCACCCAGCAATCTGTCAATCCGATCCGCGATATGCCGAACCCGAGCACCCGGGAGACAACACACTGTTCGGCATTCACGGTCTCGGCGACAGATGACCCTGTCTGTCCGCCTAATTATAGAGTCCCCTACCACCAGCATCTGTCTGGCCTTTGCTGCTCTCCTTTTCCCATCCTTCCTGCAGCGGTCATCCTCCTGGTTTCTAGGAGAAACGACCTGCTGCAGTGTCGCTGGTCCTGGGCTTTCATCCCTAATATCAGCCAAACAGGCATATTTACTAGGGTGTTCCAGCTCAGGACTAGCCTCCCTGGCACTTTTCCCTCTACCCCTCCTTACTACATTAACCCAACTGCTGACCTGATAGTCCTGCTCTTGCCCATCTCCTCCCTCCTCCTCTTCACTGACCCCAGCCAGTGCCTGCACTGTGAGGTCTAAGCCTCTCTCCAGGTGTTCAATGCCCCTAAGTATGCCAAGCTGCTTATTTAGATCCAAGATCTGGGCTTCCAAATATGCAACGTGATTGCATCTAGTGCAAATGTATTCACCCTCGAATGGTTCTTCAAGGCATGCATACATTGCACAGGACACACACTTAGTAGCATTGTCCATGGAGCACCTGCTAGATGGGGATATACAGTACAGTACAGAAAAACAGTAAATATATGATTAGGGTTTGCTGTAGCTGGAGGACTACAAATCAAGTTAACACACAAGGAAAATCTCTCCAACCTTACTTTTTGCTCCTTGTCTTAAACTCCGGTTTTTTAACTCCACTTATACACAGCCCACTTACAAAGCAAGCCCAAAGTCAGAGCAAGCTCTATAAGAGTTTAGCTATGTAATTTATAGCACCTGGGATTGCTAACCACTCCCCTTCACCAGGTACACAGCAGAGAAAAAAAAATGGGTTTAAATGGTATTACCAAATGCAACCAAATACAAGCACTAAACAAACAAAGACCTTTGCAATAAACTAGACAGTTATTTGCAGTCACTCCCACAAATTCACACTCAGTACCAGAACTCCGGTTTTTTAACTCCACTTATACACAGCCCACTTACAAAGCAAGCCCAAAGTCAGAGCAAGCTCTATAAGAGTTTAGCTATGTAATTTATAGCACCTGGGATTGCTAACCACTCCCCTTCACCAGGTACACAGCAGAGAAAAAAAAATGGGTTTAAATGTATTACCAAATGCAACCAAATACAAGCACTAAACAAACAAAGAACTTTGCAATAAACTATAGACAGTTATTTGCAGTCACTCCCACAAATTCACACTCAGTACCAGAACTCCGGTTTTTTAACTCCACTTATACACAGCCCACTTACAAAGCAAGCCCAAAGTCAGAGCAAGCTCTATAAGAGTTTAGCTATGTAATTTATAGCACCTGGGATTGCTAACCACTCCCCTTCACCAGGTACACAGCAGAGAAAAAAAAATGGGTTTAAATGGTATTACCAAATGCAACCAAATACAAGCACTAAACAAACAAAGAACTTTGCAATAAACTATAGACAGTTATTTGCAGTCACTCCCACAAATTCACACTCAGTACCAGAACTCCGGTTTTTTAACTCCACTTATACACAGCCCACTTACAAGAGCAAGCCCAAAGTCAGAGCAAGCTCTATAAGAGTTTAGCTATGTAATTTATAGCACCTGGGATTGCTAACCACTCCCCTTCACCAGGTACACAGCAGAGAAAAAAAAATGGGTTTAAATGGTATTACCAAATGCAACCAAATACAAGCACTAAACAAACAAAGAACTTTGCAATAAACTATAGACAGTTATTTGCAGTCACTCCCACAAATTCACACTCAGTACCAGAACTCCGGTTTTTTAACTCCACTTATACACAGCCCACTTACAGAGCAAGCCCAAAGTCAGAGCAAGCTCTATAAGAGTTTAGCTATGTAATTTATAGCACCTGGGATTGCTAACCACTCCCCTTCACCAGGTACACAGCAGAGAAAAAAAAATGGGTTTAAATGGTATTACCAAATGCAACCAAATACAAGCACTAAACAAACAAAGAACTTTGCAATAAACTATAGACAGTTATTTGCAGTCACTCCCACAAATTCACACTCAGTACCAGAACTCCGGTTTTTTAACTCCACTTATACACAGCCCACTTACAGAGCAAGCCCAAAGTCAGAGCGGATGTTGCAATAGTATGCTTGTCCTGATGCCATAGACTTGCATTGTACAAAAAATATATCTGTTGGGATCCTGTTGATCAACAGGACAGAAAAATTAGATAGTATCCATATGTCCAGATGAATAAAGAGATCCTGATTGAAACATGTCAAACAGAGACAAAAGGACACTTTTAGCCATGACAAAAGCCCCATTGAAAACCTATGGGTTCATCAATGGAAAGTATGCTATAATGTGATATGATGCCAGCCTTGCCTTACCTTGCCCAACATTTATTGGTATATTTTCAAAATGCGTAATTTACACAATTAATACAACACTACATATGTTTAAAAAGAAATTCTAACTGGCATTCTTTGAATAACTCATTCTTTGCAACCATCCAGTGGTGCTTGTGCCTCATCAATATTTGCTGTTTTCCTTCTACACTCCCTTGGCTTGCTGGGTAAAAATATCTTTAGTGTCTCTCTTTAAATCCTGGATCCTCCTCTTCAGCTGTTCCATCTCAAGACAGAATTCGAGGGGGGTGGGGGGTTGGGGGTTAAAAGGTAAACAGCTGATAACATGAGAAGTAGACATTTCTCAATGATAAAACATATTACAAGGTTTCTTGTGGTCACTTGTACTATTGATTTATGTAAAGTTGTGTGGAAATACAGTGACTCTTTAAAGAGGACCTGTCACCACAAAATGCACCATGTTATAGAGAAGGGGAAGCTGAGTAGATTGAGATATAGTTTTATAGGAAAAGATTCAGTATAACCTGTAATTTATACATGTATATCTCTGCTTTTTCTAATTTATGTGAACAGCTATTGGAACAGGAGGGAGGTGATATCAGTGATTGATAGCATTGTGTGCATACAGAGATACAGAGATATGTCAGTCGCTGATCTTCCTCCTATATGGATACTTTTCACAGGAAGTGGAAAAACAAAGATATTAATTATAGTTTTTTCTGAATCTTTTCCCACATAAATATATATCAATCTGTAAATCTCTATGACATGGTGCTTTCAGATTGCATTGTACTTTGTGGTCACAGGCTCTCTTAAGATAACAAATGATGTGCTCCATTGTGTGAAAGACCCTCACACGGTAGGTAACAATTAGTGATGAGCGAACATGTTCAGCCGAATACACTATTCGGCCGAACATGGCGGCGCTCGTGACCACGCAGTGTTCGGGCGCCATTCTCGAGTCTCCTCCCCGCACGCTAATTAGCCAATTAGTTTGCGGGAAGGTGCTTGCATTCACTATAGTGCCAGTAGCTATGTTAGCTACTGGCATTACAGTGATTGGCTGGCCGGGAATGCGTCATCGGGTGCTATAAAGCACCCGGTGACATGTGACCGGATCATACCGAGCAGTGAGAGCTGCTGCAAGCAAGGACAGACAGAGTAGGGACAGAATAACGCTAGGCAGGGATAGAATTTATGTTTCAAAGACCCAAAAGCCCTTTTAAGGGCTATTATATCTTGCTGGTAAACTTTTTATTTTATTTTGAGGGTGTTAAAAATAGCACTAGGTGGCCTGCCATTAACGCCACCTGTGTAGCTGCTGTATGCTGTATGATACTCTCTGTATACTATATACCTGACATCCTTTGCTATTATTTCTACTGTTAAGCCTGCAGTGCCTCTTTTGCGTCTTGCTGTATAACATTTGCGCAAGGAGGGACTTGTGTAGGGATAGGATTTGGCTAGTCAGGGCTAGTATTTCTGTTCAAAAGTCACAAAAGTCCAGTGTTATATCTGGCTGCATTTTTTTTCTTTTGGGGCAAAAAGAACGCAAGTGTGTCTGACGCTAATATCATGTGCACAGAGTGTGCATTAGAACCGTTCTGCAGTTTATATACCTGACATCCGTTGGTATTTTTTCTACCGTTAATTAAGGTCTCACTTCCTCAGCTGCGTCTGCAGTACAACTTGAGCAAGAAAGAACCTATACTGTAGGGATAGGATTTGGCTAGGTAGGGCTAGTGTTTCTGTTCAAAAGACACAAAAGTCCATTGTTATATCTGGCTGCATTTTTTTTTCTTTTGGGGCAAAAAGAACGCAAGTGTGCCTGACGCTAATACCACGTGCACGGAGTGTGCATTAGAACCGTTCTGTAGTCTATATACCTGACATCCGTTGCTGTTTTTTCTACCGTTAATTAAGGTCTCAGTTCCTCAGCTGCGTCTGCTGTATAACGTTTGCGCATTCAAAATATTTGACATTAGGTGAAATTTTTCTTATACACTTAATATAAAACTGCAGTACTGTACTTTTGACAAAGTTGCATATATACTGTTTATTATGCACAAGGCGAGCACTAAGGGACGGGGAAGTGGGCGTGATGATGATGGTGAACGCAGAGGCCATGGCTCTGGGCGCGGTGAAACTGTGCCTGCTGGCAGAGCCCAAGAAACAAAGTAATCCAAAACTTCTAGCTTCATGTCACAGTTTGCAGGGCGGCGCAAGACACAACTCTTGTCGCCACACCAGTGCGAGCAAGTAGTCGGTTGGATTTCAGCTGATAATGCTTCCAGTCGGTTAAGCACCATCCCAGTCCAGTCTCAGTAGCCAAGAGTATGGGCAACCGCATCCTCACCCTGATCTTCCTTCCTCCCACCATGCAGGGTCTGGGCAAAGAACTAATCCCACATTCGGATATTCCGAGGAGCTTTTTTCATCACCGTTCCTTGGCTAGGGCCTCTCGCCAAGGCCGCTTGAAGTGG
>ONZH01023402.1:0-232662 GCA_900303285.1 Rhinella marina | reverse complement strand
GCTTTGCACTGGTGTCTCTGATCCCCTGGGTCAGCAGCGAATCACACTGGGACTTTTCCAAAAGGCAGCAGTCTGGTGGCTCCCCTGCAGCAAAGTCCAGATCCCTATATAGGGGTTAAAGGATGAAAACCATGGGACTGCCAGGATAAGGCCCTTAGGACTAGCCCTAAGTGAAAGTGATTGGTTGGAGCAGTTGTTCCACACCCACTGCATGTAAAACATTAATAACCTTACTGATAGCATGCCAAGATGTATAAGTGTGTATGTCTGCACAAGGTGCTCATACTCAATATGGAATAGATGAAGATAGTATGAATACACTCATTGACAACAAAAAACATAACGCACCAAGAAGTTGTTGGAATTGAATAAAACCTTATATCTGTAAATTAATGTTGATATATGCAAATGATTACAATATTAGAGTGAAAAGATAAGTTTATTGGGGGAAAATGTACAATGGAAAGGAGGCTCTTAGAATCATGTTGGGCTGCCTCCTACATGGATACAAGATGAAATATGGTTCATGGAGGCATACAGGTTTGGCACATTTGCCCACAGATGTTACAGCTGGGCCGGTAGATCCTGCACACTCTATCCTTTGCTTCCTATAATTTCACAACTTTTCCTCTTTACTGTTACAATTTTAATATTAACCCCTTAAGGACCCTGCCATTTTTCACCTTAAGGACCAGGCCATTTTTAGCAAATCTGAAAAGCGGCACTTTATGTGGTGATAATTTTAAAATGCGTTTACTTATCCAGGCCATTCTAAGATTGTTTTCTCGTCACATATTGTACTTCATGACAGTGGCAACTTTGGGTCAAAATATTTGATTTTTATGTATGAAAAAATACCACATTTACCAAAAATTTAGAAAAATTAGCAAATTTTCCATTTTATTCCATTTTTTCCAGTAACAAAGCAAGGGTTAACTGCCAA
Source organism: Rhinella marina (assembly GCA_900303285.1). Lineage (NCBI taxonomy): Eukaryota > Metazoa > Chordata > Amphibia > Anura > Bufonidae > Rhinella > Rhinella marina. The sequence continues at coordinate 231,719 of ONZH01023402.1, read as the reverse complement.
ACAAACCTCAATATTTATTACCCTGATTCTGTAGTTTACAGAAACAGCCCACATGTGGTGGTAAACTGCTGTACAGACACACGGCAGGGCGCAGAAGGAAAGGAACGCCATATAGTTTTTGGAGGGCAGATTTCACTGGGAAAATTTTAAGTTGTCATGTCACACTTTAAGACCCCCTGATGCACCCCTAGAGTAGAAACTCCAAAAAAGTGACCCCATTTTGGAAACTACATGATAAAGTGGCAGTTTTGTTGGTACTATTTTAGGGTACATATGATTTTTGGTTGCTCTATATTACACTTTTTGTGAGGCAAGGTAACAAAAAATAGCTGTTTTGGCACTGTTTTTATTTTTTGTTATTTACAACGTTCATCTGACAGGTTAGATCATGTGATATTTTTATAGAGCAGGTTGTTACGGACACGACAATATCTAATATGTATACTTTTTTTTATTTATTTAAGTTTTACACAATAATATTTTTGAAAAAAAAATCATGTTTTAGTATCTCCATAGTCTGAGAGCCAGTTTTTTTTAATTTTTAGGCAATTTCATCTGGTAGGGGCTCATTGTTTGCAGGATGAGATGACGGTTTGATTGGTACTATTTTGGGGTGCGTATGACTTTTTGATCGCTTGGTATTACACTTTTTGTGATATAAGGTGACAGGGCTTTTTTACACCCAATTTTATTTTGTTTTTTTTTACTGTGTTCACTTGAGGGGTGAGGTCATGTGAGATTTTTATAGAGCAGGTTGTTACGGACGTGTTTTACAGAATATTATCATTTTTGAAACAAAAACAATCATGTTTTAGTGTCTCCATAGTCTGAGAGCTGTAGTTTTTTTTTTTTTTTAGGGCTAAATTTTTGCTGGATGAGATGTTGCTTTGATTGGTTCTGTTTTGGGGTGCGTATCGCTTTTTGATTGCTTGGTATTACAATTTTTGTGATGTAAGGTGACAAAAAAATTTTTTTCACACTGTTTTTATTTTACTTTTTTTTACTGTGTCCACCTGCGGGGTTAGGTCATGGAAGATTTTTATAGAGCAGGTTGTTACGGACGTGGCGATACCCAACATGTATACTTTTTGTTCTTTATTTAAGTTTTACACAATAATATTTTTGAAATTAAAAAAAAAATCATGTTTTAGTGTCTCCATAGTCTGTGAGCTGTAGTTTTTTTTAATTTTTTGATTGTCTCATGTAGGGTCTCATTTTTGCGGCATGAGATGACGGTTTGATTGGTATTATTTTTGGGTACATATTACTTTCTGATCGCTTGGTATTACAGCCATGCTGGCGGATACAGCAGAATCCCGGCTGCCAGTATCTGCCGGGCCCCTGCTGCAGATCGCGGCAGCGCATGTCTGGCTGCCAGTTAACCCTAGGACGGGAATGCTCGTCCTAAGGCGTTAAATACTGGCTGGTTAGGACGAGCATTCTCGTCCTAGGTCGGCAACCAGTTAAAGGGGTTGTCCGAGTTATTTTTTTGTTCTTTGTATGTTACTAACTTGTCAAGTATAACATGTATTTTATATGTAAAATGTAACTAAGGCCAGTTCAGCATATGGACTCTTCTTCTGTGAAGCCAAGCTGTTGTGATGGATGCAGTGGTTTAGCATTGTCTTGCTAAAGCCTTCCCTGAGTGAAACGTCTGGATGGGAGCTTATTTTCTTCTAAACCCTCTATATACTGTTCAGTATTGATAGTACCGTTCCAGATGTGTAAGTTGCTCATGTCGTAGGCACTATGACATCAGAGATGTAGGTTTTTGAACTGTGCCCTGATAACAAGTTTAATGGTGGTCTCTGTCCTCTTCCTAGCTGATATTAGAGATGTGCGCTTAGCAGCTGAATATAACCTCACCAGTCTCATGTTGAGATATAACTGATTTTTTTAATATAATGCCCCCAGGCGTTGCCAAGGCTCTGCTACCTTTCTGTGCTGGCCGCAACCAACACCCCCCACCCTACTCTGAGTGACATGTCCAGGCGGTGTAAATGTTATCAGTCTGAAATCTCGCGGCTTTGCTTGTGACCACGTCACTGCTGAAGCCAGTCTTTGACTGCAGCAGAGCACGTGACCATGTCCACTCAAAGCCAGAAGAAGCCAAGCCAGGGACCGGAACATGAACACAGTGGAGGTAGTGTGGAGGACCGGAGTGACAGGGTGCAGGTAAGTATGACTCTTCAATTTAGGGTGCATTCTCACAACCATATCCATTTTGTGGTCTGAAAAACACAGATACTAGCTATGTGTGTCCTGCACGTTGCAGTCCGGCACATTCCACCCTTTGATAGATATTACTATTCTATTCTAAAACGGACAAGAATAGTACATGTTCCTTCTTATTTGAGGGTAGCGGAACGGACATACAGATGCGGATGGACTTTTATGGAGTCAGGCTGCAGATAGTTGAGAAAAACTAAAGGGGTAATTTACGACCAGATATATGTCACTTTTGTGGCGTCTATCTAGCGTAGATTCTGTCGCACGCCATGGTGTGGCAGAATCTGCAACTGCTTCCCCACTCTAAAAAAAAGTAGGTGAGGCATGGGCGGGACGGTAGGCCCATCTTATTCATTATTTTCTACGCCTGGTTTAGGTGTAGAAAATGGTCAAAATGTAAAACACGGAAACTGTCTTAGGACTCATGCACATGGCTGTTGCCGGTCATGCCTGTATTGCGGGCCACAAACAGTAGGTCGGCAATATGCTGGCACTGGCCATGTGCACTGTGCATCATGGATGCGGACCCATTCACTTGAATGGGTCCGCAATCCGTAAGGTCAGTTCGGAACGGAGGCACCATGCACTACTTTTTTGAGGGGCGGACGGACCCATTCAAGTTGAATGGATCTGAATTCATCTATGGAATCCACACAGTTGTTGCCGTGTGCATGAGCCCTTACATTTTGAATCGGCGGTGGATACGCCGAAGTTATGTAGAGCCCTGCACCTCTACATAACTGTGGTGGATCCACTACCAGCTCACTGTTCACTGATTATTGTAGGTCAAGGTGTCCTTCAGGGGCGGGTGGGCCATAGACCTTACAGGGAAATTTCCCGGTGGGCCGATGCCCAGGGGGCCGCCTGGGCCCTCCTCTCGACCGGCTAGTGGAAGTTTGTGGGGATGTATTTTGTGATGGACTGTGGTATTTGTGGGGTTGTATAATGTGCCACAATATGGTATTGCTGGCCCCGCCTTCCATCAATTTGGATCCAACTACAAAATGGGGCCACTTTTAGTAATTTTTCCAGGGCCACTTTAAGTTCCCAATCCGCCCTTAGTGACCTTTAAGTCATGTGTGGTGACCTTCAATGTGCTAATGCCCACCACAGTAGAAGCAGTACTCCGGAAACACATGTGCGGCTGCTGGGTATCACATTGCTATGCTTCTCACCCAGTTTCAGCCTCTTGCATCAGATATAACCCTATTGCTGTGAGAGGTGACAGCGCCCCATCGCGGAGGACAGCAGACTAGCAGCGGGCGTCCTTGCCGGCTATGAAGTCACCTCTACACTCAGCGGTGGCCTTCACCAGTCAATGGGATAGTAAAACTTCCACTGACCACAAGCTGCGCCCGCGCGCCCTGATTGGCTAGTCTCAGAACCCACCGTCCGTAAAAGGACAGCATGACCATATATGGGAGGCGCTGCCTCCTCCGGTGTGAGCCGCGGGATGACCTCTGTGTGTAAATCACTGCAGTCACCGCACTGAGCTCTGCTGATCGCAGCTGGAAGCATGGTGAGCGGCACCGAGAGCCACCCCGCCGGGCTCTCCCTCCCTCCTGCACGTGAAGCCATGGAGAGCCTGCACCAAGGTAAGACTGCACACTTCTATGACATTTGCTGCTGCACCATAGCAGCTGACACTCATTCCTGCATTCCCAGCCTTACCCAGTTCTATATATTATACATGATGACAGTAATCCATGAGGGCTCTGCTCCTAGATCCAGTACTGTGTGATGATGTGTCCCAATCCATAAGCGAGATGGGTCTGAGGGGTTAGTTCTGAAAGGTAGGTCCTGCGCACACAGTGCTAGACTGTTGTGGTCCCTCAGCACGTGGATGTGTGTTCAAACTTGCAAGGTCACCTTTCCCATGCTGGGTCCACTGCTAGGGGGAGATGTGGAGATGAAGTGATCACCTCTAGGAGTCCTGGGTCCTTGCTGGGTCACAACATGACTACTGGAGCACTCCTGCAGGTGGACCATTGCTAGTAGTAAGTCCTGGTAAACAGAAGAAACTGGGAGCATTTTCCTTATATGCTCTTTCTACTAATGATGGAGTTTGTAGTATTTCCAATATTGACATTACATCTGGGACATACAATGCATTCCAAAAGTCTTCAGACTGTATAGAAATGTTGTTATGTTGTAGACAACTTGTACTTTCTAATTCCACCATTTAATACAATGTAGTGAGATTTTTTTTTTAGGTTTTTGTCTAGGAAGCTACAATGTCCACTACTTTGTTTTTTTTTAATAGAATGTTACTATACTCCCATAGGGAGTATAGTAATACATGGATTGCTGATCTCCTGTGTTGGCCTGCTGGCCAACATAAGAAATGCAGCTCTAATAGGTTGGGTCTCTTCAGAAAGACCCAGCCTATTAAAATTAATGACCGGCATCCCCGATAGCCGCATGGGGATGCCGATCTTAACCCGGAAGCTCATGCTTCCAGGTTTTTTACCCTTTAGATGCCGTGATCACACTTGAGATGTTTTATTGGATTCAAGTCATGGCTCTGGCTGGGCCTTTCAAAGACATTCACATAGTTGTCCCTAAGCAACTCCTGTGTTGACTTGGTTGTGTGCTTAAAGTCATTGTATTTTTCATAGGTAAAACTTCCACCCAGTTTGAGGTCCAGAGCACTCTGGATCAGGTTTTCATTAAAAATATCTCTGTAGTTTGCTCCATTTAGCTTCTCCTCAACTCTGACCAGTCTCCCACAGCATGATGCTACCACTACCATGCTTCTCTGTTGGGATGGTACCGGGCAGTGCCTAGTTTCCTTCCAATGTGACACTTAGAATTGAGGCCAAAGTTCAGTCTTGGTTTCATCAGACCAGAGAATCTTGTTTCTCTTTTTGCATCCCGTATGCAGAACCATTCACTTCAATGGGTCCGCAAAAAAAATCTGAAATGTCTCAGTGTGCATTCCTTCTCCGTATGTCCGCATGGGCGTTCCACAAAAAAGATGTCCTATTCTTGCCTGTTTCGTGGACAAGAATAGGCATTGTTACAAAGGATCTGCAAAAAAAAAAAGATGGATGCAATACAGATGTCACACAGACATCATCCATATTTTTTGTGGATCAATTTTTTGTGGACCGCAAAATACATACGGTTGTGTGCATGAACCCTGAGAGTCCTTTAGGGGCTTTTTTTGCAAACTTTCATGTGTCTTTTACTGAGGAGATGTTTCTTTGTGTCCACTCTGCCATAAATCTCAGAGTGCTGCAGTGATGGTTGACCTTCTGGAAGATTCTCCCATCTGCACACATGATCTTTGGAGCTCAGCCAGCATGACCATTGGGTTATTGGTCACCTCTAAGGCCCTTCTCCTCCGATTACTTAGTTTGGTGGGGTGGCCAACTCTAGGAAGAGTCCTGGTTATTCCAAACGTCTATTTAAGAATTATGGAGAACATTGTGCTCTTGGGAGCTTTAAGTGCAACAGAAATTATTTTTTCCCAGAACTGTGCCTTCACCCCATCCTGTCTCAGAGCTGTACAGGCAGTTCCTTCCTCCTGTTGGCTTGGTGATTTCTCAGATATGCATTTTTAGCTGTGAGATCTTATATAGACAGCTTTGTCTTCCCAAGTCATGTCCAATCAACTGTATTTACTACAGGTGGACTCCAGTCAAAGTGTAGAAACATCTCAAAGATGATCTAGGGAAATGGAAAGCCCTCAGAGCTAAATTTTTAGCAAAGGCTCTGGATGCTTATGTCCATGAAAAACCTTAGTTTGTCCTTTAAAAACAAAATTGAAAACCTTTCTAAAATTCTGTTTTCACATTCTCATCATGGGTTACTGAGTGCAGATTGATGGGGGAAACTTGATTTTTTTTATTTTAGCACAAGGCCGCACCATAACAAAATGTGACAAAAGTGAAGGTGTCTAAAGATTTTCTGAATGCACTGTGTATATAGTGGCATCACTTGTGCATTACACTTAGGTGGGAGATTTATCATGAGGGGAATTTTTAAAGTCAGATTTTCTGTGTTGCTGTCATTTGTGTCAAGTTTATCAAATGTTGCACAATGTTTGATAAATTTGTAAATGTTTGGGATTTTCCCATCTCGACATTTGTGTCATATATCTAGTATATGACACAGATGTCAGATAGGTGTGGGCCCCAGGGTTGCCAACTAGAATTTTTCTTTTTTCTGGACAACTTATCCCAAAGTCACGGACAGCCAATATTTGTTACGGACAATTTGGGAATCCATAATGTATGATAAAGATTATAAGTGACACATGTCTATAGCTCCATATACTGATAAGAACTCATTACCAGCATTTACTGTGAGCCGTAAAATGATGAGAATTACCGCCAAAATGATCTAGTCAAATACCGTAAGCCTCAAAAAAAATCAGACTCTCCACAAATTTCTGGACGGTTGCCAACCCTGGTGGTCCCAACTCTGAGACCTTCTCCTATCTCCAGAATGGGGCCCCTGAAGTGCAAAGAGAGCAGCCATGCATTTGGAGCCACACTGCATTTTCCATTATAGAAGTTCTGAAAACAGCCGAGAGCTGGTTTGGCTATTTCCAGCAGTCCCATAGAGGTGAATGGAGAGGTGGCCGTGCATGCACAGCTTGCTCTCCATTTACTGTTATGTGACTTCCGAAAAATAGCTGGCCAAACTATTTTCAGACGTCTCCTAGCAGTGAAAGAGAGAGGATGCCACTCATGCACGGTGCGCTCTCCTTTCTACAGATAGGAGCAGGTGGGACCTGTATCTATCTGGCATTTGTAGCATAATTAATTTAATCCCGCTGGACAACCCCTTTAAGGGCCTTAAGCCTGAAATTGCTTTGCACAGTATAGTTCCTCTAAACCATCATGGCTCTTACATGGTGCCGATTACAGACGGCAGATTATAAATTCCATTCAACGTGACTTGCAGAAATCCATGTGCTTGCCGCCAAAACAAACCAAGTCAAACGAGTGCAACTGATTTTCAAGTCGCAGAGAGATTTCTGCAACAAAATCTGGCAAGTCTAAAGGCGCCCCATGTCCTCTTTTATCAAATGTTCTGAAGTCATAGAAAGATATATAACTAGAGAAGCTCCAGGAAGACAGCGCTAAGTAAGATCCTACCAATATAGTGTAAGGACCTTTTATAGGAACCATAAAAACAAGCTCTGAGTAGAGAATATCCTGGTTTACTTGTGGATGCAGTTTATAGATGGCGTCAAAGGCCAAAGTCCGTTTTTTTTTTTTCTTGATTGTAGTTTTACAACACATATAACACCATGTATAATGTCTATACAGATATGTGTCTATCTCTACTGCCATAGGGCTTCCTGCATGTTACAACATAATGTGCATCTGGGCTTTCTAAAAAGTAATTTCCACACGTCTAGATTTTATAATAATTTCTACTAGTTAAGCCAACTATTAGGATAAGGCCCCATGCACACGAGCGTATCCGTTTTCCTTCGGATCCACAAAATATGTAGGCGGTACGTGTTTCATCTGCATTGTTTGCGGACCCAGTGACTTCAATCTGGGTCTGCATTTTGTGAACAAGTATATGACATGTTCTATCCTTTTGAGGAGCAGATCTACGGATGTGGAAAGCACACAGATCATCCATGTACATTCTGCATCTATATGTCCAGTCCGCAAGAAGACAGATTATATCTGCAAAATGCGAACCATGGACCCATTGAAAACAATGGGTCCGCAAATAAAATGCAGAAGGCACACAGACTGCATCCGTATTCTTTAGATCCGCAACTTAGATGTGGTCGTGTACATGGTGCCTGATACACAGGAGCTACATTGGAGATAATTCCTACCCAGAATTCTGCCGTTGTACCACACGGAGGGCTGATTCCTACTTGTCTATAGGCTTAAGGGTCCATTCACATGAACGAAAGCCATCTGTGCCCGTGCTGCGGACTGCAAATTGCGGTCTGCAATGCACGGGCACTGGCCATGTGGATCCTGTATTGCGGCGCTGACCGATTCACTTGTATGGGTCCACAATTCACAATAGACTGCAAGAGATACAGCATGTCATGTCTTTTGTAGTGCAGAGGCAAAGACTAAAAAACCCACAGAAGCGCTGCCATGGGCTTCCGATCTGTGGCTCCACTCCGCGCCGTATCTTGAGGAATGTGAACCCGTTTGAGGGCACGGACGGCCTACGGTCCAGTGAATGGACCCTTATTAGTGTGGGTTATTCAGTATGATGGTACAGTTTCCTGATGATCCATATAGTTTCGGCAACATTTTAACGGGGTTGTCTGAGTGTTTAAAACTCGTGACATATCCTCATTATAGGTCATCAGTATTTGGGGGTCCAACACCCCGCACCCCCGCTGATCAGATTTTGTAAAGGCCACTGCATCCTCCTAGGCCAGTGATGTCACTGTGGGTCGGTCACATGGTCTAGGTAGGAGCAACTCAGTCCTATTCAAGTGAACAGAGCTGAGCTGCAATACCAAGCACATCCACTATCCAGTGATTGGCGCTGTGCTTGGTAAGCTGACTGGAGGGTCGCGGCCTCCTCAAATAACTGATACTGAGGATATATCATAATTTCAGAAAACCCCTTGAACACTAAGGTTGAATTAAAATGTGGTGTTAACATATATCATAAAATCTGCATTGATTTTTTAAAGATTTTGAAGTAACATTGAAGTGAATGAATATATTCTGTATCTAGACAACATGTAGAGGATGCAAAAAGTGATGTGCAGATAATGACTCCATATATGAGTCACACATTTTTTGCCTTAAGATAAAATGGTGGGAACGGTCACAGTGTTCTCACCTTAGATATTGCTTTTTCCAAGGTAAGCATGCTTAGATATGTGACAGCTCACTATATATGAGAGAATGTTCTGCATCTGCAGAATGCTTTCCTGGAGGGTCTTCATAAGAGCTTTGGCATCAGCGTACATCGCAAATATTTACCCTCAGGGGATAAAATTTAGGAATGTAGCAATCATTTCTGTTAGCGTTAATCCTGGAGTATTATCTCTGAGGAAGTCATGTTTGGATGAAACCATGAGTCATCTTGAGAGGAGGCCTTCAAGTTACATGGTCAGCATTTGTTTCAGGTTACCAATTTAAACTATGAGTCTGGATCTAGTTTGTTTCTGTGGCTAACAATTCCACTCTTTATTTCACTTACTTAGCGCTGACATATACCACAATGCTGTACAAATCACTCACTGTCCCCAGTAGGGCTCACATTCTAAATTCCCTATCAATGTGTCTCTGGAGTGTGGAAGGAATGTCCACATATAGAATATGCCCTATTCTTGTCCATTTTGCGGACAAGTTGGAGCCAGGGCTGGATGGAAACTGAAGCGGATCTCAGAGAAACAGCACTTACACAGCCAGAGTCCAGGACTGCAGCTGTGAACAGGAAACACAAGCAGCAGATCACTGCTGAACACAATGTCTAGGACGGCAGCGGTAAGCAGGGGAACAGCGGCGCATAGCAGCCGCTGATACACACGGCCTCCTCTCCATTCTCCTCTATGTGACTGCAGGTAGATTTTGTCATGGATTCATTGACAATTTTTCTGCTGCTTTTTTCGATCTATGCACATGCCCTCTGTTTGTGGGGAGTTTGACTTCTTGGGCCTGAAAGTGTAATTGTCATTTCAGTTTTTATTTAATATAGTTCTCCAGATCCAGCATTTCCCGGTACTACCGCCTGCTCACTGGAGCCCATTGACCATAATGGGGGTCCAGCAGAGATCCGGCCGCTACCCGACAAATATGACGGAAATCGGCTAGGTAAAAACTGTTGCACGCAGTTTTTTTTGCCCGGATAGGTGTGAAACGAGCCTTAATTGTAATACACTTTATTAGGCAAATATGTTTCGTTGTACTAGAAAACAGTCTTCTTAGAAAGCTGACCATTACTAAGGTGAATCTATTTAATCTGTCTTCAGCATTTTACTGACCACTGAAGATGCCTGTGTGTAACATACAGAGGCTTCCAGTCTGTCTATTGTCACTACCCCGGTCTCTGACTATTATGTATATGTGCCCTATCGTTACCCTTCACCCTGCCTATCTGACTTCTACATAAAGGCGTCTTTAGCGCTCAGAAGAACTGAAGACGCCTTAGAAACGCTCAGAGCTTTGCTAAAAAGACTCTTTACACCGTTTTCTAGTACAAAGAAACATCTTTCTGTAATAAAGTATATTACAAAAATGTTTAACATCCTTGTCCCTACACTGTATTAAAATAAACCAAAATGGCAGTTACACATTAAATGTGGAAAGGCGTCTTGTTTTTAGCACAGAGGTGGCAGCAAACATTTTACTGTGTACAGTTTATTAATATTTAAATGTAATAATTATAATTACAGATATTTCCAGAGTGACAGAAGGAAAAGCTAACAAGAGTATAACTCCAGCAGGAGACACCCAGAGTTCTCAGGATCTGTTTAATGTGACTGTTCACCTACCTGGAGGAGAAAGTATTGAAATACAGGTGAGTGTTCACACATAAAATGTATGTGACAAGATGACATTTGTGGGGGTCAGGACAGGTAATACACCGTATATATACAGTACACACCACACCTGACTTGTTTTTACATTTTAATAATTTAGTCAATTCAATTTTATCTAAACCAGAGATCCAGCACTCCAGTTGTTCTGAAACTACAATTCCCAGAATCCTTGTGTCACTTCTGTGGGAGTTACAAGAACAGTCGAGTATATGTGCATGCTGGGGGTTGTAGTTTCACAGCAGCTGGAGTGCCAACGGTTGCTGATCCCTGTTTTAAACTTTAGCCTATGATAATTCCATTACCTATCATTGTATAAAATGAATGTTAAGGGGACAGTTATCAAAAAACTCAGTTTTACACTGGTCTTTGATAACCCTTGTGCTTCGCCATAAATTAGGTGCATCCTCCAGCAGTTTGTGCTCCAGAATGAAATCCACGGCAGCCCGTAGCTGCTGAAAATTTCTGTCTTCATTTGAACCAGATATATGTATTTGGCCTGCTAGCCCCTTTTTTGGAAATTGGCAAGGGCAGCGAAAAAAAACAAATTTTGTCATGAAGAGTTTAAAGGATGTGAAGAAAAAATGCCACAGGGAGATAACTCTCCTCCTATGTACCTGGTGCTGGATCTCCTGGTAATGTGAGGAGGATTATATGAAGAGGCAAGCTCAGAGATGCAGAAGTAACAGACACAAGGTCATCGCTGCACATTAGTCATACAAATAATTGCGTTTACATTGACCTTTACTTTGCTGCTGGAACCAAGGTTGTTGTTTTTTCCAGTTTCCTTGAACTCAATGGAGCAGATGTACCATTAATGTCTAAAATGTCGACAGTGTAGACTGTAGTCACAGTAGCTATGATGAAGATGGTGCACGGCTGGACACTTTTTATGTCACTTTATACCCTCTATTGCTTGGCTTGCTTGCTTCATAAATACAGTGCCTTGAAAAAGTATTCATATCCCTTGAACTTTTCCACATTTTTTCATGTTACAACCACAAAATTAAATGTATTTTATTGGGATTTTTTGTGATAGAGTATGTCTCTACCAGCTTTGCACATCTGAAGGCTGAAATGTTTGCCTGTTCTTCTTTGTAAAATAGCTCAAGATCAGTCAGATTGGATGGAGAGCGTCTGTGAACAGCAGTTTTTAAGTCGTACCGCAGATTCTCTGTGGGATTTAGGTCTGGACCATGACTGGTCCATTCTAACACATGAATATGCTTTGAGCTAAACCATTACATTGTAGCTCTGGCTGTATGTTTAGTGTCGTTGTCCTGCTGGAAGATGAACCTCTGCCCCAGTCTCAAGTCTTTTGCAGCCTCTAACAGGTTTTCCTCCAGAATTGACCTGTATTTAGTGCATCCAGCTTCCCTGTCCCTGCTGAAGAAAAGCATCCGCACAGCGTGATGCTGCCACCATTATGTTTCACGGTGGGGATGGTGTGTTCAGGGTGCAATGTTAGTTTTCCACACCTAACATTTTGCATTTAGGTCAAAAAGTTCAACTTTGGTATCATCTGACCAGAGCACCTTCTTCCACATGTTTGCTGTTTCCCCTACATGGCTTGTGGCAAACTGCAAATAGAACTTCTTATGGCTTGCTTTCAAAAAAGCTTTTCTTTTTGCCACACTTCCATAAAGTTCAGATTTATGGAGTGCACGACTAATATTTGTCCTTGGACAGGTTCTCCCACCTGATCTGTGGATCTCTGCAGATCCTTCAGAGTGACCATGGGCCTCCATGGGCTCTCTAATTAGTGTTCTCCTTGCCTGGGCTGTCAGTTTAGTAGTTGGACAGCCATGTCTTAGTAGGTTTGTAGTTGTGCCATACTCTTTTTCCATTTTTGGATAATGGATTGAACAGTGTTCTTTGAGATGTGCTGGGATATTTTTTGCAACCTAACCCTGCTTTACACTTCTCCACAACTTTTTCCCTGACCTGTCTGGTGTGTTTCTTGGTTTTCATGATGCTGTTTGATCATTAATGTTCTCTAACAAACATCTGAGGCCTTCACAGATCAGCTGTAGTTATACTGAGAATACATTACACACAGGTGGACTCTATTTACTAATTAGGTGACTTCTGAAGGCAGTTGGTCACACTGGATTTTATTTGGAGGTATCAGAGTCCAGGGGGCTGAATACAAATGCACTCCACACTTTTCAGATTTTTATTTATTAAAAATTTTGAAAAGCGGGGGGCGGAGCTTCGCGGCTGAGCTGTATGCGTGTGTTCGCTTGAGCTCCGTCGCTTGCCTCTGATTCCGGGCATTTTATCAGCATTTAAAACCCAAGAAGATGGGTAAGACTGCTAAAGAAAGGTCCAAAGACGGTGGAGGAACCCCTAGGCAAACTTCAACTCAGGGGGAAATAGGAAGATTTATGAGGAAAGCCTCTGCCTCACAGGGTGCGCAACAATCCAAGATGGCGCCGACGAGGAGAGTTGATCCACGCGCTGAAGCGGGAGGCGGCTCCGACAGGGAGGGTGAAAGTGAAGCAGAAGAATCAGTCTCACAGGAAGATCAGGTTATTTCTAAATCCTTTCTTACCTCTTTCCTCACGGATTTACTTACCACCTCCTTGGAGCCTATAATGTCGGAATTAAAAGACCTACGGCAAGACATCCGCCAAGTATATAACCGCATTGACACGTTGGAAACTAACCAGACTGCGGTGATTGACTTCAATACTGCTGTCGCATCTAATTTGGACACTTGTCAAGCCCATGTGAATTATCTATATTCTCTGGTCGAAGACCAAGACAACAGGGGCCGCCGTAACAACATTCGCATAAAGGGCCTACCGGAATCGGTCCCACCTGAAGCCTTGGTGAGCACGCTGCAAGGCATCTTCGGCACCCTAATAGGCCCTGACGCGGGAGACCTATCTATGGATCGAGCACACAGAGCTCTCCGCCCGCTTCCCAAACCGCATGAAGCGCCAAGGGACGTCATATGCCGCATGTCCAATTATATCACCAAAGAACTGATCATGCAAGCGTCGAGGAAATTGCCGAATATTCAGCATAATGGAGCGTCTATTCACATCTTTCAAGATTTGTCTTCCATGACCCTCAAGAAGCGGGCTCACCTGAAGCCCTTGCTTGATGTCCTGCGCCAAAGGAACATAACTTACAGATGGCTACATCCTTTTGGTTTACTCGCCAACACTCCAGGGAGGAAGATAGTGATTAGATCCTACTCAGACCTTCAAAGGGCATATCAATCCTTGGACATAGATCCTTTGGACATTCCAGACTGGTGCCCTGCACAAAACATTACCGATCTACCGCAATTGCCTAAGATTGTTCCTTGGACTCCAGTACGGCTGGGAAAACCACAGAGAGGAAGAAACACTCCAAGCAAGCTAACTCCGAAGAAGCTCCGGATCCAAGATGAACATCAAATGGACGCTGATTGATCCTACATAACATATTTATCGGGCTTAGTATTACCTCTCACCTCCCAACTATTCTTTGCTAAGAAATACTTTTTCCTCCTACTCTCACCTAATGGACTCTGCTCTGTCCTTCTTTATTAACCTTTTTTTACACTAAACTCCTTAAGGTTATCATTAGGATCTATGATATGTCTTATTATATGCTCATTCGGTCTGCCTTACTCTTCTCTTAACACAAGTCAGTTCAATCTCTAGTTGATCAGTCAATAGATTATAGCTTTCAATGGGTTGATTATTTCTACTCTTATTCAAAGTTGCCCGGGATGAGACTTCCGGCTGGTTAAATGGAAGATCCTCTCCCACCTTGTTTATCCATGTTCTATTTGATGTTATCAGTTCATGGTTTTCATCAGTTCTCTGATACACATTATTCCAATAATTTAGCCTTATGGCTTGTTATGTTTAGTACTCCTTCACTTTCCTCCCCCCCCCTCCCCCGGTCCTTCTATCTCCCCCCTGACTGGAAGGAGATTGACTTTAATGCAAAATGGTGGATTCTCATATGTCTAATTAAATCTCTTGTTCTTCTTTATAGCAGACCAGCGAACGATATTTCATTGAATTATGGCTGAACTAAAGATATGTACTTTCAATGTGAAGGGTCTGAACGCACCGGAAAAGAGAAGTCAGGTTTGCAGATATCTCCATAAGAACCAAGTAGGTGTAGCTCTTCTACAAGAAACCCACTTCAGGGAAAAACATGTACCTAGAGTGAGTCATCTCATATATTCCCAGTGGTTTAATAGTACTTCTACATCCTCTGCTTCTAGGGGAACTAGCATACTAATACACAAAAATGTCTCTTTTTCGGTGCGTTCGGCCGTATATGACTCAGATGGGAGATACACCTTTCTCAAGGGTACCATAGGTGACCAAATATATACTTTGGGAAATGTATATGCCCCAAATATAAACCAAGTAGAATGGCTTTGTCACACCCTCGAACTCTTTAGAACTTTTGCGGAAGGTTGTATAATTCTCGGAGGGGATTTTAACACCCCCTTAAACCCTATCTTCGACTCTTCCAGAGCATCGTCTTCCCTTTCTGAAAAGAGCATACATAAAATCAATGCAAAGCTGGCAGACGTGGCCCTGGTAGATATCTGGAGATCCTTTTATCCACATGACAGAGATTATTCTTTTTATTCTTCAGCTCACAATTCATACCATAGGCTAGATTACCTACTTACCCCTACATCGCAACTTCATCTCTGCACTTCTGCTTCCATTGGGCCTCTATTATTATCAGACCATGCCCCTGTTTTCACCTCTGTCAGACTTTCTGGGCTCCCCAAGGCTCACTATGTATGGAGAATGAATTGTACCATTCTTGAGGATGGTAGACATGTGGAAAAAATTTCCTCTGCTTTAAAGGATTATTTCTCGCTCAATGCAACTCCTGATATTTCTCCTGGTTTGCTATGGGAAGCACATAAACCTGTCATTAGGGGTCATTTTATCAGTCTCAGTGCACATTTGCATAAAACACGACAAAAGACTGCGGCAGATCTCCATGAGCAAATAGTAGCCTTGGAGCGGCAACATAAACAGTCATTAGATCCAGGGATATTAGAGAGACTAACTAAAGCCCGAACGGATCTTCAAAATCTTTTGAATGCTTCAACCGCCAAACTGTTTATGTCGACTCAACAAAAATACTATGCTCATGGTGACAGGGCCTCTAAACTTTTACTGTCTCAAACACGTAAAAGAAAAGAGAAGTCATATATTGCCACAATTAAATCTAAACAGGCACAGGAACTCAGGTCCACAGACACGATAGCTCAAAGATTCACTGAGTTTTATAGGGACCTCTATAACCTACCGCCTTCTGACACCTTAAACTCATCATTAGGAAGACAACATCTTATAGACTCCTGGCTTTCTACCTTAACTCTGCCCACCCTGACTTTAGAGCAATCTGCTGCCTTAGCAAATCCTTTTACCCTACCTGAACTAGCCCTAGCGCTCAAGATATCACCTATAAATAAGTCCCCAGGACCAGATGGACTGCCCATCCCATATTATAAAAAGTTCAGTGACATCCTTCTACCTTACCTACTAAAAGTTTGTAACAATGCCCTCCTTGGCACTCCCCTTCCCCAGCAAATGTTAACTGCACACATCACAATTATTCCTAAAGAAGGCAAGGATGTTTCACAATGCTCTAGTTATCGGCCTATTTCGCTGTTAAACAACGATTTGAAATTGTTCGCCAAGATGATGGCTAACAGACTCCAGAGCCTTCTCCCCGCTCTAATTTGCCCAGAACAGGTCGGCTTTGTAGCTGGAAGGGAAGGGAGAATGAACATCGCTAGAACTCTTCATGTTATGCAACACGCCAAGAAGTTGGCTACCCCTCTGGTTCTATTAAGTACTGACGCCGAAAAGGCGTTCGATCGGGTAGATTGGTTGTTCATGTCTAGAGTCCTTTCCCGATTTGGCTTTCCACCCCAATTTATAAACGCGGTAATGTCCATGTATGGCTCACCAAGAGCCAGGGTATGGGTTAATAATACCCTTTCGCCTATGTTTGATATTCAAAATGGCACTCGCCAAGGTTGCCCCCTTTCCCCTCTATTATTCGTACTCACCATAGAAACCCTCTTACATTCTTTCAGAACAGATGTGAGAATTAGAGGAATAAAAATTGGAGATAGGGAACATAAACTTGCTGCCTTTGCAGACGACGTACTTCTGTTCATTTCCAATCCTGAAGAGGCTCTCCCAGCAATTATGGCTACATTTGAACATTTTGGCTCCTTGTCCAATTTTAAAATAAATATATCCAAGTCGCAAATATTAAATGTGTCTTTATCCAGACAGCTTTCTCTAGATTTGCAGAGGAAGTTTCCATTTCCCTGGGCTGCTGATTCTATTAAGTTTCTTGGGATAAATCTAACACCAGATATTTCGCAGTTGTATAAGGCCAACTTCCACCCTATCCCCGACCAGATAAAAGCTATGTTACAGTCATGGGACATTCCGTTTGTTTCGTGGTTCGGCAGACGCACTTTACTTAAATCTATTGTTCTCCCCAAAGTATTGTATTTCTTGCAGTCTCTTCCCATAAAGATTCCTGAAATATTTTTCAAGAAATTAAAAGCTGTTATCTCTAGCTTTTTATGGAAGAATAAGAGACCGAGGTTAGCACAAAAATATATAGTACAACATTCATCTAAGGGAGGATTGGGTATCCCAGATTTTCAACAGTACTACAAAGCTATTCATGGAGTTAGATGCCTGGATATTTTACGGGCTTCAATTGATAGGTGGGATGTACATGCTGAATTGAAGATGTCTAATAATTCGCTACGTTCAGCCATCCTCTCTCCTAGTCTAGCCCACCAATCCCATTACAACATTGATAATATATTGACAAAACAGTCTCTGGCTCTTTGGCATGGAGGAGGTCTGAAAGATAGATTGCTACCCAGGGCAATGGAACTGTTGCAGATCAGAGACGTCTTGGTAGACGCTCCGGCAATTTTTAGAGACACATTGCCCCGCTCTATTGACTCTTATGTTACACCCATCCTCGATTTTTGTGAACCATTACAGGAGGTGAACATAGATTCATCGTCTAGTCTCCCTGACTTGGCTGACCTCTCTAGTTTTCATATAACTCACTTACGATCTTTTGTCAAGGCACATCTCACCCCATATATTAAGTCACAGAATCAAACACAGTTTGAAAGAATGGTGCTGCAGAATAGAGACCCTAAAAGGAAAATTTCTGTTATATACGCTAGCCTATTACCTCTTCTCAAAGCTACTGATCATTGGTTTTTAACTAAGTGGGAGAGAGACTTAGATAAAAGGTTTACATCCTCTGAGGTTCAAACCCTTTTGTCCCAAACTAAAAATATCTCAAGATGTGTTAAACTACAGGAGAACTATTACAAAATCCTAACGAGATGGCACTATACCCCATCTCGTTTGGCGAAAATATTTCCAAACTGTTCAAATATATGTTGGAGGTGCGATTCGGCACCCGGCACCTGTCTCCATATCTGGTGGCATTGTCCTTCCGTTGCTGGATTTTGGGAACAAATCTCAAATGAACTAAATAAGATAATTGGTACTTCTGTCTCTCCCACCCCTCAGATGTGTCTTCTTCATCTGTTTTCTGACCTACACTTACCAAAAAGGATCACCTCACTTATGCACTCCTTATTGGCAGCAGCAAAAATTCTCCTAGCCCAATTCTGGAAGTCTGCTGATATACCCACACTCACCCATTGGCGAGCAAAACTGGATAAAATATATAGATTTGAACAACTGATTGCATGGGAAACCCATTCCACCAAAAAATTCGCATCCATATGGGGGCCATGGGCTACATACAGGGGTTTCCACTCCCCCTCCCCATGAGAATGCTTATTTGAACTGTCTCCTTCCCTTCCCCGAACTCAGTAGGGATTTCTCCCTTATTTTTTCTTTTCCCTACTGCTTTTCCTTCCTTGTCCCTTCTCCCTCTATTGTTTTAGGTTACGGTTGTATACTGTCATTTTGCTTATGAATCTGACACATAGAGACTTAGTATATGTGCTTCACAAAGTCCTCTCCTCTTTTATATCATTGCACTATGTCATGAGCGCTATATTGTAGATTCTATGTGGAATATCACGTCGATACTTATGTGATACCTTAATATGTTTTTCCTTATGTCAATGCATTATTTTTTCATTGTCTTATGCCTTAAACCTCAAATAAAATGTTTTACAAAAAAAAAAAAAAAAAAATTTTGAAAAGCATTTTCTTTTCGCTTCACACATACTTGCTACTTTGTGTTGGTCTACCACATAAAATCCCAATAAAATACATTTAAGTTTGTGGGTGTAACGTGAAAAATGTGGAAGAGTTCAAGAGGCATGAATACTTTTTAAAAGCACTGTATATCTAAGATCAGATGTGCCAAATTGTGTTTAAAAAGTGTCATATTTTGGTGGCAATTATGCCACAATTTTGGCACAGCCGTAATACTAAAAGTGGGCCAATTAATGGAAACTGAAGCCCTTGTTCACGTTAATAAAACAAGATCTATCTATCTACCGTTTTTTTTGCTTTATAAGATCCCCAAAAGTAGGGGGAAAATTGTGGTTAGTCTTATAAAGTGAATACAAGTGAGCGCTTCCATTATGGAAGCACTTGCTTGTATGTATAAGGTGCTGGGACCCCATCAGACCTCAGATCAGCCCACCCAGCCACATAAGGTTAAAATAAAAACCTCTCTTACCTGTCCTGCGCCGCGGCTCTGCTCCAGGTCCGCCGCTCCTGTTTCTTCTCCGGGCCGGCTCTGCACTGTCCTGACCGCGTACAGCCAGAGGAGCGCTGGAGCCGGAGCGGAGCCGCGGTGCAGGACAGGTAAGAGAGGTTTTTATTTTAACCTTGTGTGGCTGGGTGGGCTGATCTGAGGTCTGATGGGGGCACGTTCTGCTGATCTGAGGTCTGATGGAGGTCTGACATGGAGGGCTGATATGGTGGTCTGATGTGATGTCCTCAAATTTATGGGGGGTCTGATATGAGGTGTGATGAGAAATATTTTTTTTTATTTTCCTACTCTAAAATCTGGGGTGCGTCTTATCATCAGGTGCGTCTTATAAAGCGAAAAATACAGTATCTGTCTATCTTCCTGAGTATGTAGAACCTTATCTATCCTTAGCATGGAATTTTATTCTGTATGTTGTATGGACAGGTATCATCCAAAGAACTGGTTCAGGAGATTATCCAGGTATTGATGGAACATGAAGATTCTTGCCATAGAACATGCTTTTCTCTGCAGTTTGATGGGAATGTTCTGGACAGCTTTTCCGAGCTGAAGTCTGTTGAGGGACTGAAAGAAGGTTCTGTTTTAAAAGTTGTGGAGGGTAGGTACATCTTATGTATATATATAGATACACAAGATATAGTTTTTTTTATTCAAATAACTACAAAGCATGTAATTAATGCAGAATATTAATAGCATTATTATCAGCTATTATGTGACCCCTGGGGAACCTATTACGTGAACTATAATACCACAAATTCCATTTTTTAAGAACCTTATACCATCAGAGAGGCACGAATTCACATACGTCATTTCAGAGACTTGCTGAAAAGCCTGGATCTCACCGATGCCTACAATGGAGTAGACTGCAGCTCAATGTCCTTCCTCAGCAGCATTTCAGAAGGCGACATTGGAGGTATCAATGATTTTCCAATGTGTATGTTACTGTACATGTTACGGTTTTCATATTTTACCCTGGATTTATCTATTTTCTCCATTCTCCACTAGATTCTTCCAGTAATGAAAACAATGGAAAGAGGAAGAAACGTTCATCGGCAGAACATGGACTGGATGCAATAGACTGTTCTCCTCCAGAATATATTCTTCCAGGAAGTACCGAGCGGCCATTGCAACCTCTTCAACCTATCAGCGTTGACAACAAGGTACGGTAACTTATTCCTAATATTTTGGTAATTTCGACTTTCAGTACTGCCTTCTGTCACAGTTTGGAGAGTGTTGCCTGAGACTAGGGCCACTACCACTTGCCACTACACAATCATGGCATATCAGCAGGATATGGTGTTCATTTTTTTTATTTTTTACAGTCCCCACCGCAGTAACCGCCAAAATTGCAAAAGCAGGAGTGCCTGATCACCTGTTCCTTGGTGGCCTTTCATGCACAGTTACTGGGCATTAAAGGGGTTTTCCAATTGTGTTTTCATCCCAACGCAAAACTCACATGGAATGTCTGTAGCATCAGGTCTCTGCCTGTTCTTCCCCTCCCATCTGGAAAATCACTGATCCAAATGGACAGGCAGCCTCTTTAGTATACACTTCAGTGAATACTAATGAAGCTGTATTGGATATGGGTTGGGGAAGGGCCCTCTTCCAGCACATAGACTTTAACTAAAGAAATGATTTAACCTTCATTAGGATTTGAACCCCAGATGTATGGCAGGCAGAAGAGTTTCCATTACACTACAGACCTGCTCTGTTGGAAGAACTGAATTGTCTTAAAAGGCTATTTTCTTCACATGCATAATACTAAATAAGTAGTTTATTACTGAAATGAAGAAGGAAAAATTGCAACATTTACCTATATTCATAATTACTATGTTGACTATATTGTACAGCTTATAATGATTACAAGGATACCAAATAATGTTCTGTGATTTTTCATACTAAGTACATTGTTATTTTTTTTTTTTAGTAACTTTTACCAAAAAACCTGGAAAGTAAAAATTCTATTTTGTTCCACAACAGTGACATTTGAGCCTCAGACCTTCTGTACAGAAAACACTTGCCTTACCCACTCCTCTATAGAAAAGCAGTACTGTAGAATTTTTTTCAGCCTAATACTGTTACTATTTTTTAAATTAAAGGGATTCTGTCACCAGGTTTCGGCCTATATAGATAGTCACACTTGTGTTTAGGTCTCACTGCGCTCATTCTAAATATGCTATTCTTATTAAGTGTTTTGATTAATATTCAAATCACTCACATAAGGAGCCCAAGGGGATGTCCTTTGCGCCGTTGGAGCCCGGCCACGCCGCAAATCTTGGAGCCCAGCACCGCCCACCTACTTATTATTCACTTCAAATCATCCCGGTGACCTCCTCCGGCTGCAGCGTAATCCCGCGCATGCGCAGTACTTACCCGAGTCTGCGCCCATGCGGTCTACTGGCATCGGCCTCATGGATCCAACCACGCATGCGCCAGCTCTCTGCGCACTTCAGATCCATGAGGCCGATGCCAGTAGACCGCACGGGCGCAGACTCTGGTAAGTACTGCGCATAGGTATTACATATAAAAATTCACTATTAGTAACTGATAACGTGTGTAATTTACTGTCAATTGATGCTGAAAATTTCAAAACTGGAATAACCCTTTAATCTGTATGGAGATTAGATACAGTGATCTCAATCAAAATGCTATAAATGTCTCTTATAGGGACACACTCCTTTAATTTGCAATGACTCTTCTCATTTGTTCATATCTTTACTGCAGCCTCCTCAATGTATGAAATCACTGATTATGAGTGGCTGGAATCCCCCTCCAGGCAATCGGAAAATGCATGGAGATCTCTTGTACTTAAGTGTAGTAACTATGGAAGACCACCACATAAATATCACTTCTTCCAACAGGGGGTTCTACATCAACCAGTAAGTACTGTGAGGAAGGTTTCAATGGTCAGTAATTGTCTAATAATTGTAAGTGTCTAATCTCCAGTCTTGGCTATCACATGATGAGGAAGAAGACTTGAGGCAGTGGGGTGGGTTTTGGCTTCTATTTGTCTGAAATGTTTCTTTAAAACAAATTTGCATTTCTTTTAAGATCAACAGCAGAGGTATTTAATCCAAAACCAGCTTCACCAAGCCACCTGAGCCACAGTATTGTGGAGCTCCTGAACCAGGTCAGCCCAGCCTTTAAGAAGAACTTTTCCAACTTACAAAAAAAGAGGTAAAGTACACCAAAGACGTCAAAATCACATACATGTAAAAATACTCATATGAAATGATATAGTAGTGAACTAACTCCAAACCCACATAACTTTCAAAATCACTGTTCGTAGGTCCTTCACCTGTGCCAACGCATATCCCTAAATGGTATTATCAAATCAGAGGCACCAGTATACAGTGTAATAATATACATATTACATACCAGATAGAGGGTATATCGTAGACTGGAGTACATGAAGTGAAAAATAATGTTCATTTTTAAACCATTTACAGTTTATATATTAATTTCTTCTATATGCAGTACATAGCTGTTCCTGTTTAACACCATGTATTATACCATGGTTGTCATGCAAAACCGTATACATGCTTGTTGCCAGACACATCAACTGAAGAGGTATTTCTATTGGTGACTTCCTGATCTTAGGTTGAAGTGCTCTGTAAATTTGTATATAGTCAGTACTCTCACCAAAAAGCTCTCCACAGCTCTACACTGGCCGATATCTACCCGGTCTACCTCTCTACTGGTGCTCTATGTCCTGCCATTGATGTAAGACTAACCTCCTCTATAAACTGAACCTCCCACTCCTCTCCCCAAGACTTTTGTTGTGTTTCCCCAGTTCACTGGAATGTGCCACCTTGGCCAGTTGGGTTAATTAATTACCAACAGTTTTAAGCATTCCCTAAAGACATCATTTTAGACAGATTTGTCACATTCTCTAATTGAACTCTCCTACATCTACCCTTCCTATTTTAACTCTTTTAAGTTATTCCTCAGAATCTGACCCCTTCATCTAACAGTATCCCCCACACTCCATGCATGTAGATGCACTTGGTACACAGATAGAGCTGCTTAGGCTCCTCACCAGCCACTATGTGTAGCACCTGCTGCAGAAAAGACCAAACAAGCACTTCTACCATCTATGTCACCCCTGTTTCTTCATAGATTGTTCTTGGAAGCAGAGCCCTTGTTCCTCTTGTTGATTGTTTGTAATGTCTGATTTCGGTTGTTCATGTACCCTCTGATTGTAAAGTGCTGCAAAATATGTTGGCACCATACAAATAATGATTAGTGTTGCACAGTACTGTGTCTTTACTATCCTTTCCTGCCTTTTTATTTGCTGGACACTAATATAAAATTTTGTCTTGTCCCATCGTCTAGGGTTCACCGTCACCCTCTGGAAAGAATTGCAACTCCATATCAAATTTACAGCTGGATTGCTCCAAGCAGCAATCATATCATAGACTGTGTACGAGCAGAGGATGCATACAATTCACGTCTGGGATATGAGGAGCACATTCCTGGCCAGGTACAACCATAAATTCATGAACAGTCTGGCATGCCAGCACATATACATTTGTTACTCTCTTTACAGCACTAGTCTTGTTCTTGGCCAAAAAACATAACTCCATGAGAGCGCTTGTTTACTGGTTTCCTCAATAGCAATTTCCTTTATTTAAAATTAGTTATTCAGTGGTGTAACAACAGGGGCCACAGTTGTGAGCAAGCCCACAAGCCAGGGGGGGCACAGGTCCCCCTCACCACACACACACTTTTTTCATCTCCTTTCTGATCTCCCATGATGTCTGGTAGCCTGGGTATTGTCAATATTTTGGTGCACTGAGATGCTGGAGTGGAGAAGACAGGTGAATCGTGGGGGCTTAGCTGGAATAGGTAGGGCTTAGCATGGCCACTGGATTTTCTATAACTTATGCCAGAAACCGGTGTAAGTTACAGTTCAAGTCTGTCTCCTAATAAATTAGGCGCATCTTACTCCAGTGCAGGGGGATCAAGACTGGTGTTTGGGAACGCCACTCTTGAAAAATGTCCCACAATATGTGTGAAAACATTCTCTCTCTCTCTCTCTCTCTCTCTCTCTCTCTCTACTCTGTCAAACAACATTGATGTTATGATCATTATTGGGAACCTGACGACTCCAATCAGAGAAGATTTAACTGCATTGTAATCACTTTTTACTGTATATAGAACTGGTATTTGATCATTATTTGTTGACTTCATTATAGCGGTATACCACCATACGTAGAGCTGAGTCACTGTATCTAACCCTGCCATGTTAGAAAAGATGCTCCTGAGCGTTAGCACTTAACCTGGCTGCTGCTGCATGAATGTGTCACTTAAAGGGGTTATCCCAGGACTAATGTAAAAAATGAAAATCAGACATCTTATAGTACATGACAACCTCTTTCTAACCTAGCTAGAACCAGCCCTGTACCTCACATGGATCCAGAGATCTACCCATTCATTGCTCTGCTAGATTTATATCAAGCGGACAGCTCAAGTGGAGTATCTTTTCTGCTTCAGCTAAGGGGTGTGTCACAGCTCTCCCTATCACAGCTCAGAATCCAGTTGAAGGATGAAACTGAGCATGTGCGGCCACCTCGGTGAGCAGGTCAAAGAAATAAGAAAAAAATCAAACAGCAGATGGCACTATACAGATACATTTTATTAAATAACTCAGTGGCTATGCTAAATCTTTAATTACTTGCGAATACAAAACTATTCAGATCCACGTGCTGGTTTGAAAACTGTAGAATATTTTTTGTGGGACAACCCCTTTAAGAAACTGAGCGATGCTGCTTAAAAGATACAGATATTGAGTCTGAGGAGAAGTTGCGTGTGGGCCCAAGCTGCACTTTTGCATAGGGCCCCTAAACCTTCACTTAGGCCCCATTCACACGACCGTATGAATGGGGCCGTATGTATTCCGCAAAATTGCGGAATACATGCAGCCCCATTCACCTCTATGGGAGCGCACAGCCGCGGCACAGAGACGGCTCTGTGCCGCAGCTCCGCATAAAAAGATAGAACATGTCCTATACTTGTCCGTACGCACGGACAAGTATAGGAATTTTCAATGGGGCCGCACGGCGTGTGTTCCGAGCGCTGCGGAACACACGCTGGGCGGTCCCCGTATATTTGCGGGTCCGCAATAATGCGGACCCGCAAATATACGGTCGTCTGAATGAGGCCTTACTCTCCAGAAGGTATTGTTATAATTGCTGTCATTAAATTTTCTGCATGATAACTGATGTAATCTGAGCTAAAATAACTGTTAATAATAATAATCTTTATCTGAAAGACAAGAGACTGGAATGAAGAGCTGCAGACAACTAGGGAACTGTCTCGGGAGCTCCCGACAGATCAGGTTCTGCGACGAAGAGCAAACTTTAAGGTAATAACAATGAACAATTATGGTATATATTGCCTTACTGGTGGTCTTATTCCTTCAGGCAGCCAGTCTCATGATGTCATTATAATACATACAGTAGACCCATTCAGTCGCAGTTATTAAAAGTTCTGCTGCCTGTTCTGATGAGTAAGAAGAGGGGGGGGTGCAGAGGGGGGTGCAGAGGTAAGAGTTGCTACCGGGCCCAGGAGCATGAGGGGGCCCGAAGACCCTTGTGCCGCATAAGAAGACACCAGTATTATAGAAAATGCGTGCAGGTCAAGTTACACCTCCGGCTGAGGGGAAGGGGTTAAGTAAAAAATTTGGCATGGTTGGGGGGGGGGGGGTGCTATTTCAATTTTTGCCTCAGGCAACATGAAGGCTATGTGCTTCCCTGCCCCTGGCCTCTGAGGGAAGGGGGGCCCAAGCTGAACCCTTTCACCAGGGTCTATGAGCCTTTAGCTACGCCCTGTACCTAAGTGAGGCGATGATTCTGTTTAGTTAGTGCTCAGACAGGCAAGGACTTTATGTTGACCATGGAGTCATACAAGTGAACATGTAACTTAGAATTTTTAAACTTCTGAATCCTGTGAAATCTGTCATTACCAACCCAAACAATACATGTATGATGCACCAAGGGGTTAACAAGGTTATCCAGAATTTTAAAAACAAATACAACTTTTTTTTGTTTTCCAGAAACAGTGCCAATCTTGTCCATTAGCTATGTCTGGTATTGGATGTAATCTCCATTCTTTTGAGAATGAGCTGCAGTTCTAGACAAAGCCCATGGACAAGTGGAGCTGTTTCTTGGAAAACCTCTTCATAATCCTGGACAGTGGTTTCATGGAAACTTATTGATCATATATACACCAAAATGCATCCCAGTGCAAGGCTTGGGTAGGCATTCATTGCTGGATCTTTATAAGACCAGCAGAGATCAAAATGCTAAAGTTCTTGCAAATGGCACGTTATAACATAAAGGTATATTTTTATACTTGACTTTCTTTTTTTCTATCATTCTTCATAGATCAATTCTGATTTTGTTGGGGCATCCACTCGAGGAGCCATGGCAGTAATTGATGGAAATGTTATGGCAATTAACCCTGGAGAGGAAACCAAAATGCAAATGTTTATTTGGAACAATATCTTTTTTAGCTTTGGCTTTGATGTAAGAGACCACTATAAGGACCTGGGTGGAGATCATGCAGCCCATGTGGCTGCCACCCATGACTTGAGAGGAGTACAGGCCTATAGTGATTTGGACATTGAAGAACTTTATGTCTTAGGCACTGTGGTTCTCGACTATAGAGGATACAGAATAACTGCTCAGTCGATCATACCAGGAATATTGGACCGTAAGGAAGACCAAAGTGTTGTTTATGGTTCTATTGACTTTGGTAAAAGTGTATCCTCAAACAGAAAATATCTAGATTTACTCCAGAAAACCTGTAAGCCACTTTGGATAATGAGGCACAGTGTGCTAAATGAGAAGGATGAAGAAGTGCTTCTGTGTTCTTCTGTGGAGTGCAAAGGCATTGTGGGTAATGATGGACGACATTACATTTTGGATCTTCTTAGAACATTCCCTCCTGATGTGAACTTCTTAACATTGAAGGAAGTGGACATACTGAAAGACTGCCAGAACCTTGGATTTCCTAAGCCTCATCGCCACCAACTGTGCAGTTTGAGGCCAGAGCTCATAGAAAGCTTTGTTCAACACAAGTAAGCTAACTGGTCAGCTCAGATTTATGAACAATTAGAGCAACATTTTATGAGAAGGAAACAGTGACAGCCCCCTCTTTACAAAGAGCTATGGGGGAAGACCTATGAAGCCAAGTTGGAAGGGGGAGGAGCCGGTAGTGAGCTGCCCAGTGGACTCTTCTCCCCATTCCTGACTCTCTTTAAAACTATGTTTTCTGAGTAGGGTCTTTGTAGTTTCTGTAGAGGACAGAATATAGTGTTACCATTTTGACAATTTGCCCACCCCTTAGCATTAGTCAGTTTTTCTTTGCCAGGAAAGGGGGGCTGGTGGGGCATGTGACCTGGATGGTGGATTGAGGGGAATGCCAACATGCCACGCTCCTATGTTCGAGGTATTTAGATACACGACTAATTCAATTATCAAAATCTTTGCTCTGGGTGAATGAAAGCATAACTATGACTCTGCTAACAACACTGAAATGTTTTTATGAAGAAAAAATGTTTGACCCTGCCAGATGTATGAAGTAACATCATGGTCATTCATAAATTCATCTTTTAAAATGACTTATTCTTATCATTTAAAGGCCATGTACACCTGAGTGTTTATTAAGTCAGAGATAAGGAGCCCATCAGCTAAGCTGCCTGACAGAACAGAGTGAAAATTCAGATCCTGCTACTAGATAAACTCAAAGCTGCAAATAGACAGAGGTTCAACATTTTTAATAAAGACCAGTTGAATTATGTCCCAAAGGTGTACCAAGCCTTTAACACTTAAGTTCATATGAAGCCTTCTAACACTGTATATCTGTACTTCATTTGATAGGTATGCCCAGTTTATGAAGGTCATAGCGGACAAGTCAAAAAATGGAGAGTTACTTCAGCCTGACAACAGCGGAGATATATCTCAGAAAGGTAAGCCTAAAATGTAGTAATTCTACACTTTAAATCCCCATTAAAATTTAGTAACCTTGTTTTGATGATTTTTCCAAAATGCATAATTTTATTCCACACTGGCATCCAGAACTGCTTTATAATTCTGCCAGTTGCGTTTGGCTTTGTTCTAAACATTTAGTTCTAGCTGTGTAACCAGCAGAATTCTGAACTGGGACTGGAAGATAAGTCATAATGTAAGTCTCATATCAGTATTAATATCAATATGATGTGTCCTTCCTCACTTTTCTTCTTGACTTGACATATCCCTAGATTAGTCTTGTGAAGTGACCAGCTTTGAAATAAAAATACTTATATTACTGACAATGCCCAACACAGTAAAGTGTATTTTTTTCAAAGCTGGTCATCATAGGCCACTCATCTCAGGATACTGTATCTTTCTTCAGTCAAGAGTAAAGGTATGGAGACATCTAGATGTACTGTATCTCACCAGGTGTATCCTGAATCGGGAGAGGGGAGTAAGCCACACTCAGACACCAGGCAGCTAAGATCCAGCTGCTTGATCTTAGAGTTGGGTGACCATCATATACATTAGACCAGGGGTTAGCAACCTCCAGCACTCCAACTATTTCCTAGCATACTCCATTCACTTCTATGGGAGTTTAGATAACAGCTGAGCAAGTGTGCATGCTGGCAATTGTAGTTCTCAACAGCTTGAATGTTGGAGGTTTCTGACACCTGCATTAGATTTGGTTTGGTTGGTCCTACTGAAACTGAGTAGTGAACTGAAACACATGTGCAATCATACCTTTGTGACCATTTAGAGAGCTGTCTCTTCAGTAGACCTTTCCCCATGCCTCTTGATCAGTGGTTCCAGCATTGTAAGTGTAGAAGAGAGTGAGGTCAGACAATGCTGGAGCTGTCAGTCATGACTAAGCGAGAGGGTCTTGGTCCAGGGTTTACTGAGGAGAGCCTGAGTACTTAAAGTGTAACTGCCATTTTATTTTTATTTGTGTAATGTACAGGGGCAATGATACTGGCCATTTTTGTAATATACCTTAATTACTGAAACTGTACATTTCTATTAGAAAAATAGCTCTAAAGTGGCCCATTTTGAGCCTTAGCAACATCCTTCTGTCTTCTGTTTACATAACAGTTAGCATTAGTAAGTCTCCACTGTATTGTAAACAGAAGACAGAGGAGTGTTGCTAAGGCTTAAAATGGACCACTTTAGAGCTATTTTTCTAATAGAAATGTACAATTTCAGTAATTAAAGTATATTACCAAAATGGTTAGTATCACTGCCCCTACACATTACACCAATAAAAATAAAATGGCAGTTTCCCATTGACTATAAACGTCCTGGTAGTGGATCTTTATCTCTGAATGGACGTTTTAAAACGTCCTTGAGCTTTGCCCCCTGTGTGCAGCACCTGTACATAGAAGCTCCATGACTCAGCTGCCTCCTGACAGCCAAAAACATGGAGCTTTAACCTGAGACCTTTTTTCCTGGTCTCCAGGCTTTTGATCACTCTGACAAGCTGTCAAAGCCATCACAAATGCTTGTACTATCTCCCTCTCATTACTGCTGGTCACAGAGCAGATTACAACCACATATGGGGTGTTTCTGCAAACTCCAGAATCAGGAAAATAAATATTCAGGTTTGATTTGCGGTTTACCCTTGCTATCTTATAGGAAAAATGTATTAAAAATTGAAAATCTGCAAAAAAAATATATTTATTTTTAAATTTCACCTTCCTTCTGTTTTAATTCTTGTGGGAAATCTAAAGGGTTAACAAACTTTGTAAAATCAGTTTTGATTACATTGGGGGCTGTAGTTTCTAAAATATGTTAATTTATGGGAGGTTTCTATTATTTAACCCTTTCACGACCGGAGCTTTTTTCGGTTCTGCATTTTCGTTTTGCGCTCCCTGCCTTCAAACAGCCATAACTCTTTTATTTTTCTGTTCACATAGCTGTATGAGGGCTTGTTTTTTGCGGGACAAGTTGTACTTTCCAACGCCACCATTTAATATTGCATACAGTGTAGTGGGAAGCGGGAAAAAAATTCCAAACCGGGTGAAATTGCAAAGAAAACGCTATTCCGCTACAGTTCTACGGGTTTCTTATTTACAGCGTTCGATGTGCATTAAAACTGATCCGTTACTTTCATTCTACTGGTCAGTACGAATCCGGCAATACCTAATATGTATAGTTTTTCCTGCGTTTTCATAGTGATAACATAATTAGAAAGTTGCCCTTTTTTTTTTTTTTTTTTCCTTGTCAAATCTTGACCCCTATAACTTTTTGGTATTTATGTGTACAGAGCTGTATGGGGGCTCATTTTTTGCGGGACGATCTGAAGTTTTTATTGATACCATTCTGGGGTGTGTATGACTTTTTGATCACTTTTTATTTAATTTTTTTTAGAAAAAAAAAGCGACAAAAAACGGCAAATCGCCATTTGGACGCTTTTTTCCGCCACACAATTCGCCGTATTGGAATTTTTTTTTTTATATTTTAAAAGTACAGGCGTTTTCGGTCACGGTGATACCCATGATGTCTATATTTATTGTTATTTAGGTATTTATTTTTTACTTATACGGAAAGGGGGGTGATTTGAACTTTTACATCTTTTTTATTTTTTATATATTTTTTAACATTTTTTTTTTATTTTTTTTTACTATTAGAAAGCTCAAATATGGGCTTATAAATTGTGGCTTTTTTTTTTTTTCTTTATGAGCAATTCTGGGTTTTATAGGCTCAGAAAACCATCAATTGCTCATTTCTTATCCTGGCCTGCCATCTAGTGGCCAGAATAAGAATTGCAGTTTGAAAACTGTAATCCTCACCAGCGAGGATTACAGTTTTCATATGGTGTACAGACACCCCGATTGGTCACACGGGGTGTCTGTACACCACCCGGAAGCGAACGCTTCCGGGTTTAGCCGCAACTAGATGCCGTGATCACGTGTGATCACGGCATCTAGTCAATCCGGAAGACGCCGCCGATGTGGTAGGTAGCGGCAAGTCTCTGCTGTTAGAAACAGCAGAGACTTGCCGGCCATGACGCCCGCCGCACCCGCGAGCGGGCGCCATGTGCCCGCATCGCCCCAGCGCCGTACATGTACGGCGCTGGTCGCGAAGGGGTTAAGCCACTCAAAATCACTTTAGAACTGCAAAGGTCCTTTAAAATTAACTATTGGAAATTTTCATGGAAATCTTAAAAATTACATCTAAAATTCAAAGCCTTCTAACGTCCTCAAAAAATAAAATTACATTTACTAAATTATGCCAACATAAAGTGGACATATGGTTCATTAATAACAATTTTATTAGATATCCCTATGCAACTTAAAAGCAGAGAAATTAATATTTAAAAAATTGTGATATATTTTTTTTCCCCAAATTTTCAGTAAATTTGGGATTTTTTTTATAAATAAAGGTAAAATATATTGACTCAAATTTACCATTAACACAAAGTACAATGTGTCACAAGAAAACAATCTCTGAATGTCCTGGATAAGTAAAAGCGTTCCAAAGTTATTACCACATGAAGTGACATGTCAGTATGGCCCAGATGGGAAGTGGTTAAAGGAGTTGTCCTGGTTCAGAGCTGAACGTGCCCCCCCCCCATCATTTTCACACAGGCAGCCCCCTAATATCACACAGGGCAAAGGCTTTTTTTGTAGATCCGGTGACGTACTGGGCTCTCCATGGGGAAAGCTAGGTGAAGACTTCTGCCTAGCAGTGAGCTCGGTGACGTCACCGGCACTAATGGGCGGGCTTTACCGCTGCCCTAGCCTGTATAAACAAACTAAAAAAGCCTTTGCCCTGCGCGATCAAGCCAATGCTCATACCAAGGGGGGCATCCGGTTCCGGGTTCAGCCATGTATGTATGGGATGCTGAGGGTGCCAGATATTGTAAGGAGCTACTCTGAAATAGCTGATTGGCCGGGGTGTCAGACCCTCGCAAATCTGATATTGATAGCCTATACTGAGCATAGACCGTCAATATTAACATCCTGGAGAGCCCTTTTAAATGGAATATATGACTGCAGAAGATTACTGGACTGTTGTAATGTTTTTGGTTTGTACATTACTGGTTTATGATAAATGATTATCCAACTCTTCCCTTCTTCAGATGATCTTAAGGGGGCAGATATTGTCAAAGAAGCCTGCAGAGAGGTTGGCTCTGTCACAGACTATATATTTGATATCCGCTTCAATCCAGATGTATATTCACCAGGTAAGTGCCTTATGACCAAAGTCTTATGTGAACACTGGGTCTGTAGGGATGAGATATCAATCTTAGAATTAACCTTGTTTCCTTTGAATTCAGTGGTTAGGTTCCCAGAGTCCGAAAACCAGGCCCTTCAGATACAAAAGCGATTGCTGAGGGAAGCGGCGGCCTTTATTCTCAATGTGCAGATCCCCACCTTTGTAAGTTAACAAACTTGGAAATCTAACAGTGATTGTCAGCGTTACAAGCAGTCATCCGGAAATGTAATATGCCCACGTGCAGTTCTTGTGAAGCGAATCCTATGGTGATCTCATTCTGTTCCCGCAGAATCTTGGCAGGTCCAGGTAGCCATTCTGCAAATTATAGAACATGTCCTATTCCTGTCCATATTGTGGACAAGAATAGTCATTTCCACTGATCGGATTGAGAGAGTGGTTTGGCATATAGACAGGTTTTGCCCGTAGACCCTACAGGGAAAATCCTCGGTGGGCCACTTTAAATCCTCAGGGCCACTTTTCCAGGGCCACTTTAAATCCTCAGTCCGTCCCCGGTTCCAGGCCACACTGCAGCACAACTACACTGTGTGAATACACCTTACAATGTCATACTGGTTGTTACTATTGAAACTCTGTATTGTGAATTTTCTTCTATCACTTTACTGACAGATAAAAGCCTGTCTGAATCATATCATTGTTCCCCTGGATGGTAAAACCCTGAAAGAGTCTCTCCACTCCCACGGAATCAATATAAGATATTTGGGAACAGTCGCTGAGATGATTGACAAGATGAAAGCCCGCCCTTCTCTGGATTATCTTTATGTAAGACCGATATTTTCAGTGGACATAAATATAGGTGGAGGGGTCATTATGTGCTGTGAAGAAGTTAGATTCAATCGTGCACTTCAAAAAAAAAAAAACGCTATCCCTTAGTCCACATTGGCCCACATTTACTAATGTTAGAGAGATTAAGTGCAACATCTGAACTAATGGGCAAACAAAGCCGACTAATACTTGGTATAAATTTATACAACATTGTCTATCCCTGCCCCCGATTTATCATCCAGCCTGAGCCACTGTGATAAATATGGTGCATGTCAAACTTTATGCCATCTACAGGCTTAGTAAATCTGCCCCCGTGTGTAGAGATAATGGCAAGAAAGCAATTGCATTGCATTGATTTTACACTATATGATTTTGATTATCGGAAAAGGATTGACTGGCTTCCCGATGTCAGACCACTCTTACAAACTAATACAGGATAGCAGATTAGGTCTCTTCCAAGAGAAAGAAAGCTGTGTCTGTAGTGCCACCTAGTAGACTTTATAGTCAGGACTTGTTGTATCTGTCTTAGTTATCTGCTTATTTTTCTTAAATCTTCATTTTCTCTTATCTTGGATGAGATTTTGGGGCTTTGGAACCAATTACTCAACTTACAATGGTTTCAACATACAATGGTCCTCCTGGAACCAATTAATATTGTATCTTGAGGGACCGCTGTAGTCTGTACTGACCATGGACAAGAACCCCAAAGCAGCTGTCAGGAGTCTATAGATGAGTCCACTTTTCTTTTTGGAGAAGGCGCTTAGTTTGGCTAATATCCTTAGTTATGTTGGCCAGAGACAGCTTTCTTTCTCTTGGAAGAGAGCTAATCTGTGTATTCCCAGGGAGCATTCCCTGGCCTACAAGACTCTCTGTGCCCTCTCTAGCACTGTACACGGTACCTCTAACCCCAATCTTATACAGGGAAAGCTGTCAATAGTGTGAGGTGGGTCGTACTTGCTCTGCTGCCTCCCCATCTACTGTACGCAGTCCTTGACATCCTGTAGGGCAGCAGTTACCAATGTTCTTATTTATAAGACCCTCAAATATGTACTCTGCCTACCCCATTCTTTTACTAACCACTATTCTTTATGATCATTTTTCCAACAGAGAATCATAATTGTTGAAATAATCACACGTTCAGCCAAAATGATCCTACGCAGCTACCTACAGGTAAGACCAATAAAACCAGTTTATAGCTGGCCATACATGGCCATTTCAAGGGTTTACCAGTCATCTAATGTGTATGGGAGATAAGATCGAGCAGGTTGGATTTCAGCTGTCCGATCCTTGTTTTCAGTAGATACGCCGTTGCTATAGGTGTCTGGCAGCCACTTTCTCCCCACTCAATACATGTGTATGGGAGAATCGGGAGAGATAGCTGTTGGGTTGAACAATCTTTTGGCTGAACAATCTTTTGCCTTCTGTGTGTGTGGCCAGTTTAAAGGGGTTATCTCATGAATAATGAAAAAAAACGAAAATCAGACATCATATAGTACATAAGAGCCTCTTTCTAACAAAGCTGGAACCAGCCCTGTACCTCACATGGTTCACGAGATCTGCCCATTCACTGCTCCAATTTTTCTGCTAGATTTATTTTAAGCTGGCATGTTCTTTCTGCTGCAGCTGGTGGCAGTTGAAGGATGGAACTGAGCATGTTCTTCCATTTCCGTGAGCAGGACTGAGAAATTAGAAAAAGAGCAAACAGCAGGTAGCGCTATACAGACCGATTTCAGTGAAAAATTCAGTAGCTATAATAAATTTTTTAATTACATTCAATTACAAAAGTATTCAGATCCGAGTGCTGGTTTGAAAACTGTAGAATATTTTTTGTGGGACAACCCCTTTTACATCTTACTAGTGTTTACTAGCTAATAATAAAAACTCTTAGTAGTTACTTATGACCCTTTTCCTCAAAACTAACTTTCCACATGTCCAGTCATAAAGTGACCCTTATGGACAAGATATATGAAAAGAAACAGCACTAGTTCCTGAGAGAACAGGGTTTTAGTTAACACAGGAACATGACTTGCTTTGTTATTTTTACTCTTAATTGATATTTGTGTTACTTTGTTGCTGAAAGCAGTTCAGTGGTATTTCTAATTCTTCTAAGCCAGGGATCAGCAACCTTCAGCACTCCACCTGCTGTGAAACTACAACTCCCAGCATGCAAACATGCTCTGCTGTTCTTCTAAATCCATAACAATCTTAAATAAAGATGAAAGGGATAGGGGTGGAGATCACCAGAATTTTAGAGTGAAGACAGCAGAAGGATATTTCTCCCATAAAACATACTTTATTGATTCACTTATAAGATAGTATATCACACAGATCTTTTTTTATTTTTTTTAATTAAAAAATATTTAAGATACCGGTGAAGGGAGGGGGTATTCTATTCCCTGGTATACCCTAGTCATAGGGCTTTAGCCCAGGGAGACCCCTTAATGGTAGAGGTACCCTGTCCCCGTACCTAGGTCTACCAATTCCTATTAAACCCTGATAGGGAAACACTATAGCATTAGGAATACAATGTCTACGCCTAATTATTGAAATCCTTAATAGGATAAATCAACACCTCAGTACTGAACCCCAACGCGTTTCGCACAGCTTGTGGGCTCCTCAGGGGGTGATTATGAAGGTAGTGAGAATAGAAACAGTAATCATAAATTCCCAAATAAATAACCCAGACATGGGAGAGCAAGGAACAATGGGGTACTTGCCCCTGCCAACAACAGACCGTGAGATGATCACAAGAGTCTGTGGTCCAAGTGGTGTTCGGCGTTCTATGTGGCGCAGATGCAGTTGCAATGGGAATTTATGATTACTGTTTCTATTCTCACTACCTTCATAATCACCCCCTGAGGAGCCCACAAGCTGGGCGAAACGCGTTGGGGTTCAGTACTGAGGTGTTGATGATTTATCCTATTAAGGATTTCAATAATTAGGCGTAGACATTGTATTCCTAATGCTATAGTGTTTCCTTATCAGGGTTTAATAGGGATTAGTAGACCTAGGTACGGGGACAGGGTACCTCTACCATTAAGGGGTCTCCCTGGGCTAAGGACCTTTTGACTAGGGTATACCAGGGAATAGAATACCCCCTCCCTTCACCCCCTCTACCGGTATCTTAAATATTTTTTAATTAAAAAAATAAAAAAAGATCTGTGTGATATACTATCTTATAAGTGAATCGATAAAGTATATGTTTTATGGGAGAAATATCCTTCTGCTGTCTTCACTGTTCTTCTAACTCCCACAGAAGTGAATGAAGTATTCTGGGAATTGTAGTTTCTGAACAGCTGGAGTGCTGGAGGTTGCTGATCCCTCTTCTAAGTGGTGGCTACACAGCGGCTCTTGCTATGGGTAGCCCCACCACAAGCAGCACTAGTACCATACAGTGTGGTCACAATGACCAGACAACCTGCTCTTAGCCTCTTGAGGCAGCCTAACCTGCCCTGGTTGCAATGTATCCATCGAGGGCAATTACAAGAAGCAGATATCCTACCGATACTGCAGATGGATATGTGCTGTAGAGCTGGAAACTGAGTCTGCTACACATGGAAATATCTCTGTGTCCTTATAATGGCATGTATAACATGGCATCTATATGTTTATTACCAGGGAATAGAGATGTCGGCGTTGTCAGCTGCGGTCAGCCATTTTCTGAACTGCTTCTTGAGTTCTTACCCAAATCCCGTGGCTCATCTGCTTCCTGATGAGCTGCTGTCCCGTAAACGCAAGAACAAGAAGAAGATGCGTCCGCTGGAAAATGGAGACAGCACGGCCTGGGCCAGTATGACACCCACTGACCTCTGGAGGCAAATCCAGCAGAATGCTAAAGACAACTATGACTTTACATTTTCATGGTAGGATTCTAATTATTTAAGGGGAATGTATCGGGGTCACTTACATATAAGGCAGCTGTTGGCTGAACACTCATTTTGCCGGCAGCCATTCCTACCATCTGCCCCATAAACATGCACATTAGGCAGAGCATGCATGTGTTTTCATTGCTGTCAGATACTGCAGCAACTTTTCTCCCTCTGGGACAAAAGATTGAATGTGTTTACATCAAATATGTCCAATTCTTCTTTCTTCTGGTGTCTGCTGTTGGGGAACAGTCTGGAGAACCCCATACACATTTATGGTTGTTGGCCAATTCCTACAAAAAATGAAAAGTTTGCCCATAATTTACCTGATGTGTATGGGTTAGATCACAGCTGGTGGCATTTTATTTCCCCCCAAAACAAGGAATGGGGTGTTGAAATCCAACATTCCTAACCCCTTTTTCCCCTGACATCTGCTACTGGTAGAAGGTCTTGGCATGTCCACACACATTAGATGGTCATCCAGGTCTTCTGAAATTGGCAGGTTTGGCTGGCATCCATCTCCTATGTATGCCAAGCTTTAGTCTAATGATCTATCTGCTGTGTTTCAGCGATTCTGTGGAGCAGTTGGTTGAGAAGTATACCCTGCAGAAAGTGACGCTCCTCCGGGAGTTCTGTATAAAGACTGGAGTTCAGGTAATTGTCTCAACGTGTATAAGGAATGTTTCATATCTGCAGGGCTTATTCTTCTTATATGACAGCTTTCATACATGTAAAGTGTGTGCTTGGTACCAGTACTTTATTTGCCTCTATTTTTTAACAGTTAATATTTATACTGTACAGAATTTCCAGAATGAAGAAAATAAAATAAAAAAGCCATATAGTGTACAGAAAAAGATGAAAGCCCTTGTCAGTATCTTCTGAGATTATGCTTGACAATTGCAGGCCAAATGCCGGATGTGCCTCTACTGATAGATCTAGGGTAGATAGATCTGTTAGGATCTAGATAGTGATGTGGCTGGTGATGTGGATTCAATAATCATTGGAGAACATGCCTGGCAAACTAAGGGTGCATTCACACGTCCATATCGGCTTTGTGGTCAAATTGCCATTCTGCAAAATACGGATGTGGTCCGTGGGCATCCAGTGTTTTACACAAGCCCCATTGAAAGAATTTGTATTCTTGTCTGCAAAACCGACAAATAGGACATGATATATAATTTGCGGCTCAGCCTCACGGATAGGAACAGCACATGGATGTTATTTGTATGCTGTACGCATTTTTTCGCAGACCCATATAAATTAATTGGGCTGCGTGTGATCCGCAAAAAATGCGTATCGGACGTGGACTGAAAATAAAGTCGTGTGACTACACCCTTAGGCTAATTTCAGACGAGCGTGTCCACTGCGGGAAACGCACTCCGTGTTGGAGCTTGATTTTCCCATTATGGACACTTTGACATGAGCACATGGCATTATAATGATTTATAATGCCGTGTGTCTCTGCCTGACCTCCACTGTAGTGATTTGTACTGGCGGCGTTATGTGAGTACAAATCATTGCAGTTGAGATCATGCAGAGACATACAGCATTGTTTCCCGCAGTGGAGACGTGGCTCGTCTCAAATTAGCCTAACCCTTTCTACTGCGCTTTATGTTACAGACATGATTTTCTTCTTTTAGGTTCTCCTGCGGGAATATAACTTTGAAAGTCGTCATAAGCCAGCTTTAACAGAGGAAGACATTCTAAACATGTTTCCAGTGGTCAAACACGTCAGCGTTAAGGCCAAGGAGGCACAGGAACTATTCACTAAAGCACAGATCAGCATACAGCAGGGTAAATCCGTTCTTCATACTGTTTGTAGCACATTAGAAAGTATTTCAAAACTACATATGGCTCTTTTCAGTTTCCCCCCTCTACTATAGCACCATATTAATGTTGGCACATCTCTTTTAAGATATAAATGAGACAGTTCAGGCCCCTTTACACCTGCTGACTCACCAGGCAATTATTGGGAAAGAGACATTTATTCCCAGTAACTGCCTGATCATGAGAGAAGGTGAGAACTGCATTTATACGCAGCAGTCATCATCTCTATATGGAGATGAATGATCATTGTTTCTGGACAGCACATCCCTGTTTAGGCTGGATGATTTGCAGCCTATAAGCAATGGTTTGGTGGATGTATTCACCAGATGAACGAGTGTTTGCTGCTTCACCAGGTGATTGGTGGCACCTTTACACAGGGCACTGATCAGTCTGTAAATCTGCCTGTGGAAACAGCCCACGCACAGCAGCACACCATTCTAGACGCTAGATATTTGATAAAGACACCTAATAAAAGTATAAGATCAGTCAGTTTGATGTTGGTTTTTTGTATATTTTTCCAGTTTTTTACCTACACGGTTGACTAAAAAGTCAATGGGAAATGAGTGACAATGTAATGAAGATGTATTGCAATTGTAAAGTCAGTTGTGATGCAGATGGAGCTCACAGTGAGAACTTTTTGTTCCGCCTAGGAAGATTTCTGAAACTTGTCTTGACAGATAATACTCTAAAGAAAAAACTACATACTGCTGATTTCTAACTTTCATAGCCTAGAGCAACCAGAAGAGTTTTGTAAAATGTAGATTGTCACTGATTCCAGGAACAGCTTTGAAATAAAGTAGCTATACAGCCACATTTTTCTTTTGGTTGGATGAATATGATATAAAGCTCATCATTAGCTTTGTCTTTGGCTGAAAGAAAGGATATTATTTATTTGTCCTCAACAGGTTTTAGATTATATTAGTGTACACAATGTAGGGCACAAAAACAATACTATTCTTGCTATATAGTTAATTTTAATGTTATGGATACTTTCCTTCTCTACATTCCCCTCCCAACTAAGTGTTCCTTAGGCTACATGTACACGACCGTTTGCATTTTGCGGTCTGCAAAGCGTGGAATCTCGCCATGTGCATCCTGATATTTTCTCGGTCCCTATTATAGAAATAGATTAGGACATGTTCTACAGTTTGCGTAATAGCCACACGAATGCATAGAGCACATGGATGACGTCCATGTGCTGTCTGCATTTTTTGCGGGCCCTAGTAATGAATAGGTCTGCGTGCGGTCTGCGAAAGATGTGGATCAGACGCAGACAAAAAATACGTTGTGTGGTTGAGGCTTTACTCTGACAATTTTATTTCTTAGATTTACATATAGAACTCTTATTCACAGAACAGGGCTGCAGTAGTTGTAATCATGACTCAGAAGCACTGGAATCACTGCCAAGTGAATGTCCACTCTGAACAGCTTTTTATATACTTATGTTTTCTTCTTTCATTATCAGCATATCATTATAGAAACTTAATCCAAACTACAGATTGAACTCAGTAACAAACAGTCCAGTATTCCCCCGTTTGAATGGAGTGGCAGCATGTGTGCTGCTGCTCCGTTCAACTTCAGGGGACTGCCATAGATAGCCAAGCACTTGCTCTCTGCTCCATTCAAATGGGGTAACATAGGGCCCCTGCTTATATAATCGGTGGGGGTCTCATTGGTCCTGAGCAAAAGGGATAAGTCTTTGTCATAGAACACCGCTTTAGATTTAGGCATAGGGACCAGAATAACCTCATTGAATTTGGGATTAAAATATCTACCTGTCAGAAATAATTTTGATGGAGATTTAGATACAGATGAGGTCTTTAGATTTAACTTAAAAGGCTTGGCCACCTTTTTGGAGGAGGGTTTGCCCCCCCCCCTTCCTCCTTGGCCTACCTGCAAAGAGAAGCATACTTACCTGCTCCCTGAAACCGTGTCCCCACTCCCCAGCCTCAGCTGTCTTTCAGGTCCCCCACTGTCAACATCCGCTTTGACACTACTGCAGCCAACCACTGGCCAATTGACATGACACAAGGGGATCAGGTGACCACTTTGGCCAACGACTAGCTGTAGCTGTGTGAAAGTGGATGTCAACAGTGGTGAACCCGACAGCCATTCGCGGCTAGGAGCGCCTTTAAGTATAGTGAGATATGTTTATTTTTCACATCAACCCATTGAGATTGATATGGTCATTGATTACACATTTGTGAATATTTTATATTATATAGATTTATTTATAATGTAAATGTGTTTTTCTAAGTTGATATGCAGAACATGAGGCTATGTGGCCTGATCTATCTTGCTTTGCAGGAAGCCTTAAAGAAGGAGTCGTTTTATTGAATGAAGCCCTGGTCCAATTCAATAGTGTGTATGGTGCTATACATCCAGATATTGCCACGTGCCTACGCTTGCTTGCCAGGGTCAAGTTCATTTTGGGAGACATAGCAGAGGTGAGAGCCATAATAATAGTTCTCTAACACCATGGGAATAAGACATATAGTGAAGTAAGATATAAGGTAAAACACAATGTAAGGTCATTTCCTACATATACAAGGGTCATACATGGTGTCCCATGATATACAGTGGGGAAAAAAGTATTTAGTCAGCCACCAATTGTGCAAGTACTCCCACTTAAAAAGATGAGAGAGGCCTGTAATTGACATCATAGGTAGACCTCAACTATGAGAGACAAAATGAGAAAACAAATCCAGAAAATCACATTGTCTGATTTTTAAAGAATTTATTTGCAAATTATGGTGGAAAATAAGTATTTGGTCAATAACAAAAGTTCATCTCAATACTTTGTTATATATCTTTTGTTGGCAATGACAGAGGTCAAACGGTTTCTCTAAGTCTTCACAAGGTTGGCACACACTGTTGCTGGTATGTTGGCCCATTCCTCCATGCAGATCTCCTCTAGAGCAGTGATGTTTTGGGGCTGTCGCTGGGCAACACTGACTTTCAACTCCCTCCAAAGGTTTTCTATGGGGTTGAGATCTGGAGACTGGCTAGGCCACTCGAGGACCTTGA
This sequence comes from Rhinella marina, assembly GCA_900303285.1. Lineage (NCBI taxonomy): Eukaryota > Metazoa > Chordata > Amphibia > Anura > Bufonidae > Rhinella > Rhinella marina. The sequence continues at coordinate 189,522 of ONZH01023402.1, read as the reverse complement.
AATGCTTCTTACGAAGCCACTCCTTCGTTGCCCTGGCGGTGTGCTTGGGATCTTTGTCATGCTGAAAGACCCAGCCACGTTTCATCTTCAATGCCCTTGCTGATGGAAGGAGGTTTGCACTCAAAATCTCACAATATATGGCCCCATTCATTTTTTTTAATGTACACGGATCAGTCGTCCTGATCCCTTTGCAGAGAAACAGCTCCAAAGCATGATGTTGCCACCCCCATGCTTCACAGAAGGTACGGTGTTCTTTGGATGCAACTCAGCATTCACTCTCCTCCAAACACGACGAGTTATGTTTCTACCAAACAGTTCTACTTTGGTTTCATCTGACCATATGACATTCTTCCAATACTCTTCTGGAACATCCAAATGCTCTCTAGCAAACTTCAGACGGTCCCGGATATGTACTGGCTCAAGCAGGGGGACACGCCTGGCACTGCAGGATCTGATTCCCTGGCGGCGTAGTGTGTTACTGATGGTAGCCTTTGTCACGTTGGTCCCAGCTTTCTGCAAGTCATTCAGTAGGTCCCCCGTGTGGTTCTGGGATTTTTGCTCACAGTTCTTGTGATCATTTTGACCCCACGGGGTGAGATCTTGCGTGGAGCCCCTGATTTGAGGGAGATTATCAGTGGTCTTGTATGTCTTCCATTTTCTAATTATTGCTCCCACAGTTGATTTCTTCACACCAAGCTGCTTGCCTATTGCAGATTCAGTCTTCCCAGCCTAGTGCATGTCTACAATTTAGTTTCTGGTGTCCTTCAACAGCTCTTTGGTCTTCACCATAGTGGAGTTTGGAGTGTGACTGTTTGAGGTTGTGGACAGGTGTCTTTTAACTTATAACAAGTTCAAACAGGTGCCATTACTACAGGTAATGAGTGGAGGACAGAGGAGCCATCCTAAAGAAGAAGTTACAGGTCTGTGAGAGCCAGAAATCTTGCTTGTTTGTAGGTGACCAAATACTTTTTTCCCACCATAATTTGCAAATAAATTCTTTAAAAATCAGACAATGTGATTTTCTGGATTTGTTTTCTCATTTTGTCTCTCATAGTTGAGGTCTACCTATGATGTAAACTACAGGCCTCTCTCATCTTTTTAAGTGGGAGAACTTGCACAATTGATGGCTGACTAAATACTTTTTTTTCCCCACTGTACAGGTCTTGCAAGCTTCTGTCCTGCAGCTTGAATCATGACATGCACTAAGTCTTATAATGCCTTGCCTAGCACGGGTAGTGCTTATTTATACTGTTGATTGGAGAGAGGATGACACTTTACACCCTGTGATTGTCATGGACCAGAAGGATTAAAAAATGGGCCCATTTTTAGTTCTCCTTAGAGAAATGGCTGCATACATGGCTTTTCCACTTTGAAATGAGAGATACAGAAACAGCAATAAGAACATAGACAGGGAGCACATTGCATCTGAGGTCAGTGGAGGTCCCAATGCTCGCACTACCACAAATCACGCTTTCTGGAATATCTGACATGATATAATATTATTCATAAGAACAAAAGGTCCAGAATTATGATTTCATGTGGAATACAATACATTACTAAAACAGACAAGTGCTTATGATGGATGCTCTACACTGGTGTCCATCACCCATAGGGTCCTATTGTTGGTATTTTACGGTATACTGATATATGTGGCAAACAAACAAACCTTTGGCCTCCATCAGTCTATTGCAACCCTATGAACATGTCTTTTAAGAGCTTTTCTGGTGTAGCTGTACCTTACAAACATGATGTGAACCTAGCCTTAATTGTAAGCGTGAGTTTAAGAAGGTAGTGCAGTAGAGATGATAAATGTCATTCTACCAACAGGCTCTGGATAATCAACAGAAAGCAGTAATAATGACGGAGAGGACGTTGGGATATGACAGTACCAGCGCGGTTCAGGACTATGTAAGCTTGAGTTTACTCCATTAGTGTCAACCCCAGGTTCTGCCTAATGTTCCTATGCATATAAAATGAATGTATTATTATCAGTCATATGGCACCTTCAGTTGTTCATTTGCCCAACAGGTCCTCCTCTCACATTACTGTTTTGCCAGTGGACAATTACCAGTAGCTTTGAAACTGCTGTACCGTGCCCGATACTTGTTGCTGGTCATAGCAGGTGAAGATCATCCTTCCATGGCCACGCTGGATGTGAGTAAATGCCCTGAATATTATATGTGAGCTAACCCATATAATATCTGCAAGCTTAGGGTTCATCAAGATGAATGCTGACAGTGGGCTTCTGCAGTGATCCACATTCCAGTTATCATCTCAGATCAGACTGCAGACCTCATGTATTGATTCTAGTATGAGGGTGTCCAGGGAATTTTCTGGACTTTGCCCACTTTACCCATCTTCTATTGGGAAAAAATAGAGCAAATGCTTTATAAATATGGTGTTCATCCTGAACACCATACTGTATTTCTGAATGTATTTATACTAGACAACTAGTGTAATTGATATTCCCTCTATATAGCTATAAATCCTTTATATAGCTTTATATCCTTTATATATTGATTAAAACTGCTGCCTGCAGCCACCACTATAGGAGTGTATACAAAGCTAAACATTTACTATTGAACCTAATGGAAACTATTTGTACTGAGCTCCCTCTAGTGGTGGCTGAAGGATAATGCATTTAATCTATCTCAGGAAGTGGTTCTCCATAGTGAGTATACTACTGATTATGAGGAAACATGCACTACTATCCTAATCTAGAAGACTTGTTCATTGCATTACTTCTTCGCTCCCTTGCAGAGTAACATTGGCGTGGTTCTACAGGCTGTGCTTGAATGTGACTTGTCCCTACGTTTTCTAGAAAAAGCTTTGAGCGTCAACGAAAAGTATTTTGGACAGAAGTCCCTGGATGTTGCCTTAAGGTACCATTATCAATATATTACATGTACCCATTAATAGAGGGTGATTTACCAGGCATCCATGTATGTTTGAAAACCTTTTCTAAATTTGCACCACAGTATAGAGGGATACAGTATACCTTTTATATCACAAACCGACACAAAGGTGATACTTAAAGGTGACCCTGACACTGCAAAACACAATGAAATCCGTAGTCAGCATGTTATAGAGCAGGAGTAGCTGAGCAGACTGATATATAGTTTTGTGGGAAAAGACTTGTAATTTATACATTTTATATATCTGTTCTTTCCAACTTGTACACATGGGGAGGTGTTATCAGTGATTGATAGCATTCCCTTTGTAATAGATGTCAGAGATAGATGTCCGTCACTGATAGCTGAACACAGGGAGGTGTTATCAGTGATTGATAGTATTCCCTGTGTAAGTGTGTATACAGAGATAGCTGTCAGTCACTGATAGCTATACACGGGAGGTGTTATCGGTGATTGATAGCATTCTCTTTGTAAGTGTCTATAGACAGATAGCTGTCAGTCACTGATAGCTGTACATGGGGGAGGTGTTATCAGTGATAGCATTCTCTGTGTAAGTGTGTATACAGAGGTAGCTGTCAGTCACGAATAGCTGTACATGGGGGAGGTGTTATCAGTGATTGATAGTATTCTATGTGTAAGTCTGTATACAGAGATAGCTGTCAGTGACTGATAGATGTACACAGGGAGGTGTTATCAGTGATAGTGTTCTATGTGTAAGTGTGTGCACAGAGGTAGCTGTCAGTTACTGAAGGTGGTCTTAGCACAGGTTTAAATGTACAAATAAGAGGTTATACTGAATCATTTCCCAACACTATATATATCAATCTGCTCAGCTCCCCCTGCTCTATAACATGTTGCCTGCAGATTACAGATTCCACTGCATTTCGTTGTTCCAGATTAGAAAAAAAGGTCTGCTTCTTTTGCATAGAGTGCCAGTCCTGCCCATGTGAATTAAACTGAGCTGCAATGCCAAAAACAGTTAATAGAGAGGACAGGTGCTCCTTTTAGAGAAAAAACGCCTTTTCTCAAACACACTATTTGACCAAAAACGCTAAGAAAAATACACAAGTCAGGCATTTTTGCATGTGTTTTTTGGGCACATGTGTGGCAGCATAGATCACTGTGTAACCGTGTCAGACCACGATGATCTGTTTGGGTATAGGCTGTTACAGGAGTTATGGAGTAACAGCTGATGCAACAGTTATAGCCTTGACAGGAGAAGACTTTGTACTGCTTGTGTTGGCACAGAACAGCTGTCCAGATCAGTGAAGGTCATGTGCGAATAGTACTGCTGAATGTTAGAATGGGGCTTATGTGTAAGATCATTATTACTTGGGTCCTTCTACATGGACTGATGATCTGGCAGATTGTCGGGGATGGGTGTTTACATAAATGCTCGTTCCCAATAATGTGCCAGCAGTCACCCAATGAATGAGCAAGCACTCGTTCATTGGGTGATCGTGTCCTTCTACCGGCACCAACAAATCATCGTTCCTGTGCAGCAGATTGTACTGAATAAATAACGATCTGCAGCACAGGAACAATGAATTTATATGGGGACAAGTGACCGCTGTATCGTTCTCTTGTCCCCATACAGCGAAGGTGATTGCCAGTGATGAGCGAAGCGAGCTTCGGATCCTAGATCCAAAGTCGATTCGCTCAAAACTTTGGATTAATGCTGTACGGAGATCCGTCTCACACAGCAATAAAATGTACAGTCTCCGATGAGGTGAAGTCCGTTATTTGGTATTGGATTTTTAAACTGGAAAACCATTTTAAAACTTGGATCCAAACTCTGCTTCGTTTCCAATTGGTACCTCAGAACCGAAGGGCTGTGGCCACATGACTATGTCCAGTCAGCTCTTTCTTATTTCCTGTGATGTCCATGGGCGTGACAAAGCAGTAATTATGGAGTAAAATGAGCCAAAAATTATGTTTTGATTTGCGCCAAATAAATCAACTGTTTCCTCCAGAATTTTCACCATAAAGAATGCATTATGCCAGAAATTAGTTATAAATGTCAAAGTGGGCGGGGCTATCGAATTGGCGCATATTGCGCCTCATTTATCATCCTTTTACCAGGTGTGGGTCAAAAACACAGAACTGGTGTAGATCTTTTCATTATACCTTATGTCTGTGTAGCCTCTACTCCTGGTTTTGGCTCACAAAAACTGATGGAAATAACTGAAGTGTGAATGAGGCCTTATGTGGGTTTTTTTGTCTGTAAAAAGTCACATTTATGACAGAAAGATGTGACTTTTTGAAAAAAAAAGTTGCATTTATGAAAAGTAGAAACAATAAGTGGGCACAAGTGATAGGTAAGACTATAGGTAAAACTGACATCCAATAAAATAAAAAAGTCCCGAGTCTAAGACAAAAGTCAGAATTTAACAATGGAATTGTCACAAATATACTTCAAAAGTCTTAAATCTGTTTCAAAAGTCGCAATTACTACTGGCAGGGTGGTTGAAATGGTGCATTTCTGTTTAAAAAAAAAAAAAGTTGCATTTTAGTGCTATTGGCATTAAAATGTTGCAAATCGAAAGAAATGAGCGGTCATTCAAGTTTTATATTTAAAAAAGTCACATTTTAAAAGTGGTGTGCACCTTTTGATATGTGAGGTGAAAGAGATCACCAGTTTTGATTTGTAATATTAGTATTTTTTGGCACAAATTACACCATGTACCCCACTGTGTCATCATAGTCTTCTGCACCTTTTTTTTTGCAGCCACCATTTGATAGCTCTTGCATACATAAGCAAAGTAGAATTCAGATCAGCAATGCAACACGAGAAAGAAACATTCACTATATACAAAGCTTTGGTAAGTTGACTTCATGAACATTTTTTTCTGGTCTGGGTGTTTTTTGTTTTATAATAAAACATATTAATTAATTGTCTATGTAAGTAATACACTGGGGGAGATTTATCAAAACTGCTCATAACAACCAATCAGATTCCACCTTTCATTTTCCAAAGGAGCTCTGAAAAATGAAAGATGGAATCTCATTGGTTGCTATGGGCAACTAAGCCAGTTCTACTTTATCCCAGTTTTGATAAATCTTTCTCACTCTGTCTATATTTGCATTGGCATTTTAACAAAGCATAACTCACCTGGTAGCAGATTTTGACAACTTTTGGCCTTATCAGTCTCTTAAGGTACAACCCAATGGTGCAAATGCAGATAAGCCACACGTGGGCTGGGCGTAACGTGAAATTCATGCAGCCAGCTGTGCCATACCCTCAGAACTCGGTATGGATTGCAAATTATTAGAGGCATGATAAGCTGTTAAAGTAACCCTGTAAAACTCCAGCTCATATTCCCGTCTGCTTCTCCGTTCTATAATAATCCAAATTCATCCAGTACTTGGCAGAAGTTGATGACCTATCCTGATGATATCAGATGGGACGGGGATCCAACACCCAGCACCCCCACTAATCAGCTGTTTGAAGAGAAGGCAGCGCTCGTATGATTGCAATGGTGAGTGGGTGTAAATACAAGTATGGCGTCCCCATTCACTTCTATGGGATGGCTCCTTCCTATGCACTGAACAGACAGATCCATCCCATAGAAGTGAATGGGGACACCATACTTGTAATTACACCTGCTCGCCACTGCAATTGCTGCGGAGAGCATGTTAAACAGAGCTTGTATGAGCGTGACCTTCTCATCAAACAGCTGATCAGCAGGGGTTTCAGACCCCCACCGATCTGATCTTGATGACCTATCCTAAGGATAGGTGATCAATGGTAGTAAACATCAGACAACCCCTTTAAGGCCACATCAGGGTGAGAACTACTACGAGTTAACCCCCCTGCTTCCTAACAAATTTTAACAAATTGGAGAAGCCCTTTTATAAGCTATTTATATTCTTCATGTTTGTCCTTGATTCTAGCTCGGCGATTGCCATGAACGTACTAGAGAGAGTTCTGCCTTCCTAAAACACGTTACACAGCAAGCCGTCAACTTACAGCGGACCATGAATGAGATCTACAAAAATGGATCTATTTCTACCTTACCTCATGTCCAGGTAACCAGGTGTATGTTATACATTGTACTTGTAATTTATGTATTCCAGGGTGATGCCACATATTGCAGAGAGGCTGCGTTTTGGATGCAGCAAAAAAAAATTTTTTAAAAAATTGCAGTTTTTGCTGCGTTTCCGTCCAGCAAGGGAAAACACACAGCAAACTATTACATTCATTCAGTTTTGGATTACTGTAATTCAGTTTTACTGTGTGTGATTTGCTTTTTTCCCTTTGCTGAAAGGAAACGCATGTTTGATGTGTACATGGTTTTTTAATCATGTTACAACAAAGATGCATTTACATTTGATATTAAAGTGTGACATTGGTTTTCTTTTTTTGTACGTATTTCTGCCACACGTAGCCTTAGAATTGCCCAAGTTGTGTAGGTGTTTCTCATATATACTGTATATACAGTGTGTGTGTGTGTATATATACTATATACAAACACAGAAAGAGAGAGATACGTAGATATGTTGTTGCAGAAACGTATGAATTTTATTGTTCCACATCTAAACTGCAGCACCCTTAGGAAATGTCCTCGATATTAGATCAGGGTCTCCTGTAACCCCTACCAGTCAGCTGATGGTAGGGCATGTTCTTCCTACTCAAATGGGAGAGTTGCAGTAGCAGTCATATTCAAAGGGAAACACAAATTACCCTAAATGTATTAGTTGCCTTGGAAAGCTGTCATTTGTCTATCCCTTATGGCCATTACATGTGGCAGCGGTGTTATGCATAGTGCAGGGCCTAGTCCAATGTGGATTACATTCGTACTTCACAAGCACCTATACTAGCACTTAGTTTCTTTTTCTTCAGTATTACTTGTATTTATTTGCACCTGTTTGAAACATACTCTATATTCACAGACTGTTCCTCCAGGGATTGACACTCTCTTGCAACAGCTGAACCTGTTAAATGGCATTTTACGGATCAATGTTGGGTAAGAGATAACTTTACATTTACTGTTTTCTCAGCGTTGACACTTATTACTGTGGCATAACATTTAGAGTCATACCTTTGCAGTATTAATGATCAGAATAGTAAAGAACTGCAACAGAATCCCACAGAAAGTGGTGAAGAGCAATTAGAACAAGGAGTCATTTCTGAAGAACAAACATTAACTATCAAGAAGATAAAGGATGTGATCAAAGATCTAGCTGAAGCTGAACTACAAAAAGAAAGAGCTGAAGACCATCCCAAAGGTGACACTTCTGTAGAAAATAATACTGAAAACCATCCCAAAGGTGACACTGCAGAGAAAGATAAAACGGAAGACCAACCCAAAGATATCATGGCAGAAAAAGATGGAGATGAAGATCAATCCAAAGATGTCACTTCAGAAAAGGATAAAGCTGAAAATCAAGCAACAGGTGACACTGCAGAAAAAGACAGAGCTGAAGACCAACCCAAAGGTGTCACTTCAGAAAAAGATGCTGTTATAAACCATACTGAAGATGCCTGTGAGGAGAAAGATAAAGCAGAAGACCAAGACAAAGATGCAGTGGAGAAACAAGATAATGGTCAGACTAAGGAGTGTGAGCAGCCAGAGAATGAAATGGAGGAAACAAAGAGTCGGGATCAGGAAGCAACTAAAAATGATGAGATCCAAGATGGGGTCAAAGAACAGGTTGATGTCAAAGAGGAGAATGATAAAGCCAGAGAAAGAGATAATAAAGCTGATGGACAAAATGAAAGACCCAAGGATGAAAATAAAGGTGATATGGCTGTTTCTAACACAGAACAAAATGAATCGATTGACAAATAAAATGCTAATTGTGAATTTCTGGTCTAGAAGACCAACCGCTAGACGAATACATGAATTCCTCCAACCTAGGATGATCAAAATGCAAAAATTTTCCAGATAGCAAGACCATTCATTTTTTCTGCTTCTTTTCCAAAAACAGGATTTCTTTGGTAATCATTCAAAGCTGAGAATGATACTGGACACGAGTACATTTTGCTTGTGATGTCACATACTACAAAATAATTTGTAAATATGAACTAACATCTCAGATATGTGCATTTATCTCAGGGGTCCTAGAACTGTGTGTGTTTAATCGATTTACCTCTGTCCCTTAAAAATGCGTAATATATTTTTACCTGGCCTGTTGGAGCTTTGCACCTGAAGCATGAGCAGACCATGGCAATAGCACAGGCCCTTCATAAGTCAGTGGGGCAGCACAAAATAACAAAAAACTGCAAATGTATCAAGCAATGAGCTGACCATGACAGTTTGTCACAGTGCTGCCACGAGCCACCCTATTAAAGATATTCACAGACTTTAGCAGCACTGATGCGGTATTCGGGTCCATTCACACAAACGTATATTTGCGGGCCCGCATTACTGCGGATCCGCAAATATACAGGGGCCATCTGGCATGTGTTCCGCATTCGTGCGGCCCCATTCAAGATGCCTATACTTGTCCGTGCGCACGGACAAGTATAGGACATACTTCAAAGCAGCCGCGGCTCCCGGCCCCATAGAGGTGAATGGGGCCGCATCTATTCCGCAATTTTGCGAATAGATACGGCCCCATTCACACGGTCATGTGAATGGGGCCTTAATCTCCTGCATAAGGTTTCATGAACCAGCACCTTTACATAGCATTCAGGACAGGTAGAGCATTGCGCCATGTGCATTCTCCTCAGATGAGTGTGAGGGGGTGCCATATAAAAATCTCATCAAGGACGGCCAGGTCAAATGCAATGGATGTGCATAGCCAAATATTAGAGACAATCATGTTCACCAGTTTTACATACCATCAAAATCTATCCCAGCTACAATTAGGGTATGTGACCCTAATTGGAAGCATTGGCATAGCTCTCCACTGAAGAACATACAGAACAACATCCATATAAATGTTTAGTGGGTGGCAATGTTACGTACAAAGGGATTTTGGCAAGTTTTGAAGTTCTGTCCTATCCACTTCATTCATCATTGGTGGGAGCGCCAGAGATAGCTGAGAGATGTACTTACTCATCTGTCGCCAGTGCTCCCATAGAGAATGAATGGAGAGGCACAACCTGCCACCATATCAGAATGGGACAGCGCCCCCCCCCCCACTTCTTGGGATTGGTGGGGGTCCTAGCAGTTGGATCCCCAGTGATCAGCTAATTATCCCCTATCCATGTGATTTTATATAGGACTGTGGGCTGCTCCCGTTTCTGCCACTTCTATATAAAGTAGCAATATTGTGGTTGTCTCAAGAGTACGCCTCTTTAAAATAAAGGTAGCAGTGGAATCTACTGATCACTGCGGGTCTTGCCTCCTAGACCCCCAGCAATCATCTGCTAAGGACAAGGGAAGTTGTGGCCCGCCATACATTTCCTATGCAGGGTAATTCCATGTAAAACCAGCAGAGGCTGGGTCCCTCATTGTGGGATCCACTGATTCTTAGGCCTCATGCAGACAACCGTATATCCGATCCCCATTTTTTTCAGATTGCACACGGATCCATTCATTGCTAAGGGCCCACAAAAAAGGGGACAGCACACGGATTTCATCCCCGTGTTTTCCGCATCCGTGTGGTCATGCCGGAAATTATAGAGCATGTCCTATTCTTGTCCTTATTGCAGACAAGAACAGACATTTCAATAATGGGGCCCACGGAAAGTGCGGGATGCATACGGCGGTATCCGCATTTAGCAGATCCGAGGTTTGAGAGCCACAAAACAAATGGCGGTGTGTATGAGGTCTTAGTGGCTCTCCACTGTGGTTCATAGAGAGGGGTCCCGAACAGGCATTTATATTATTCATTTTTGTAATTAAAAATATCAACGTATCTGGCCTCCAAATCAGTATCTCCGGGACCATGTCTGCACTTAGTGTCGTACACTGTTTATACTAACCTTTGTAGTGCCATTATAGGCCTAACCTACATATATAGGCCCACAGTGAGGGTGCACCTATATTTTGGCATAACGTGTGCCAAAAGTGGTGCAATTTGGAGCATCTAGATTTAGGCCCCTTTCAGTTGAGTTAGTGTCACGCTCCAGACTTGCAGCGCAGCACCCTTCCTGAACTTCCAGCACTGACAGGGTTGCATAGCATTATATTGATTTATGATGCTATGTAACCCTTCAAGGTCTGGAATGTATTATGTCAGTGTTATCCAATACATTCCAGACATGCATTTGCGCCATTTCTCCACATTCAACTCTATGGGCTGACTGGAGATAGCAGGGGGCTTGCACTCTGCTATCTCCGGCAGTATAGAGTTGAGTGGAGAGGCAGCACGCATGCGACACCTGCCGATCAGACATCCCCTATCCAGTGTTTTGCCCATTCATCAGGTGATCGGCGGCACCCTTACAGCGGCAGACTATCAGGAACTAACATTCGTAGGTGTGTAGGCTACAAAGGGAACTCAGGTTTGCCACCCTCACTCACATTTTATTACAAGTTATTAACTGTACGGTAGATTGTGTGAATGGTCTGTAGATAAGTGTTCTCCCCTACACATTATTACTACCAAAGTTCTTTGGCTTTTGATCATGATGAGTTTACATGAGCCAAGCTGCCAATCAGTTGCCTTTTGACACAGTCTTTACAGGAATGAAGAGGCCTCAACTGGTTTAAGAGATACTTTTAACTATGCAAAATGTTGGTTGTGTTTTATTTTATTGTAATTTTTACTTCTTTTGTACTGTCTAAAAACTTTTCTATATGCTTTTTAATAAACCTGGCAGTTTGACCTTTTTTGGACTATTTGTTAATATTTTTAGCAATGTGAATATCAGCATAAATTTTGAACACTGCTACATCGCGGTGAATGGAATTTGACAAAATATTATTTTTCACATTTCTATATTTCATGGTTCTCCTCCAATATGCTCAGTTTCCCCAGAAAAAAAAATGCTGTATTAGTGAGGTAAGATAAAACTGAAGTATCGGAAGAGAACCTGACTCATATATGACATGTGTCCCTCTAGTTATATATGTGGTAACTATATTCCGGTTACCATAAATATAACTTATGTTTTAGACTAATTCATCATCAATAATTACCTAATATAATGTAAGTTTCACATATTTACCGTTCAGTAGTTATAAAAGTAGTTTTCTTCCTCTGTGTTTCCTCATAAGTTACCATGGAATCGACCTGTAGTTCTGAGCCTTTGTCAGGTCGAGCATGCTCAGTGTTCTCAGTTCTCTAGCTAAATGCCAGTGTGCTGCTGATTACTGAGTAGAGGGGGTGTGACCGGACTGCATATCAGGCAGCCAATCAGTAATCATCAACACTCATGAACAAGCACAAACTCACAGCAGGAAAGCTAGGGATTGTGGGGATTGTAGTTTTGTGAGGGAAGATCAGGAGCCATGATACTCAGTGTGTTGCAGGCTTACACAAGAGCTAGACAAAAAATGAAGCTCTGGTTATATGTATAGGTATGGGTTCTTGTTGGGTCACAGTTTGCAGCCTTAATGCAATTTTTCAAAAATTTAAAGGGTTTCTGTCACCAGATTTGGGCATACTAAACAGGATGGCATTTGCAATGTGCAAATGCCACCTGATGCCCAATCTGGTTTTCTTACAGTAATCAGATCAGCCGTTTTCTTAAAAAAAGCACTTTTATAATATGTAAATTAGGCGTACTAGGTGCAAGAGGCGTTTACCTTGCACCTAGTAATCGCCGTGTTCCTACCTCTAGTGCCGCCTCCTTCTTCCTGATTGACAGGGCCAGGCAGCTTGCTCGATGAGCTGCCGGCCCTGACCTCGATCGAAATCCCGCGCCTGCGCCGTGTAGGCTAAATTCTGCGCAGGCGCAGATAGTTCACCCGGCCGCCCGGCTCCTGCCTCTCTCACTGCGCCTGCGCCGTGCGGAGTAAAAGCGGCGCAGGCGCAGTGAGTTCCGCCGGCTCCCGGGTCTCAGTGCGCCTGCGCCGTGCGGAGTAAAATCGGCGCAGGCGCAGTGAGTTCCGCCGGCTCCCGGCTCTCTCACTGCGCCTGCGCCGATTACGTCAGAGGACACCCGGAAGAGACGGCGGCCGGCTTCATCGGGGAAGAAGGTGAGCGGCGATCGAGAGAGTCCGGAGTAGCGGCGCTGGATCCAACATGAAAAAGCCGGGAGCCGGCGGAACTCACTGCGCCTGCGCCGATTTTACTCTGCACGGCGCAGGCGCACTGAGACCCGGGAGCCGGCGGAACTCACTGCGCCTGCGCCGCTTTTACTCCGCACGGCGCAGGCGCAGTGAGAGAGGCAGGAGCCGGGCGGCCGGGTGAACTATCTGCGCCTGCGCAGAATTTAGCCTACACGGCGCAGGCGCGGGATTTCGATCGAGGTCAGGGCCGGCAGCTCATCGAGCAAGCTGCCTGGCCCTGTCAATCAGGAAGAAGGAGGCGGCACTAGAGGTAGGAACACGGCGATTACTAGGTGCAAGGTAAACGCCTCTTGCACCTAGTACGCCTAATTTACATATTATAAAAGTGCTTTTTTTAAGAAAACGGCTGATCTGATTACTGTAAGAAAACTAGATTGGTCATCAGGTGGCATTTGCACATTGCAAATGCCATCCTGTTTAGTATGCCCAAATCTGGTGACAGAAACCCTTTAAGTTACTTTATCGGAATACCCCTTTAAGGAGTGATCTAGGAAATAATATTGATAACCTATCCACAGGCAGTCCTGAGGACAGGTCATAAATATTAATTCCTGGATAACCCCTTAAACTTTCTTTTAAAGTATTCTAAATGGCCTATAATTCATTTTTGTAACATCCTTTCTATACTTATCTTACTGTTTTCGTGACATAATACGCACTTAAAGTTCAGGTGTCTACTGCGCTCTAGAATCTGTACACTGTACAGCACCCACATGTTAGTGGTGGACAGATTCCACTGTGGGACGGCAGTGAGTGATGCACAGGCAGGAGAACACATCTCTGCTCCTGTCTGTGCCCTCTCTGCATAGCGCACTGGTGCAGAAGATTCTGTACTGATGTACTAGGTAAGGCTTTAATGGAATGGAGAGAGCACAGATGGGCTTGGCATTGTATATCGCTGCGCCTTCTTGTGCCCACTCGGCTGAAGCCTGGCATAGCACACCTGTGACTGTGTACTTTACCTTGGGGTTTGTCTGATTTCCTCCCACACTCCAAAAGCATAACGTGTGCCAAAAGTGGTGCAATTTGGAGCATCTAGATTTAGGCCCCTTTCAGTTGAGTTAGTGTCACGCTCCAGACTTGCAGCGCAGCACCCTTCCTGAACTTCCAGCACTGACAGGGTTGCATAGCATTATATTGATTTATGATGCTATGTAACCCTTCAAGGTCTGGAATGTATTATGTCAGTGTTATCCAATACATTCCAGACATGCATTTGCGCCATTTCTCCACATTCAACTCTATGGGCTGACTGGAGATAGCAGGGGGCTTGCACTCTGCTATCTCCGGCAGTATAGAGTTGAGTGGAGAGGCAGCACGCATGCGACACCTGCCGATCAGACATCCCCTATCCAGTGTTTTGCCCATTCATCAGGTTATCGGCGGCACCCTTACAGCGGCAGATTATCAGGAACTAACATTCGTAGGTGTGTAGGCTACAAAAGGAACTCAGGTTTGCCACCCTCACTCACATTTTATTACAAGTTATTAACTGTACGGTAGATTGTGTGAATGGTCTGTAGATAAGTGTTCTCCCCTACACATTATTACTACCAAAGTTCTTTGGCTTTTGATCATGATGAGTTTACATGAGCCAAGCTGCCAATCAGTTGCCTTTTGACACAGTCTTTACAGGAATGAAGAGGCCTCAACTGGTTTAAGAGATACATTTAACTATGCAAAATGAAGATTCTGTACTGATGTACTAGGTAAGGCTATAATGGAATGGAGAGAGCACAGACAGGGGCTTGGCATAGTATATCGCTGCGCCTTCTTGTGCCCGCTCGGCTGAAGCCTGGCATAGCACACCTGTGACTGTGTACTTTACCTTGGGGTTTTCTGATTTCCTCCCACACTCCAAAAGCATTTCGATAGTTTTAATTGGCTTCTATGACACTAGCCCTAGTGTGTATGTGGGTGTCTAACTACACTGTGAGCTGCATTGAGGACACAGACTGATGATGAATGATGACAGAACTGGTATCAACAATGGATAATAAGTGAGATGTTTTAATCAAATTCATTCACAATGGAGTGAAAAGCCACCAGACCCCTCCAGGACTGCTTTCTGATAGAACATTCTACAGAGCAATGAAAATACCAGTGTACGATTTGAAAATATTTCAAGATTTAAAAAAAAAAAAAAAATGTAAAAGGATTATTCAGCGGCTGAAAAAAGATCCAAAAAAGGGGCAGCATGGGTTAAAAAAAATAAAAAGAAGTAACCCACACTGATCCCCCACTTCTGCCATTCTAATGCTTCCTAGGTGCCCCTCTTGTCTGTAGTCTCTCAGCAGGCAGGAAATGCCCACTCAGGAAATTACTGGCCGAGACGAGTCCTCACTGCAGCCGGTGATTTGCTGAGCAAGCAATGCAGAGACCAGCATGTGAATTGGTATGCCAGGGAGAGCCGCAGGTTGGCCATCCCTGTGGTATGCATTAGAAGAGCAGTGGTGGAGGATCTGTGCGGTATTACTTGTTTAAATTTTATTATTTTTTTTTTTACATATTCTGCCCCCTTTTTTTATCTGCTGGAAAACCCCTTTAAATACATTTCATGTATTTTTAAGTTGTTAGAATATAAAACAGATTATCAGTCGCATGTACACGGAAAAAAATGTAAATTATAAAGTAAATTCATATCTGGAGAAGGCAGCCATACACTGGTTATCCCAGAGACGCCCCTCTGTAGGCCCATTGGCTCAGCTGTGTATGGGGGCATCCATCTTGTTTGTGCACTGGTAGGCATGAACTGTCACTGCGCAGAGAACCAGCCTCCACTTCCAGAGCAGCCTCTTTTACTGGCAGATACTGGTGCAAGCAATGTCTTTCCTTGATGGCTCATCTGCTATCTTGTGGGATTAAAAATGATTTCCAGGTCCTCACAGTCTAGATATTGAGGTTCATCTTGAGACTGCCATGTTTCCTTAGGTAAAGATTTCAGTTTTGCGGTAGGAAAGCTATGAATGGACGTGTCATTGAAAACATCGCTATAGTAATTACTCTCCGGAAATGACGTTTCTTCTACAACCTGTAAACTCTGTGGAAATAAAGACTAGTTAATCACTTTGTCGAAACTTCATGGCTTCCAGATACACAATCATAGCATTTATTTTTCTGCAGCCACCACTAGAGGGTCCTCTGCTCCTTTTTGGGCTGGCCACAAAAAAAAAAAAAAAAACGAGCTTGGGTGCAACAAGAACACGCCCTCACTGCACCAAAAGCTTAATTTGCATATTAGAAAAAAAGAGTCAAAACTTGGGAAAGGAGCCTCTAATAAAAAAAAAACTGCATGGATAGGGAGGTCACTGGTGACAGAGTCCCTTTAAAGGGTTTCTGTCATCAGGATTTACCATAGTAAACCGAGTGTCATTTGCAATGTGCAAATGACACCTGATGACAGATATGTATTTTTTATACTGCTCAGTAAAGTAGTTTTTGTGAAAATTCCGTTTTTATAATATGTAAATTACCTCCCCTAGGTGCAGTAGGCGTGAACCCTGCACCTAGTAGCGGCCGTCATTCCTCCTCCGAACCCTCCTCCGTAGCGTTGATTGACAGGGCCAGGCAGCCAGCTCTTTCGGCTCCCGGCCCTGTTCGAGTTCCAAATCCCGCGTCTGCGCACTGCGATCAGCAATCTGCGCAGGCGCGTTGAGCCGCCGGCCGCCCGTCTCCCTCAATGCGCCCGCATTGCTGATCGCAATGCGCATGCGCGGGATTTGGAACTCGAACAGGGCCGGGAGCCGAAAGAGCTGGCTGCCTGGCCCTGTCAATCAACGCTACGGAGGAGGGTTCGGAGGAGGAATGACGGCCGCTACTAGGTGCAGGGTTCACGCCTACTGCACCTAGGGGAGGTAATTTACATATTATAAAAACAAAAAAAATAAAAACAATTTTCACAAAAACTACTTTACTGAGCAGTATAAAAAATACATATCTGTCATCAGGTGTCATTTGCACATTGCAAATGACACTCGGTTTACTATGGTAAATCCTGATAACAGAAACCCTTTAAGGTGCTATGATTTAACAATAAGACCCTGCTTTGTAGCAGTGCTTGGAACACAACACATACTCCACTCTGATGATAACAATTAGGTGGCCCTAATCTGCAACCCAGGATTTACTCCTTAAAGGGAACCTGTCAGGTCCAAAACACCCCCTGAACTAGAGTACGCGGTGTATAGTGTAAGTGATGCTGAATCCGAATATGTAAGTTTTATCTTCATACTCACTTCCATTCCGACGCTGTGCTCCCACAAACCAGCAGTAAAATACATTGAGAGGACTCTTCTTTGAGTCCTCTCCATTATATGAGTGAGCAACGGAGTCCACTGAGTGCATTTTACTGCTGGTTTGTGGGAGCACAGCGTCGGAATGGAAGTGAGTATGAAGATAAAACTTACATATTCGGATTCAGCATCACTTACAGTATACACCGCGTACTCTAGTTTGGAGGGTGTTTCAGAGCCGACAGATTCCCTTTAAGGGCTCATGCACACGGCCGTATTTATTTCGTGGTCTGCAAAAAATACAGATGACATCCGTGTGCATTACCTATTTTGCGGAACGGAACAGCTGGCCCCAAATAGAACAGTCCTATCCTTCTCCGTAATGCGGACAATAATAGGACATGTTCTATTTCCTTGCGGAAAGGACATACGGAAGCAGAATGCACACGGTGTAACTTCTGTTTTTTTTTGCAGACATATTGAAATTAATGGTTCCACGTATGGTCCGCAAAAAAAGGGAACGGACACGGAAAGAAAATACGTTTGTGTGCATGAGCCCTAACTTTTTTTTTACAGTGGTCACTAACGGGATTTGGGCTAGGCTGCTGCTTTTTAAGGCAGCTTAGTCTAAGCAGTCCACGGGACTCCCGTAGAGTGGAGAGCGGGGGCTTGGCTCAGGCTTATGATCTAATGACCCGCACTGGCAGAAGCTCAGATCCAGGCCATTTAAGATGAATGCTGCAGTCAACGGTGGTTTAGAGGGAGGGAAGCTTCTATGTCTTCCTTTGGCTCCCCCCTCCCTCAAACCCGCCCATGACTGCTTGGTCCCTTCCTGCCCAACACGACAAATTAGCAAAGATGTCAGCCAGGCAACTGCATGATGAAAGGAGGCCATCTAACTTCAGATTCAAGATGTTCTGTATAAGAAGCTGCAAAGGTTCACGGGAGTTTGCATATCGAATGTCAGCGGAAGTGATCAAGTTTCAGACATTGGGGGTCATGTGGCTACATCTTGGGATTGGTGCAGAATTGTTAAAGGCAAGCGCACCTAACTTATTAAGAGGCAGATGTCTTTTAATAAATAAGGCGCATCTCTGGCAGTCTGCGCACAAGAAACGCTCATCTACACCAGCTTTCTGCCGCAAGTTACAGTAAATCCAGCCGACCGCAACAGGCTCTGCCCCTTCCTGCTAAGCCTTGCCCTCTTCTCTCGACACTTTAGAAAAGCGGCAAGCTCAAAATGTTGCAAATTATGGAGCAAATATGGAGTGTGCCATAATTTGCGACTTTGTAGCACCACAATTAGATATGAGCGAAGTTATCAAAAATTTGATTCGGATGCTTCGCCGAATTTCACAAAGAAATTAGTTTTGTTACAAATTAATTTGTCACAAATCGCATTCCATTGTATGTAGCGAGTGCAGGAACGGAGATCGCACTGCCCCCGTCATTGAACAGCTCAGATGCTGCGTTCATTGCTGATTGCGGCATCTGACATTAAGACTGAGGCCTTTCAGGGGTTAATCAGGGTTAAAAAAAAAACCTTATCCATTTGCTTGCGAACAGGCCCTCGTGTCCATCTTGACTGAAGAAACTGAGCAAATTCTTGCGTGGTGACGTGTCAGAGATTTCAGGTGGTTTCTTCACTCAAGGTGCCAGCGACAGCCTTTCTGCAAGCTAATGGATGTGTAGAGTATGTTTTTTTTAACGCTATTTCAGGAAAAACAGATTTGTTACCACGAAGCGCGAGGAAGTTCGGCTTCGTGGCGAATCAAATTTTTCCTGAAATTTGGATCGAAGTCAATTAGTTTGACTTCAATTCGCTGATCACAGTAGTGGTGTAAATAAGTTAATTAACACGTTCCCGACCTAGGACAAGAATGCTCGTCCTAATATGGCGTTACTTAACGCATTCTCGTCCTAGGGTTAACGTGCTGCTGCTGCCCCGCTGCCGCAATCTGCAACAGGGGCCCGGGTTGATACTAACAGCCGGGCCTCTGCTGTATCCGCCAGCACCGGTGATTACACCGATGCCGGCGGATTAACTCCTTGTATGCCGCGGCATACAAGGCAATTGCGGCAGCTTTTTAAAGCCATCAGGTCCCCGTGAGGCGGTGGGGGGGGGGGCCCGATGGTTGAGATGGAAGCCCCAATGCCTTGCCCAGAAGCATTGGGACTCCCATCTACGGAAGCCCAGGAGACCCAGCCACAGCGCTGGGTCTCCTAGGCAACGGTCAGCGTTTCACAGTGTGAGACGCTGACAGTTGAATGCAGCACAATACAGATGTATTGTGCTGCATTCAATCAGGGATCAGACCCTGAAATGTTAAAGTCCCTTACTGGGACATAAGTGAAATGTTAAAAAAAAAAAGTTAAATAAAAGTGTTTTAACAAATAAAAAAAAAAAAAAAAAATAAAGTTTCAATAAAAAAAAAAAGCCTCTTCCCAATAAAGAAACACATAAAAATAGAAAAAAAAATAAAAAATATACATATTAGGTATCGCCACGTCTGGAAAAACCTGCTTTATTAAAATATCACATGATTCAGCCTGCCCGGTCAACACCGTAAAAAATAAAAACTGTCTAAAAAAAAGTCATTTTTTTGTCACATTTCATCACAAAAAATGTAATACCATGCGATCAAAAAAGCGTATGCCCCCAAAAATAGTACCAATCTAACAGTCATCTCATCCCGCAAAAAATGAGCCCCTACCCGAGACAATCGCCCAAAAAATAAAAAAACTACAGCTCTCTGACTATGGAGACACTAAAACATGATTTTTTTTGTTTCAAAAATGATATTATTGTGTAAAACTTAAAAAAATAAAAATAAGTATACATGTTAGGTATCGCCACGTCCGTAAAAAACTTCTCTACAAAAGTATTGCATGATCTCTCCCCTCAGGTGAACACCGTAAAAAATAAAAAATAAAAACTGTCTAAAAAAAGCCATTTTTTTGTCACATTTCATCACAAAAATTGTAATACCAAGCGATCAAAAAAGCGTATACCCCCAAAAATAGTACCAATCTAATCGTCATCTCATCCCGCAAAAAATTAGCCCCTACCTGAGACAAACGCCCAAAAAATAAAAAAATTACAGCTGACTATGGAGACACTAAAATGTGATTTTTTTTTTGTGCTTCAAAAATATTGTGTAAAACTTAAATAAATAAATAAAAAGTATACATATTAGATATTGCACCGTCCGTAACGACCTGCTCTATAAAAATATCACATGATCTAACCTGTCAGATGAATGTTGTAAATAACAAAAAATAAAAACAATGCCAAAACTGCTAGTTTTTGTTACCTTGCCTCACAAAAAGTGTAATATAGAGCTACCAAAAATCGTATGTACCCTAAAATAGCACTAACAAAACTGCCAACTTATCCCGTAGTTTCCAAAATGGGGTCAGTTTTTTGGAGTTTCCTACTCTAGGGGTGCATCAAATGTGACATGGCAACAAACTTTTTCCAGTGAAATCTGCCCTGGCGTTCCTTTCCTTCTGCGCCCTGCCATGTGCTTGTACAGCAGTGTACGATCACAGATGGGGCATTTCTGTAAACTACAGAATCAGGGTAATAATTACTGAGTTTTGTTTGGCAGTTAACCCTTGCTTTATTCTCAGAATAAAATGATTCATATGGAAAATCTGCCAAAAAAGTGAAATTCGGAAATTTTGGCTACATTTTTCCTTTAATTTTCCTTTAATTCGTTTGTAAAATCAGTTTTGAGAACCTTGAGGGGTGTCGTTTCTAAAATGGGGTCATTTTTGGGTGGTTTCTATGATGGAAGCCTCACAAAGTGACTTCAAACCTGAACTGGTCCTTAAAAAGTGGGTTTTGGAAATTTTGTAAAAAATTTCAAGATTCGCTTCTAAATTTCTAAGCCTTCTAACGTCGCAAAAAAATAAAATGTAATTTTCAAAGTGATCCAAACCTGAAGTAGACACATGGGGAATGTAAAGTCATAACTATTTTTGGAGGTATTACTATGTATTTTAAAAGTAGAGAAATTAACATTTGGAAAGTTGCAAATTTTTCTAAATTTTTGGTAAATTTGGTATTTTTTTTATAAATAAGAATGAAATATTTTGACTCAAATTTACCACTGTCATGAAGTACAATATGTGACGAGAAAACAATCTCAGAATGGCCTGGATAAGTAAAAGCGTTCTAAAGTTATCACCACATAAAGTGAGACATGTCAGATTTGCTAAAAATGGCCTGGTCCTTAAGGTGAAAAATGGCAGGGTCCTTAAGGGGTTAATGCCCCTGTGTTTGGCTTTATTGCAAGAATAAGGACATGTACCGGTATGTACTCTGTAGCTCTAATGTTCAGATAGAGAAGACCAGAGAAGCAAATATGATTTATTATGGTTATGGAGGTTATTATGACGTACTTCCTTAGACTTGAATAGCTCACACAGTATAGAGCAGGCTTACCTTATATATATAAATGTAATCTCTCTGCAGGATTCTGGAAACCAATCTGTGAGAAAAGAAACATTTTGATAAATGAAATATATTTTCCTTAGTTTTGTGCTGTTCTAAATGAGGGATTTACTCCAATTACTTACCTTTCTTCTATCCCCTTGAAACTGTTGCCTATAATGACCATTTGTGACAAAGCATCACATGACCAGTTCCTCCAGAGCAAGTTATTATACAGCGCCTTGCCACAATGCGGCATGTAGAAGACGGTGGGCTTACCGACGGCGTGCTTACCCTCCTGGAATGAAACGGTAACAGATAATAGACTCTCCTTCCTCATATACATACATACTATGCATCATATTCACCCATTACATGGCATAGTATTAAAGGGGTTTTCTGGAACTCAGATCAGTGGAAGTCCAACAGCTGATCGGTGGGTGTATGGGGTGTAGGACCACCATCAGCTGATATTAATGACCTCTCCTGAGGACAGGCCATAAATCCTGAAAAATGCAGGTGTTCAACAATTTATCAAGCAGAACTGAAAGGACAAAACTTTTAAAAAGTAGTATAATTCCATCTTAATGGGACCTAAGGTCACAGAAAAATGTCAGTTAAAGAAGCACTCCGGGAAATTTCTCTCCCTTTGCTCTCTATTCCAGACCACCATGATGTCACATAATGAGTGTCCTGACGACATGAATCCTACTGTGTCCTACTGGACCAGGTCTCTCTATATGCGTTCTTCTGATCCTCATTGGGAGGCTCATAGTTTCTCATACACTGACTTCTTTACCAAGCAGCCTGGCTAAAACCACCAAAGACTGAAAGGGGAGATGGTTCAAGCCTCAAAGGTCAGACCCCAAACATTGCCAACAGAAGAAGCAGCACCCCAAAGATCTTCTGTTAAGAAGTGAGTTTATTCATTAACAAGCAGTGTTCTGAATACCTGGCACTGTAGGGCATGTTGAGGAGATGTCCTTGTGCTTATTTTTTATTTCCAATGGGCTGCTCTGTTCCCCCGCTGTGCCCCCCGTACTGGTTTCCCGCTTGGTCTGTAAATCCATACCATCGGTACAGGGAGAATGAGAGAGCCCTGTTTCTCAAGGGGCGTCTCCTTCTACCCCGCAGCAGAATGTGTCACAGCCAGGAAGAAAAAAAGCTCACCTTCTCCCTGGCTGTGACGCTCTCTCCTGTGAATGGACAGCTCACAGCCATGGAGAAGGAGACGCCCACTGTGAAACGCAGCCGTCTCCTCCTCCCTGTACCGATGATATTGACATACAGGGCAGCAAGACAGAAAGGGGAGCACAGCGCTGCAATGGAGCAGCCCATCAATAAAAGAAAAAAAAATAGCAATATAACATCTAGTAAACATGCCCTACAGTGCCAGGTATTGATATTGTAATGTCAGAACAGGAGCGCTGTAAAACAGCCTCGATTCATTAATCATCAATATCCATTAAAAAGGGGGTTGGTCTTAGAAAAAGACAGTAACACCAGATGATGCCTGTCCTGTAACATAAATCAGGCTTGATGACCCCTATGATATTAGAAGGTGATCGCCATTATAAATATGTATGTATGTGCATGCTTGAGTGACTGAGCCCTCGCCTAGCAGTGTGCTGTGCGTGGTTATATTGTAAGTAAGTCAATTTACTACTCCACAATATTGGGTAAGAAAGATTCCAGAATTTGTCATATATACACCCTTGGAGATGTGGTTGAATGGGGCATCATTGAAGGGGTGCCTTATCCGATTGGAAAGGGGTAAATAACCCTGGTGTTTTGTTATAATGCCCTGACCCAATGTATATTAGTGGCTCTACATCTATTTATAAGGTTAAGACTATATGCTAATTGCTCCTGGTTGCTGTTATGGTCCCTGTGAGGTCATGGCATGGAGATTAGCCTCTAATAGTTGTCTTATGTTTAATAATCCGCACTATATGTCTTGCATCATGCCAAGTTCCACTGAGGGTGTTATTCCATTCTTAAACAGTAGATGGTGCTGATGTTTCAGCCTGACGTATCAATGCCCCATATCCTATTGAGGGATCTTTGTATTTGATCACTTCTTGTTCCTAATTTGGGCCTTAAACAATTAGATCTATTTTCTAACTCGCCCAGTACAGTTGAAAGATGGCATGGGTGACATCTTAAACACTACTGCCCAAATGCTGAATACCATCTTGCTTATTTGAGACAGCGGGTGCCGTTTCTGCCTTTCGGTACCTTTTTGCGCCCATTCTGACTCCACTGTTGGATCTGCCTCCACTTCTCCTGTCTGACATGTGCAGGTACACCTACAGGATGCCAGGCATCAGGTACATGAAGGAATGAATGAGTCTTTTTAAAGGCCGATCACTTTTTTGACTACGTATTTCATCGATGATTAAAGTAGTTCTCCATGATAAGTAATCTCAGACAAGCCCTATAGTGGCTTAAAATAAAAAAGATGTTATATACAACGCTTTCTCCAGCGCCATTCTTTGAGGTTCTGGTTTGGTTCTCCTGCAGCTGTTTGTTTACAACAGCAACGGTGCCATGCTGGAAAATAGCGACTGCAGCCAATCACTGTCCGCACTGCCATATCCCAGCACATCACTGTGCAAGTCACCGACACGGTGATGTACAGGTACACACTGTGTCCAGGCACATCACTCGCAGGAGAATCGGACCAGCACTACAAAAAGGGGTGAGCATTGGGGCTCATTCATGAGGCGGATTTTGACGCCATCATATACTCTGTCAGATACCACCACAGTTTCTAGCACAGTTGTTCACTTTGGATGCCGCAGACCTGCTCATGGCTTAGGCTTCTTTCACACTGGTGTTAGGCTTGTCCGGCAGGGGAACAGCCTGCCGGATCCGTACTAATGTTTGCACACGTGTGCTGCCGAAAGCACGCTAAACTCTAAACACTTGGCTTACCTTCAAGTGGCGGTTGTCTGCACACCGCATCGAGAAGGGACATGTCTCTTCTTGATACTGTAGAAGCCTTAAACTGCCAGATCGTGAACTGTAGTGCTGCCTCCTATTAAAAACAATGGAAGCCACCGCCGGAATTTTGTCCCAGTGTCCATGCCAAAATTCCAACGGCAAATTCCGCCATGTGAACGCACCTTGACATTTTTTAAGCCATTCTAGGGCTCATCTGAGATTTTTAAATTATCTCAAACAACCTATAATGAATTATTTTATAGCACTATTGTGATATGGACTTATTTATACTGCACAATTGTGGAATTACACTTATACTTGAATTACTGTATGATAATTGAGCTTCATTTTATGACATAGGAATTTGGGGGTATATAGCTGTGGTTGTACAGCCGTTACTAAGGCGAGATGGGACCAAGCCCCAACCACCAGCTGGTTGGAAAACAGCATAGCTTGTTGGGCTACGCTGTTTCCCTAGCTCCCATGCACTGCAATGGGAGCTACTGAAACAGTGGAGCACCAGCCTGCTCTGCTGTTTTCAGACGACCTGGTGGTTGAGGCTTGGTCCCATCTCACCTTAGTACTGGTGACAAGAGACAACCCCTCTAACACGGCTTGAGAATGACTCCATAGAAGGACTGAAACATTGCTAGTGACCTTGCACCCTCTCCCCTTTGAGGTTTCTATCTATGTTACTAAACCGTGAAACCAAACATGAAAAACCAGAAGATGCCTGAACCCCCCCTCCCCATCTGCTATATGGCAGAGATGATATATGTAAGATCATTATCACACTGAAGATTATTCTTAAAGAAGAACTCCCGCAAAAATTTTTATTTCATTTTCTGCTAGAAAGGTACATGATGTAATCTGTAGTGAATGTAATTTTCTTACCAGTAGCTGAATTTTTGAGTTATATCATCCTGAAGTTTCTTATCTGTGTCATGTGACTAGTAATTAGACCCACCAACCCACACAGAGACTTATGTGTGGACAGGAAGTCTAATTCTCTATGCATTTATATGGGAGCCTCACTTTCAGTCTCATAGGAATGAATAGAGCAGTGACTGGCTTCCTGTCCTGGGTCAGTTGGAGGTCAGGGAGTTGGTCACATGACCCAGCTACAATAAGAAGAAAGTGGATAACTCTCAATTAGAGTCCCTGATAAGAAGATTGCATTCACTTCAGATTATATCATGCACCTTTCTAACAGGTCAGAGAAAAAAAAAATTTGAGGGAGTTCTTCTTTAAGATTACGATACACACTACTTAAACGATGGCTGTGGTTGGTGAGACCTGATGATTTTTTTCGAGGTGTTTTCCAGAACTTTAGCATTGATGTAAAGAGGTTGTCTCACTTTAGCAAATGGCATTTATCATGTAGAGAAAGTTAATATAAGCTACTTACTAATGTATTGTGATTGTCCATATTGCTTTCTTTGCTGGCATATTTCCATCACATTATACACTTCTCGTTTCCATGGTTACGACCACTCTGCAATCCATCATTGTAGGCCGTGCTTGCGCACTCCCACGTTCCCGGCCACTAGTGTTGAGCAAAGCGAACTTCGGATGTGTCGTCTGAAGTCGCTTCATTCAAAACTTCAGAATAATGCTGTACGGAGATTCATAGAATGTATGTGCTCTAATGAGCTGAAGTAAGTTATTCGCGAAGTCTGACTAGTACCTCAGAACTGAAGGTGAGTTCAGTGTCAAGTTTTAAAGCAGTTTTCCACTTTAAAAATCAACTACTAAAGTTATTTAACTAAGTCACATGCGACTTTGAAAATAATTTACTTCGGCTCATTGGCCCATACATTCTAATGCCGTACAGAGACTAATCTCCATACAGTATTATTCCAAAGTTTTGAACAAAGCGTCTTCGGATGAAGCATCCAAAGCTTGCTTCGCTCAACACTACCGGCCACCAGAGTGGCGGCACTTTTTCCTACAGTATGCAAGCATGGCCACCGCTGACAGATTGCAAGGTGGTCATAACCATAGGAACAAGCAGTGTATAATGTGATGGAAAAATGAATCCAACCAGCAAAGGAAGCAATATGGACAATAATACATTATTAAGTGCCTTGTGTTAACTTTCTCTATGTGATAAATGCCACTTGCTGAAGTGAGACAACCCCTTTAAGATAGGTCGTCAATATCTAATCAGTGGGGATCTGACTCCTGGCAGCTACAGCGCCCCAGAAACAGATCAGTTATTGTGTAATGAATGGAGCTGGTTACTACAACGCTGCTCCCACTGAAGTGAACAGGAACAGCACTACAGTAATGTGTAATAGGGCGTCCAGACAGTTTGGGGCATAGAGGGCATGTAGAAGAAGGGGCCGTTTAACGCCTTCCTTCTTCAGAAATAAATATGTGCTTGGCCAATTCAAGCGTGCATGTTCATGGGGGAGCCAAGTTTAAAAAATGCACTTAGCGCAACTTACTTCATTTTTCAGCAAAACGGTCAGCCCTAGGTCCTGCAGTACAGTAATCTCCAATGGAGCAAATACTGGATCAAAAACATAGCACTGGCGTCTCGGGATCTGAAAAGAAATACACAGAGATTATTTCAAGGACCAGACCTGTCACTGTAATCTGCTCCTTCTGATTTATGCCGTTGGCTTCCTTGAAATGTCCATGCTTCAAGCACAAGGACAGGGGCACATTAGCTGAAGACAGATGTTCTACAACAGGGAGAGCTTCAACCCACATGTGTGGTAACTAAAGTATTATCTGGTATCTGACGTCTGACTAAACCAGAATATAATCCAAAATCCAAGAAAACAGACATCAGGAAAAGTTCCAAAAATACAGCAATAATCTTATATTAACAATATTATATTTTTAAAGATGGAATACAGAGCTGCCAAGTATTCCGGCGAGTGCCGCAAGTTGTTTCTTCATTTTACAAGACATCAGGAAAAGCACCTCGAGAAAAAGTGAGGGACTGTAAAAATATAAATCTATCCCTCTTAATAGAATGCTAAAAATCAGAGTCCAGTGAAAATAAGGCAGTGTCCCAGGCAAAGATGAGAACAGTGTGCTGGCGCAGTTCACCGCCAGGGGAAGATCTTGGCCGGTACACTAGATGACGCAAGGGGTTTACAGGGCGGGCCAAGCAAGAGGCTGGGGAGGAGTTATCTAAGAAGAAGGCAGAGCGGCCTGGGCACTTACAGCCCGAACACCGCCCTATGGGCACTAGCGAGCCCTCATTTGTATATGAATAAAACTGTGTTTTTGCTGCTAATCAATGTCATAACAAAAGAACAAAGGTACCACTGAACTCATGTACATTTATTCTACAGTGCTACGTAAGCAGTGTATAATGTGAAATTGTGGTGACGGACTCCCTTTAAGGCTCATGCACACTGCTGTCGTTTCAGCCTGCATCCGATCTGCTTTTTTTTTTTTGAAGATCGGGTGAGGACCCATTCATCTTAATGAGGGCATAAAAGATGTGGATCTGAAGACCATTCCCCAGCCCCGCAAAAAAAAAAAAAAAAAAATAGAATAGAACATGTCCTATTTTTGTCCATTTTGCAGGAGTAAAAAAAAAAAACGCAGCATGCACACTTACGGCCATGTCACATCAGGTTCAGTCATCACCTTAAATTGTTCCAGGAATAACAGTAAGAAGGCCATCTGATGTCGAGATATAACACAGGATGTAAAATTTCCCAGACCGTAGCACACACAGTCATAGGACTGGAGAGAAATGCAGGTAGACCTGGAGCCCTCAAGGGTCAGGTTCTTCATGACTTCCTCATTAATACTGCTGGCGTCTGAAGTTGCTGGTGATATATCTTGAACTTTGAGAAGACAACCTAGAAGAAATGCACTGTATAAGCAGCTGGTGACAAACTAGTGAAACCATTGTCTTGGTGACGCGAGTTTGGGAACTGCAGTTAAAGAAAACATTTTATACAACTTGTGAAATATGATGGATTGACGTCATGAATTTGTTCAAGAATCTTCCAGTAAAGATGGTAGCTACAAAGAAGAGCTCTGAATAAACCTGTCACATCCATGCTTAATGGAGTTTTCCTGTAATATTGACTTTTAAACAAGTGTCCACATCCTGCCCCCTGAAACAGAAGATTCATACTTACCTGCTCCACGCTGCCTCCATCTTCCGGTCCCCACACTGTTTGGCTTCAGCAGTGATGTGGCCACAAGCAGCACGTCACCACTAAAGCCAGTCATTGGCTAGATTGGTGCATGTGACTATACCCATGCAAGAATCCAGCCAATGACTGGCTTCAACAGTGACGTGCTGCTTGTGGCCACATCACCATTGAAGCCAGTCATTGGCTGGAGCGGTGTATGTGATCATGCCCATGCACTACTGGATGTGAACAGTGCAGGGACGTGAGGTGAAGGTAGTGAGAAGGACTGGAGCAGCGTGGAGCAAGTAAGTATAAGTCTTCTATTTCAGGGGGCAGGCTGTGGGCACTTACTTAAAAATCAATACCAGAAACTCCTTTAATACTAATAGACCACTGATTCCAAAGGCCACTGTTTAAATTTAAGATCCCACTATTTGTCTACTCCGCCAATCACATACATTATTACCTGTCAGTTACCCTGTTAGTTTTCCATTTGGCTTCGAGGTGCTGCGATAACCCTATGGCACCCTGTGATCATTTGGCTCCCAGGTGCTGTGATAACCCTATGGCACCCTGTGATCATTTGGCTCCCAGGTGCTGTGATAACCCTATGGCACCCTGTGATCATTTGGCTCCCAAGTGCTGTGATAACCCTATGGCACCCTGTGATCATTTGGCTCCCAGGTGCTGTGATAACCCTATGGCACCCTGTTATCATTTGGCTCCCAAGTGCTGTGATAACCCTATGGCACCCTGTGATCATTTGGCTCCCAAGTGCTGTGATAACCCTATGGCACCCTGTGATCATTTGGCTCCCAGGTGCTGTGATAACCCTATGGCACCCTGTGATCATTTTCACTATTGGGCAGAAAGGGGTAGCCTCCAGCCTTGGTCGAGCTCCATAGAAAAGCCAACATCTAAGGGCTGGAACGGTCAGAAGCAGAGGTTGATGATTTCGGTGCCAGCGTGAAGCTCATGACATATCTTTACATCATGGTGCCTTTATGTAAATCAGTCCCATTACGTACAGGTATAATAGTTGGTCTCTGTGCTATTCCAGCACATACGCTGCATCCTCTACGACCAACTGAAAAAAATTACTATCAGTTGGATGGTAACATACAGTACACAATTAATCATTACAAGGGTACTCCCATCTCAGAAAGGGGACCTCGTCCTGCCTGGATGTGACAGGTGGTCAGGACAATGGGTTCAGTAGCTCCCATAGTAAGCTATAACTTGTGACTGCACTGTATGGTGCCTATGGGGTGACAGAGGGAGCCCTCTCTGTCCAACCACCTAGATGCCATGGTTGCAGGTCACCATGGATTCTAAGAGGTTAATGCAGCAGTGCCATCATTCTTGGTCTTCCCTGTGAATGCTGCTGTATAGCACAACAGTATTCAGGGCTCAGAGGCGCCACCCGGCCTCTGCAAAGTCATTTAGTAATGGCACTGAACAGATAACAGGGGACCGCTCCAACGTTTAACGTCATTGAGTGATCCCCAAGAGGTTAGAACATTATCCTGTGAAGAGTCCGGACATTTACTTATGGTGGTCAAAGTGTATAGCAGTTGGCATGTCCATGTACTGAGCTGTGGGTCACATATTTCCAGCCACTATCCCCAGCGCCAGGTCTCTGCACAGTGATCCTCTGTACACTGCAGAGCAGCTAGTAGAAATAGTTTTCCGCAAGGAAGGGGCGACTTTTTTTATTAGCTCTTCTGCAGTGAACACCAGGAAAAAACTACTTCTGTTACCTGCTGAGCAATGAACTGCACTATGCAGAGACGTGGCTGTGAGGAGAGTGAGCATTTGAACACCAGGTGGCGCTATATTATATAAGTAGATGTCATCAATTTGAAACGGTTCACTTTTTTTTTTTACAACAGCATGTACAGTACAGACCAAAAGTTTGGACACACCTTCTCATTCAAAGAGTTTTCTGTATTTTCATGACTATGAAAATTGTAGATTCACACTGAAGGCATCAAAACTATGAATTAATACATGTGGAATGATATACTTAACAAAAAAGTGTGAAACAACTGAAAATATGTCTTATATTCTAGGTTCTTCAAAGTAGCCACCTTTTGCTTTGATTACTGATTTGCACACTCTTGGCATTCTCTTGATGAGCTTCAAGAGGTAGTCACCTGAAATGGTATTCCAACAGTCTTGAAGGAGTTCCCAGAGATGCTTAGTACTTGTTGGCCCTTTTGCCTTCACTCTGCGGTCCAGCTCACCCCAAACCATCTCGATTGGGTTCAGGTCTGGTGACTGTGGAGGCCAGGTCATCTGGCGTAGCACCCCATCACTCTCCTTCTTGGTCAAATAGCCCTTACATAGCCTGGAGGTGTGTTTGGGGTCATTGTCCTGCTGATAAATAAATGATGGTCCAACTAAACGCAAACCGGATGGAATAGCATGCCGCTGCAAGATGCTGTGGTAGCCATGCTGGTTCAGTATGCCTTCAATTTTGAATAAATCCCCAACATTGTCACCAGCAAAGCACCCCCACACCATCACACCTCCTCCTCCATGCTTCATGGCGGGAACCAGGCATGTAGACTCCATCCGTTCACCTTTTCTGCGTCGCACAAAGACACGGTGGTTGGAACCAAAGATCTCAAATTTGGACCCATCAGACCAAAGAACAGATTTCCACTGGTCTAATGTCCATTCCTTGTGTTCTTTAGCCCAAACAAGTCTCTTCTGCTTGTTGTCTGTCCTTAGCAGTGGTTTCCTAGCAGCTATTTTACCATGAAGGCCTACTGCACACAGTCTCCTCTTAACAGTTGTTGTAGAGATGTGTCTGCTGCTAGAACTCTGTGTGGCATCGACCTGGTCTCTAATCTGAGCTGCTGTTAACCTGCGATTTCTGAGGCTGGTGACTCGGATGAACTTATCCTCCACAGCAGAGGTGACTCTTGGTCTTCCTTTCCTGGGGCGGTCCTCATGTGAGCCAGTTTCTTTGTAGCGCTTGATGGTTTTTACGACCGCACTTGGGGACACTTTCAAAGTTTTCCCAATTTTTCGGACTGACTGACCTTCATTTCTTAAAGTAATGATGGCCACTCGTTTTTCTTTACTTAGCTGCTTTTTTCTTGCCATAATACAAACTCTAACAGTCTATTCAGTAGGACTATCAGCTGTGTATCCACCTGACTTCTGCCCAACACAACTCATGATCCCAACCCCATTTATAAGGCAAGAAATCCCACTTATTAAACCTGACAGGGCACACCTGTGAAGTGAAAACCATTTCAGGTGACTACCTCTTGAAGCTCATCAAGAGAATGCCAAGAGCGTGCAAAGCAGTAATCAAAGCAAAAGGTGGCTACTTTGAAGAACCTAGAATATAAGACATATTTTCAGTTGTTTCACACTTTTTTGTTAAGTATATCATTCCACATGTGTTAATTCATAGTTTTGATGCCTTCAGTGTGAATCTACAATTTTCATAGTCATGAAAATACAGAAAACTCTTTGAATGAGAAGGTGTGTCCAAACTTTTGGTCTGTACTGTACATGCTGTTGTAAAAAAAGTGAACCGTTTCAAATTGATGACATCTACTTATATAATATAGCGCCAAATATAGTGTGTAATATAGTGTGTCCAAACTTTTGGTCTGTACTGTAAATTGAAATAGGTTTTATTATTTATCATCTATGAAATGAATATGACGCCCTAGTGGAACCAACCCTTCAATCGATTAACTTGCCACAAACAACAATCAAGGATATCAACTACAGCAGGGGTCTGCAACCTCCTGCACTCCAGCAGTTCTGAAACTACAACTCCCAGTAGACATGCTGCTCCTGTAATTCGTACAGAAGTGAATGGAGAACGTTGGGAATTGTAGTTTCACAAAAGCTGAGTTTCGGAGATTGCTGACCCTTGAACATGTCAACAAGCCCTATATATGTCGTGACAAACCTTGTGGCTGAATTCTTCTACATTTGTTCTCATATTAATTTACATACTCCACATCTCACCTTGACAAGAGTCCCAAAAGTCAGACGCTCGCAAATCTGCCCTGATACAAAAACAAGAGAGACAGTGATACTCTGAGCTATGAGAAGGTCCCTGATACATTCATTAATGATGAGGCACAGATGTCTCCATATCATGATATAACATAAGTTTCATCTACAAAGCAGCCACTGTGCATGTAAATGTCAAAAGACCAAGAGGAAGTAGCTGGCGGTTCACCACCCCGGCTTGGCTGACATAACTGCTGACATACTGTTCCGATACAGGAACTGAAAAAAGACAAAAAGTGCCAGACACTAATGGCACCTAACAGACCACCACTGACTGTAATGGGATCTGCCTGGTTTCGGTTCTATCAGTTTATATCAGCCACAATAGTGAGGTTGGGAGTCAACCTGGTTGGTGGATATTTAGTAGAAGCTGCTTTGTGATAATCTGTAAGGCTAGGTTCAGGTGTGAACCAAGTAGGTGTGAACCAAGCCTTACCTTTATGTTCTCTCTCCACTTGTATCACACTCTGCATTGTGTTCCCTGTATTATATACAGTGAAGACGTGTAACTTACATGGTTTCATTAATTCGCTTGATTACATTGGAGCAATCCATGTCTGAATCCAAGTTATGAAGCTGCTGAGATCCAGCTGGATTTTGCTTTGGCCGGGAGGACTTCTTCGTGGCCTTTTTCTTGCTGACTACCTGCCACGTGTCCGATTCCATCCTGGACCTGGAAGTAGCAAAATATGGGCAGGATTTATCCCATTCCAGAGATTGTCATCACTCATCAGTGCCTGTCTGCTATGGGGCTCACACTAATCCATATCTCAAGCCATGAAATGAATGAGAGAAACTAGAGGAAACCAAGCAGGAAGGGAGAAGATACAGAATTGGCTAAAACATACCAGGACAGGACAGGACAGGGTGTTCATCTCACTAGTAATTTCTAGCAGTTTTCCTTAAAGGGGTTGTCCAAGTTATATTTATTAAAGACCTAACCTGTCCGACACACGGCACCCCCGCCGATCAGCTGTTTGAAGAGGAGGCGCGCGCCGCACTGTTTACATCCTAGCCGTAACGGGGTAGTGGTGAGTAGGTGGAATTACACCTCACCGCCCCATTCATTTCTATGGGAAGGCTCGTTCCCATACAAGTCTATGGGAGCCATCCTTCCCGTTGAAATGAATGGGGCGGTTACGTGTAATTACACCTACTCACCACTACCCCGTTACGGCTAGGATGTCAACAGTGAAGAGGAGGCAGCGCTGATCGGCGGGGGTGCCGGGCCTCCACCGATCTGATATTGATGACCTAACCAGAGGATAGGTCATCAATAAATTTAACTTGGAGAACCCCTTTAATTATTAACTCCTACAGTTGCTTAAAAAATATCAACTCACCTATTTCTCCAGAGCTGTTGTGTGCAGTACTGATCCAGTATCTCCTCCTGGTCTGGCAGTGAAGAGACTGGGTACAGCACGTGACCACTGCACCAGTCGCTGCCCTCAGTGCGCTGGAGAGGTGGGTATTGATATTGTGTATTTTTATGTTTTAAGTAATTGTACAGGCTGCCTGAGATTTTTAAATAGGTTGTCCGGGCTTTTTAATGTTGATGACCTATCCTCAGGATCAATATCGGATCAGAGGGGGTCCGACACCTCCGCCGATCAGCTGTACGGGGAGACTGCTTCACGTGCCATCTCCCTTCTCTGTTCCTGCCCGCTGCTGCTGTGCCATAGACATACAGCAACGGACAGGAAGAGAGTAGGGAGACAGCACATGCGCATTGCGCGCGCGGTCTCCTCATACAGCTGATCGGCGGGGGTGCCAGGTGTCGATCTGATATTGATGACCTATCCTGAAGATAGGTCATCAATATTAAAAAGCCTGCACAACCCTTTTAAAGAGGACCTTTCACCACTCCTGACATGTCTGTTTTAATTGCCCTTACTGCAGACTGCTAGCAATTCATTCATAACTTCTAGTAGAAATAATAAAGGAATGACACAACACAGAGCCATAAGGATAGATGTTCCAGAATTGTTATTACATGGGGAATGCATGAAGATATTAAAACAGGCATGTCAGGAGTGGTGAAAGGTCCTCTTTAACTTGGACAACTCCTTTAAAGGGGTTGTCCAAGTTATTTTTTTGTTCTTTATATGTTTCTAACTTGTCAGCTATAACAACTTTCCCATATACTTTGTGTTTCTAAAGCTGCTGGTTTCTCAGAGTTGACTGAGGGTCACATGACCTATGATGTCACCTTATCTCTCTGCTCTGTGATGTTTCGTTCACAAGCCTCAGAGTTCAGATAACAGTCTGTACACGAGAAGTCACTGGCCACGCCCCCTTTCTTTGCCGGGCTGCTATCTGCTCTCTCCCTGGATTCCTTGAGATAAAACATTAACCCCTTCAGCCAGAACACACTGAGGGCTCAAGGCTTTACAACAAATAGCAGCTGCAGCAGTGAGAGGAGACAAATGCTGGGCACAAGAGCTGTAGAGGAATTGTATTGTACAAGAACAGGTAGGGAGAAATTCCTGTATGTATCAGCAGTGTCATTGTACAGCTGGGACTTGTAGTCCTACACATACAACATGCTGCTGAGTATTCCAGCAGACAGACATGTCACTCAGCTCTTGTATTCTGAGCAGAGGGAGGGGGAGGGGGGCAGAGATTGTTATTACTGCATGTAAACAAAGGCCAGAAGAGAACCAGGGAAATGAGGAAATATAGATTTTTTTTTTTGCCTAAAACTTGCTGAACTTAGTTATATATTGCTGCTCATCAGATTTACAGTGCTATATTTTTTTGATAACTTGGACAACCCCTTTAAAGTCACCATTGACATTAATGTAAATTCAAGACCTAGCCTAAGAGGAGACATAGCCAATGGGGGACATGAGCAGAGCGCCACCATAAGGCAGCAGGCGGTAGAGGCGCTGTGTACCTGTCAGCTCAGACCAGAGGCTCTGGACCAGTCACAAAACTCTTGCGTTCCACCCAAACCCTCACATGTTCATCCTGCGTCTCAAAGTCTTCACGACCGGAAGTTCACGTGCGTTCCAAACCTCTTCCCCACACTGTCATCTTGCTGTACGGACACAGGAATGTGACGTAGCTAGTGGTGGGCGGACGTATATATCATGCGACGTTTGTTTTGAAAGTAGGACAAAATTGGGGAAATCATTAGACAGCAGCGTTACCTAACTATAATCAGAAGGGCAGGTAAGAAGCGCTGCTCCATTATATGGTCTCTCTCTATCGTGCGTAGTGTTTAGTGAACGCAGCTGCTGGTTTCAGTGTGAACTTACATGAGACTCAAGAGTCTTTTCCGGAAAAGTGCCCCTGTTAGCCATAAGCAGCCAATCCAGTTTCAGCTGTCATCTTGTAAACTACGCCGGAGGAATGTAAGCTGAGTGCTGATTGGCCGCTTTCTCTGAGACGGTTCTGCTAAGGTCCAGAGGAGAGGACAGTAGTGGACGCCTGTTCCCTGCTGTCTCTTGTATGAATATGTATTTCACTCCTTTTCCAGAAAACCATGACACTGTATTCAGTGCATGACTATGCTTGGTCTCCACCTAGTGGTCACTTGGAATTATGACAGCCCAGCAGTAGAATTGGGGGTGGGGGATCACGAGAAGTGCCTTGTGATCTGATTATCTGAAAAAGCTGGCTTTCCCTCATGACATGTATCTTGCAGGCTGTGGCAGAGAGGTGGGTAGAACATAGACCTGAGAATCAGTGCTTATCTATTATTATTATGGCTTTCCACATTTGGGATACGGTGCGTTATGTCAGTGTTCGCCAGGTATGATGTCATTTGGGATATATATATATATATATTCTACGTGTACTTGTTGCTGTATGCATGAAACTGATGGAGAGAGTTTGATTTTTCTGTTTTCTTGAACTTGCTATTAACTTCTTTAATTTATATCCGCCATGGTGCCACATTTGTTATACTGTACGGCAAAAAAATATGCATCCTTGCCCATCAAACGGATTTTGTTTTGGCATTATGTGTGGTGCATGTGGATGGTGGCATTATTAGCTCCTGCAGTATAGCGGCTCCACTACAGGTTCTCTCCTGTCATGCTTTAGCAGTGTTTCTTCAGTGATCCCCTGATGTCTATAGTAGCAGGTGACTGTATAGGGACATTTTAGGGATAGTCTCCTGTGTGGGTCATTCCATAGTCAGGTTTACAGAATAGAGTTGGATGCGCTCAGGAGCAGCACAGCGAAATTTTTATGACTGACGCATTGTCTCTGATTTGGTCATCAGGCAGTTAAGCCACTTTCTCACCTCAGTGTTTGATCAGTGATTTCCATTAGTGAGTGTAAGCCAAAACCAAGTGTGGATGTTACACAGAGTTAAGGTGTAAGGCCACTTTCACACAGACAGTATTTGATCAGTATTTGTAAGCCAAAACCAGGAATGGGTCCAAAATACAGACGAGGCACATATATTCACATTATACTTCTTCTCTGTAGGTTCCACTCTTGGTTTTGGCTCACAAATACTGATGCAAAATACTGACCAAATACTGACTGTGTGAAAGAGGCCTAATGGAAAGATCTGCTCCTGGTTTTGGCTCACAAACTCCATTAAGGCCTCTTCGACACAAGCGATACGGATTGTGTCCGGATCTGTTCAGGGTAAAGTGATGGTTTTGCGCTCAATTTAAATAAGCTTTTTTTTTCGCTTGCTTTCAGTATGTGTGTTTTTTTTCGCCCCCATATTGCATGCTTTTTTGATACGTGTGAAGAAAAACTGACGGTTTTGCTCTCAAGTGAAATCGGCTTTTTCTTGGATTGCTTTCAGTGTGTGCGTTTTTTCTGTCCGGTTTGCATGCGTTTTTCACGAGTGTGAATAAAAACTGATGGTTTTGCATGCAGGTTGAATCAGTTTTCTCTGCGAATGGGTTCAGCGTTTCAGTTTTTCCACGTCAGTGTTTGATGCATTTTTTCATCAAACTGAAGAAGAACACTCTACATCTCTCCATTGAAAAAAACGCATTGCATCCGAATTACTTCCGTTTTTCTCACAAGCCCCATTCACATCTATGGAGCCAGATCTGTGTGAAAAACGCACAATATAGAACATGCTGCAATTTTTTTTTCCTGAATGCAGAAATGATGTGTGAAAAAATGTGCACAGATTCATTGACATACATGAGTCAGGATTCAGTCCGGATGCTGAGTTCACTACACACGTCACATCCGGACAGAAAGCTCGCTTGTGTGAAAGAGGCCCTAACATTTGAATTTTTTCTTCAGATATTGAAATGGAAAGCCCAACAGGGAGATAAAATGCAGTGTGGAGACTGTTCCGTTATTTATTGCGTCATATGATGTATGTAGCGCTTGGTTTGCCTTTGGTGACGTTTTTGGCACATCACTTTGTGTTTGGTGCGTCGCTGAATGTGGGCAGCACATGTGGGATATCAATGGCTTGGATATCATTTAGTAATGAAATAAAAGTTATGTCTTAGATAATTCTCTGCTGTAACGTACGTTCTCCGCACACAGCAGGCCGAGGCTACAGGGCATCATTGCATCAATGGTTTTGCACGTGACATGTAACGGGACAAAACAGCCGCAGAAAACGTAAACCACAAAACAAGTTACCCGCGACTTTTCTACGGTTTTTAACGTCGGCTCACAGCTCTAAAGTAGATAAGTGGCAGACAAGTTGGACATATGGTTTTTTTTGTCGCTCAACGCATTGCTGTGTATCCCCTCCCTAAAGGGCCCAGACTTACAAGAAGTGACTTATGATGATGTATGTTCGCTTACTGGGCAAGCGCTGCTCTCCCTAGCCTAATTCCATTAGGGGCACTTTCATACATCCTAGCCTGGTTTCAACCCACGGAATTTGCGTGTGCAACCTCCGTACATTGTGGGTTTAAACCGGGCTAGGATCATATGCCCAATGTATAGAAGTGCCCCCCATGGAATTAGGCTAGGGAGAGTAGCGCTTGCCCAGTAAGAGAACATACATCATCATAAGTCACTTAAGTCTGGGCACTGTGGGCATGTTGAGATTAAAAATAAAAAAGGATAACCCAATCTATGGTTATGTCCCAGTGTATAAAGAGCCAGGACTAACAAGCTGTGGACTCTAATTATCAAAGGTGTTCATCGTTTGGACCCAAACTGTAGATCACAATCTACTGAACCTCAAAGTGGAGACCTCTAGAGCTTGGTCCGTTGTCTTACAGCAGGGGTGCACAACGTTTTCTGAGTGGGGGCCACATTGTCCGACTGAACCAACGTCAAGGACCGAAAATAAAATTTAAAGGGGTATTACCAACTGAAATACTGTATTTATGGCAGATTGAACACACAGTGTATACCATTAATGTCTAGTTCCAGTTCCAGGAGTCCCATCTAATGGGAGAAATACATGAAAAATGCATGTGAGCAGCCACAAAACATGGACATACTTGTCTGTTACCAGATGGATGGGGCCACACAGAATGGTATCAAGGGCCGCATGTGGCCCCCGGGCCGCAGGTTGTGCACCCCTGTCTTACAGGCTTCCTTGTAGGTTCTCATGTGCCAGGCTCCATCTTTTGTAGTGAAGGGCTCCTAGGCTTCATATGATGGAGCTGATGTGACTCGTTTTCCTTGCTGTGGAAGCCCAGGGTACATAGGGATATAAATCGGTACATGACGAGTAATGGTTAATATTCAGAGCGACCGATCTGCTTCAAAGGGGTTTCCTGGTTTTGTGTGAAATGAATGGAACCTCTCATTGTTTGCTTCTAGAGGATGAAGATCAGTCCTGGCGTGTGATGATCACACAGGACGTGTCACAAGACACAAATGACCAGGACTGATCTTCATCCTCTGCTAGAAAACCATTAGGGTTTCCATTCAGTAACTGCAAGTAGAGATCTTTATCCTGTCCATGAAGATGTACACTATGACAATGAAGTATATGTAAATGATGCTGCTCCTGATCAATGCTCATATTCTTTCTGGATTTTTCTCTTGCCAGGAACACTGGAGTCCAGTGAATTTGGGGGATATGAAGCTTTGCAGTAAATGTTCTGTTTGTTCGCAGTGAAGACCCTGATGGCGATGGAATAATTGTGTGTTACCTCCATGGCATCACCACTTATTTCTGAGCCCAGAGCGGTGTCATGGTGAGTCATTATTATTCATGAAGTATGGTCTCGTCCACGGCGCCCCCCATGGCGGTCACGTCCACGGCGCTCCCCATGAAATGCAAGGAACTGTGCACCCAAATTACCACCATTTACATGTACTTCCTCCATATTTAGTCTACAGCGCATTACTGTTTCCAGTCTAGGCAGTGTCCTCTTCTCAGCTGAGGCCTCTGCCTTTTTCAGGCCATGCTGACAGATGGGAAAATCTATCATGTATTGCCCTTGAAA
Source organism: Rhinella marina (assembly GCA_900303285.1). NCBI lineage: Eukaryota > Metazoa > Chordata > Amphibia > Anura > Bufonidae > Rhinella > Rhinella marina. The sequence goes on along the minus strand of ONZH01023402.1, from coordinate 149,353 downwards.
TCTGCAATAGAAATCCAAGGCCGACCCTCTGTATATGAAGAGAAACATAGATTGCCATTAGAAACAGTGTGACATGGATTTCAACATGGAATCCATGAGACATATTAAAGGCTATGTACTACCTTTGGGGGCAAGTTTTATTTATTATGGAATTGTACTTGTTTTGAGCTAAAATAATTTTTTAAGTTGGTCTTTGTTACAAATATGGAGTCCTTTTTCTCTGGACAGAACTGAGATGCTCTAGTAGACGAATCTGAATTTTCTCGCTTCTCCATCAGGAAGCTTATCTGACGGGCTTCTTATCTCTGCTCAGTTCTTATCTTACTGGTAACAATGTGGCTTAGGCTACTTTCACACTTGCGTTTTAATATTCCGGTATTGAGTTCCGTCATAGGGGCTCAATACTGGAATAAAACGCTTCAGTTTTGTCCCCATTCATTGTCAATATGGGCAATACTGAACTGAAGACAAAGCATTCTGTTCCGTCTCCAGACCGGAGAGCAAACCGCAACATGCTGCAGTTTGCTCTCCGGTCTGGGTATCCGCACCAAGATGGATCCCCCAATGCAAGTCAATGGGGACGGATCCGTTTGGTGTGACACAATGGTAAACAGATCTGTCCTCCATTGACTTTCAATGGAGTTGATGACGGATCCGTCTCCCTGCAGTTTCCCCTCCCTCCAGCAGGTGGCGCTGTGGGTAAACATACCCTTGTTCGCGACGTCCTCCTCGTCGCTGGTCAGGTCCGGAGCTGCTGGAACAGGTAAGGCCTCTTTCACACTAGCGGCAGCACGGATACGGCAGGTGAAGGGTGCCGCCGGATCCGTGCTGCCGCAGGTACATGTGTGGGTCCGGAACCGCGCTCCGGCCCCACACATGTCACACAGTACAGACACACACAGACACATACATACTTGCATGCTCCCGGCAGCTCCGCGCAGCACAGTACAGGAGGAGGACGGCGCGCACATAGGACAATTCCCCACAACGCACTCTGCTGGGCGCTGTGGGGAATCGTCCTATGTGTGCACCGTCCTGCTCCTCCTGCGCTGTGGAGACCTGCCGGGAGCATGTAAGTTTGTATGTGTATATGTCTGTGTATGCTTATGTGTATGTCTGTATGTGTGTATGTGTAGGTGACGGATCTGTCATGAACTCCATTGAAAGTCAATGGAGGACGGATTCGTTCACCATTGTGTCACACCAAACGGATCCTTCCCCATTGACTTTCATTGGGGGTCATTGACGGATCCGTCTTTCAGGAGCATTCCGTTGTGTTCAGTTCAGTTTTGTCCCCATTGACAATGAATGGGGACAAAACTGAAGCGTTTTATTCCAGTATTGAGCCCCTATGACGGAACTCAATAACGGAATTAAAAAACGCTAGTGTGAAAGTAGCCTAAGTGTCTGTGTATGTGTATTCTCTGCTCCGGCCCCACATGTGTTCATGCGGCAGCACGGATCCGGCGGCACCCTTCACCTGCCGGATCCGTGCTGGCGCTGGTGTGAAAGAGGCCTTAAATAAGTGTTCATGATCTCTTAGTAAATTATAGATAAGGGTTATTAGAAGACCTGCACAACCTAAAAGTACAATTCACACAAACAGTTAACCCTTTGTGACAGAACGGCTCAATATTTTTAATAGACATTTGGAAAAAAAATTTTTAGCCCAAAATGAGTAAGATGCAATCATAAAAAAAATAATAAATTGCCTCCGAAGGTGTACATAGCCTTTAAGTCTTGTGAAAATATCCTTATTGTATTTAGTAATTAACCCCTTAGTGACCACCCATACGCCTTTTTACGGCGGTCACTAAGGGGCCTTAGGCTGGGCCGCCGCTTTTTCACGGCGGCCCAGTCTAAGCGCTGCACGGGTCTCCCGTGCAGCGGGGAGCACGGGCCCGGCTCTCACATGAAAGCCGCGGCCCTGCTCTAACAGCCCGGACCGGCAGGAGTGCCGATCCGGGCTGTTTAACACTTTACATGCCGTCAGCAATGGCGCCCGCCGCATGTAAAGTGCTGACAGAGGGAGCGGTGCGATGTGTGGGAAGGCTGGCAGGGGTCTGATCTAGGCCCCAGACCAGCCTTCAGTAGATTACCAGCAGGCTGCGCCTCTCTGGCGCAGCCTGCTGGTCAAAGTATGAATAGCATTGCCATTAAAATGCAATGCATTATAGGGATAATGCATTGCATTTTAAAGGCAATCAAAGTACTGTTTGTTATAGTCCCTCTGTGGGACTATTAAGTGGTAAAAAAAAAACACATTTATTCTATTAAAAAAATCCCATAAAAAAAAATTACTCTTTTTTTTCCATTGAAAAGAAGCTTTTCAATGAAAAAAATTGCAAAAAAAAAAATCTTCCCCATATGTTTGGTATTGCCACGTCCGTAACGACCCGGACTACATAAATATCACAAAAATTAGCCCCTACGGTAAACACAATTTTAAAAAAAATTAAAAAAAAAGAAAAGACAATTGCTAATTTATTCTTAGTTGCCACCAAAAAAACGTTATAACAAGCGATCAAAAAGTGTCATTTACTAAAAAAGGATACCAATGAAAAGTACAAGTTGTCCCGCAAAAATGAAGCCCTGACACAACTCCATAGAAAGAAAAATTTTAAAAAAAATTGTTATTGGGAATCAGCAATGCAAAAACTTTTTTTTTCTTTTAAAAAAAAAAGGATTTTATTGCAAAAAAGTAGTAAAACGCAAAAAAAACTATATGTATTTGGTATCATTGTAATCGTATTGATCCAGAGAATAAATATATGTTGTAATTTATACCGAAAAATGATCGCCGTAAAATTTATAATGTAAAAACGCAGTGGTGGTATTGCAATTTTTCCCTCCCAGAAAGAGTTAATCAAAGTTAATCAGAAAGTTATCTGTACCCCAAAATGGCACCATTAAAAACTACAACTTCTCCCGTAAAAAATAAGCCCTCATACATCTATATAGACGGAAAAATGAAAAAGTTATAGCTCTTGGAACGCGACGATGAAAAAAGAAAAAAAAAACGCTTGGTCACTAAGGCCAAAAACAGGCTGGTCACTAAGGGGTTAAGACTCCCTTTAAATAATACTGGTCTGCAATCACACCCCTTTGGATGCTTTAAAGACAAGTCAGCAATGTTACGGAGGCTTGTCCCCGTCACGCCCTGCAGCAGCGGCCGTGCAGGGACCATGAGCGGTGCGGTGAGCCAGGGAAGTAGAATCAGTGTGACGGGCCCGGGTATATGGGGGGCCGTTCCAGGCTCAGATAACCCCAGATAACATTGTTTTAAATGACATCCATATATGACTGACTTTGAGGATAACTACAATATCACACTTCCTCTGCACTGGCTTCATACTGGCTTTCGGAGAAATTGTGGTAATGATTATATTATTAAAGGGTTTCTGTCACCAGTTTTTTTCTGTATGAATCAGGCTGACATTAGAGATGTGCTAACGTCACCTGATTCCAAATATATATCTGTTAGGATCACACAAACAGCCTGGCTCCTCCTAAACCATGTGACTGATCACATGGTCATGACATCATTGAAGGTCCTTAAAAGCTATGGTGAATGGAGTGTTTCTTCTCTGCCTGGTCCTGTCAATCAACAGAGCCTCTAGGAGCAGGGGTAACACCCCTTGCACCTAGGAGCCTTATTACCATAAAATAAAAGTTCATTTTATATAAAAATGGGGGCACCAGTAAATAAAACAGATATATATTTGGAATCAGGTGACATTAGCACATCTCTAATGTCAGCCTGATTCATACCGAAAAAACTGGTGACAGAAACCCTTTAATAATTATGTTTTGAGCAAAGGAATATGTCCAGTCTTACAACTATCTTATGTAAGGTACTATAATTAAAGGGTTTTTCCGAGACTCCTATGTTGATGACCTATCCAACACCCAGCTTTCTGAAGAGGCCTCACTGTGGTAAGCACTGTAGCCTCCTCATAGGTCACCAAGCACAGCGCCGTAGATTGTATAGTGGCTGTGCTTGGTATTGCAGCTCAGGCCCATTCACTTGAATGGGATTGAGCTGCACATAGGCCATGTGACCACTGAATGTGATGTTACTGACCTAGGAAGAGGTTGGAGCACCACGAGGGTTTCGGGAGTCAGACCCCCACCAATCTCATATTGATGACCTATCCTATGTCCATATATGAATCCCAGAAAACCCATTAATTGAACATTTAGATAAAACAAAGCAAGTGGTTCTTTTATATGAATTTTCTAGGCTCCAGTGATTTGGAGTATGCAGGAGTCAATTGATATACATAGGCAGCACGGTGGCTCAGTGGTTGGCACTGGTGCCTTGCAGCGCTGGGGTCCTGGGTTTGAATCCGACCAAGGATATCACCTGCATGGAGTTTTTATGTTCTTCCTGTGTTTCCATGGGTTTCCTCCGGGTACTCCGGTTTCCTCCCACACTCCCGAGACAAACTGATAGGGAACTTAGATTGTGAGCCCCACTGGGGACAGTTGGATGCTAATGTCTGTAAAGTGCTGCAGAATATAGTAGCGCTATATAAGTGCATAAAATAAAGAAATAATAACTACATCTGAAGAGCTGTCTGTACGTCCTGTTTTTCTCTTCAGTGGGTTTTATTTGTTGCAGCTCAGATCCCAGGCTCCTGTCAGTGGATCTGTGCGTGGACATCGGTGTCTGAGGAGGAAATGATCCTTAAAACTATCAGCTTCACTGGTGCTAGTTCTAGAGGGCTATAGCCCCAGACACAGAGAAATACGTGCTACCCAGTCCAGCCATCTACCATGTTTCCCCGAAAATAAGAACTATCCCTAAAATAAGCCCTAGTGCTATTTTGCCTTGTTTTTGGAGTAGGCTTAAAATATAAGCCTACTCCAAAAATAAGCCCTATCTACGTTACCGTGTTTTTCGCTTTTATAAGACGCACTTTTTTCCCCCAAAAAGTAGGGGGAAAATTGCGGTGCGTGTTATAAAGCGAATACAAGTGAGCGCTTCCATTATGGAAGCGCTCACTTGTATATTTTCGCTGCCGGCACCCTATCAGACCTCAGATCAGCCCACCCTGCCCCATAGTAATAAAATAAAAAACTCCTCTTACCTGTCCTGCGCCGCGGCTCCGCTCCGGGTCCAGCGCTCCACAGGCTTCCAGGGCCCACACTCCACTGTCCTGACCGCGTACAGCATCAGGACGTAGTGCGCGCACTATTACCTGAGGCTGCACGTGGTCAGGTGACAGTGCAGCGCCGGCCTCAGAAGCCTGAGGAGGGCCGGACCCGAAGCGGAGCCGCGGCGCAGGACAGGTAAGAGGAGTTTTTTATTTTATTGTTCTGGGGCTGGGTGGGCTGATCGGGGGTCTGATGGGGGCATGCTGATCTGAGGTCTGAAGGGGGCACAGTGGGCTGATCGGGGGTCTGATGGGGGCACGTTTTAAACCGGGCTTCCCTGAAAATAAGCCCTATCCCGAAAATAAGCCCTAATGCTTTTTTTTGGAGGGAAAAAAAATAAGACACTGTCTTATTTTCGGGGAAACACGGTACATATTACAGGAGCTTTTCCCGTGTTGTCAGGCTTTAAAAAGTCTTTACAGGGTTTTTTTTTTGTCTTATATACAGGATGAATTATTTTTTCCTCTACGATGGATCAAAGGTGAAGGGAGAAGGTGACCCCACAAGGGATGGAATAAATTACTTCTATCCCACTCAGGTAAGTTAAGTATCATCAACACTATCAGAATACGTCATTTTCTATGTTTTGAAGGGTATGGATCATATTAAGAAATGCTTGACGTGTTAGACCCCATTCACATGACCATACTTTTAGTCCACATCTAATCTACTTTTTGCAGATCACACACAGACCCATTCATTACTATGGGTCCAATGAGGCTGAGCTGCTATACCAAGCACAGTCACTATACAATGTAGGGCACTGTGCTTGGTAAGCTGCAAATAGGTAGCGGCACTCACAGAAGCGCCGGTACCTTCTCAAATAGCTGATCGGTGGGGGTCCCGGGTGTTGGACCTCCACCAATCAGATACTGATGACCTATCCTGAGGATAGCACGATATAGAACAGTCGGCACTCCGATGTTGGATGGTGCACGTATCCTAGGGCTGGCGTCCCGTATAACAGTGGTAAGGAAAGGACCGGCACTCAAAAATTGTTGCTTTTTATAAATGCTTCTTTATTATCACATATTGTTTGTGACGTGTTTCGGCACTTGTAGTGCCTTCATCAAACAGTGCCTTGGCCAAAAACAGCTTATCGTTGGGAATGTGGGCTGTCAGACACTTCCCAATCTGATATTGATCACATAACCTGAGGATAGATCATCAATATCTGTAGCCTGGACTCCCCCTTTATAATGGAGGTCTCTGCACCTAGTCTCTGGGATTTGTCAATTTTATTTTTAATTGATGCCCTTTAAGTGGGCCTTCTACATAGACCATAGTTGTGTTCATGAAAAGCCTTACTAATAGTTGATGATTTTCTCCAATACATGAGATAATGTCCTCTACCACAGCGTGTCTTTAGGATACTCCTCCCTGCTGCAGTAGCTCCTCTACAACATGCATGCAGAGGCTCTTCTTTACATAATAGATTCTGTAGCAGCTCATATGAGTATTATGAGTGTGTGGACCAAGTCCATGCACAGGATTTTATCAAAATTTTTGTACACTTTCCCAAAAAGGTGGTGGTAGGGGGTTGGAGCTGCATCACGTTTATCATCTTCTGTTCCAGAACACTGCAGTCTACACTAACTAGGGGGGGCTGACGTAGTTATTAGTCTACCAGATGCTGCGCCTAATTTCTGTTAAGGCCTACGCCCCTTCATAAATGAAGCCAGCCTGCGGCAGTGCGTCTGTTTATCATAGACCCGTGCACGCCATCGGCCTTTGATAAGTCTGCCCATAGATGTTGTACTTATAGTGTATTATATAAGGTTTCCAGAGAATCCATTATATATAGACCTGATCGGCGGGGATCCGACACCCGATCAGCTGTTTAACGTACAGTCTTTATGTTGTGTTTTCTGTCTTGTATATTAGTTTATCTTTTTAGTATAATTTGTGTATAGAGAAGCCTTAAAGGGAACCTGTCATCAACTTTATGATGACCTCACTGAGGGCAGTATAAATTACTGACAGAAATGCTGATTTCAGCATTGTGTCACTCATGAGCTAAAAGTAAGTGGTTGCTGAGAACCAGCATCATAATCATTGCAGTACACACCTTGAAAAGAGTCAAATCTACTTGAGAAGAGTCATGGTTATTCCTAATCTCCTGCTGTCCCGCCCATCTGCTGATGGTTGACAGTTCTCTCCTAGAGAGAAAGGGAGAAAACTGGGTAGAAGACTGTAGGTCATCAGCAGGTGGGCGGGGAGAGCAGGAATTCATGAATAACCATGACTCTTCTCATGAAGATTTGACTCTTTTCCAGGCCTAGTCTGCGATGATTGTGATGTTGGTTCTCGGCAACCACTTACTTTTAACGTATAAATGACAGACCGCTGAAATCAACTCACCTGTCTCTACTTTATTCTGCTGTTAGTATGGGTAGCATAAAGTTGCTGACAGGTTCCCTTTAAGGCTTTTATATACATATGTCCAGTATTTCCAGCCTAGTGACACTTCTAGATCTTATCTATTGAGTTAGCGAAGACTAAACTGTGTAGATAAAGCCCTTCATTCCCACGGGAAGCCTTGTCACATTCTGTAAGCTTCTGGAAGGACTCATAATTCATGCACATTACAGTATTTCTACGTGGGTGGAAGTCAGCCTGGTGAATCTACTGCGTGACAGTCCAGTGCTGCGCCAGTATTTATGACTAGGCCAGGATAGTAGAACTTGGCAGTTCAGAGTGTGTTAAAGGACATCTGTCAGCAGGTTTGTAACTATGACACTGGCTGACCTGTTACATGTGCACTTGGCAGCTGAAGGCATCTGTGTTGGTCCCATGTTCATATGTGTCTGCATTACTGAGAAAAAAATGTTATTATATACAAATGAGCCTCTAGGAGAAGCGGGGCCACTGCCTGGCCCTGTCATTTACAGTGGAGAGAGATTGGCAGTTGCAGAGCCTCTAGGTGTAATGGCAACGCCCCCGTTGCTCCTAGAGGCTCATTTGTATATATTAAAACATTTTTCTCCATTATGACTTACAGAGGGGGTTCTCTAGTGACCTCCGCCCCCGTTGATGTCTGTAAGCCCTAGTAGGGCACATGGACAGGGGTTCTCATCTTTAACTAATATGCAAACTAATTTGATGATCTTCTGTGCTTTTCAGACAGTTATTGACCAGCAGGAGTTGCTGTGTGGACAGATAGCCGGAGTTGTCCGCTGCCTGACTGAGATATCCGGCTCTCCCCCAAATCTTATTCGGTTACGAAAACAAAAATTTGCAATTCAGGTGCATGGCGAGTATTTGTGGGTGAGTATACCCTAGTTGTGACCGTATGGTAAATGGATCTCCAAGAAACTCTAAATATCGCTCAGTTAGGGGCTCTGAAAAAGTCGATTCTGATGCTTGGGGGAAATTTACCACTAGGGGAACTTTTTAAATCCGTTTTGGTTGAGTCAATGTTGCCGTAATTTGCCCAAAAATTATCAAACGTCATGTATTATTTGATAGGTTTGGTGCATCTTTACCCATTAAACGGGATGTCTCACTTCAGCAAATGGCATTTATCATGTTGAGAAAGTTAATACAAAGCACTTACTAAAGTATTGTTAGTATCCATATTGCTTCTTTCCCTGGCTGGATTCATTTTTCCATCATATTATACACTGCTCGTTTCCATGGTTACAGACCACCCTGTAATCCAGCAGTGGTGGCCGTGCTTGCACACTATAGGAAAAAGTACTAGCCTATGTCCACTCTAACAGTACCAGCCACAAGGGAGGCTGGCGCTATTTCATATAGTGTGCAAGCACGACCATCACTGATGGATTGCAGGGTGGTCTGTAACCATGGAAACAAGCAGTGTGTAATGTGTTGAAAAAATGAATCCGGACAGAAAAGGAAGCAATATGTATAATAATACATTAGTAAGTGCCTTGTGTTAACTTTCTCTTGCTGCTTGCTGAAGTGATACAACCACTTTAAGGACACACTGATTTTTAGTTTTTGCACTTTTTAGATCAACATTTCAGAACCTGTAACTTTTTTTTATTTTTCTGTACACATAGTATTTTTGAATGGCACAATTTGGAGTCCATCTAATGGAATGTACTTTTCAAAAAATTATTTGGGGTAATGGCATGACAACTTAGCAATATCACCATTGTTGTTTGAGTTTTGTTTTAGGCTACTTTCACACTAGCGGCAGTCCGGATCCGGCAGGTGAAGGGTGCTGCCAGATCCGGACTGCCGCAGGAACATGTGTGGAGCCGGAACCGCGCTCCGGCCCCACACATGTCACACAGTACATACATACACACAGACACACACACAATACACATACATATACACATACATACTTACATGCTCCTGGCAGGTCTCCAGAGCGCCGGAGGAGCAGGACTGCACGCACAGATGACGATTCCCCACAGTGCCCTCTGCTGGGCGCCTGGTGGAATCGTCATCTGTGCGCGCCGTCCTGTTCCTCCTGCGCTCTGGAGACCTGCCGGGGAGCATGTAAGTATGTATGTGTATATGTATGTATATATGTATGTTTATGTTTATGTTTATATGTATGTCTGTATGTGTGTATTGTGTGCAGGTGATGGATCCGTCATGAACTCCATTGAAAGTCAATGGAGGATGGATCCGTTCACCATTGTGTCACACCAAACGGATGCGTCCCCATTGACTATCATTGGGGGTCATGACGGATCCATCTTGGCGCGGATGCCTGGACTGGAGAGCAAACCGCAGCATGCTGCGGTTTGTTCTCCGGTCTGAAGACGGAACAGAATGCTTTTAGGAGCGCTCCGTTGTCTTCAGTTCAGTTTTGCCCCCATTGACAATGAATGGGGACAAAACTGAAGCGTTTTATTCCGGTATTGAGCCCCTATGACGGAACTCAATACCGGAATTATAAAACGCTAGTGTGAAAGTAGCCTAAGCCACCCTGTTCAGAAGTCCTCTGCATTCCCGGCATCATGCAATGGGGTCTCATTCTTGAGATAGGAGCAGAGGTGAAACCGCACCTATTGGACATTTGTGGCAATTGGATATGGCATAAATATCCAAATAAGGCTACTTTCACACTAGCGTTAGTACGGATCCGGCGGGTGAAGGGACCCGCCGGATCCGTACTGAATAATACAACCTTTTAAACTTCTGGACAGATGGGTTCAAGTGCGCCACTGTAGCCAATAACTGGTCTCTGTGGTGACGTGTTCCCAAACAGTACGTACCCACAATGATCCATAATATTTGGCATTTTTGCCAAATGAATGAACAGTGTAACAAATAGGAAAAAAACTAAAATTTTTTTTGTTTATTCCAGTCCCCAAAAAAAACGCAATTAAAAAAAAATATATATATTAAAAGTCTCATATACATAATATGGCACCAATAAAAACTACAACTCGTCCTGCAAAAATGAGACTCATACAGGTTTTTTTAAAATGCAAAAATAAAAATGTTATGGGTCTTTGAATGAAGCGACAAACAAAAAAATAAATACATTTTGAAGCATAATTGGGCAAAAGTAGAAGAAGAAAATAACAAACAAACAAACAAAAAAAAAACACAGAACATACTGACCCAGGGAATAAAGTTATTAAGCCATTTATACCGCACAGTGAATGATATAAGGCTACTTTCACACTAGCGTTTTTAAATTCCGGTATTGAGTTCCGTCATAGGGGCTCAATACCGGAAAAAAAACGCTTCAGTTTTGTCCCCATTCATTGTCAATGGGGACAAAACTGAACTGAAGACAAGGGAATGCTCCTGAAAGCATTCTGTTCCGTCTTCAGACCGGAGAACAAACCGCAGCATGCTGCAGTTTGCTCTCCGTACTAGTTACCCACACCAAGATGGATCCGTCATGACCCCCAATGCAAGTCAGTGGGGACGGATCCGTTTGGTGTGGACACACTTGTAAACGGATCCGTCCTCCATTGACTTTCAATAGAGGTTATTCCGGATCCGTTTAAAAGATGCTAAAGATAATACAACCGGATCCGGAATTACAGATCCATAAAGCTGGAAAACCCCTTTAAAGGTGACCCATCTGCAGATTTGTACCTATAAAACTGGCTGACCGTTACATGTGCACTTGGCAGCTGAAGGAATATGTGTTGGTCTCATGTTCATATGTGTCTGCATTGCTGAGAAAAATGATGTTTTAAAGGGTTTCTGTCATCAGAATTTAGCCTACAAAACCGAGTGTCATTTGCAAATCGCAAATGACACCTGATGCCCGGCCCTGTCAATCAACGCAAGGGAGGAGGGGTAAGGGGCGTTATTACGGCCGCTCCTAGGTGCAGGGTTCACGCCTACTGCACCTAGGGGGCCTAATTAGCATATTATAAAAACGCTATTTTAACAAAAACTACCGTACAGTTTTCTATAAAAAAAAAAAAGGCTTTCTGTCATCAGGTGTCATTTGCGATTTGCAAATGACACTCGGTTTTGTAGGCTAAATTCTGATGACAGAAACCCTTTAATGTCTCTCTCTGCAACTGCTGTGCTCTCTGCACTTTAATTCATAGGACCAGGCAGTGAATATGTGATCAGACCGGCCTGGTCTTGTAAATCAAAGTGCAGAGGGTGCAGCAGTTGCAGAGAAAGCAGAGCCTCTAGGTGTAATGACAACTCCCCTGTTGCTCCTAGAGGATCATTTGCATATAATAAAACATCATTCTCCTCAGCAATGTGGACACATAGGAACATGAGACCAACACAGATTCTTCAGCTGCCAAGTGCACATATAACAGGTCAGCCAGTGTCATAGGTACAAATCTGCTGACAGAGGCCCTTTAACATCAAAACATACATTACTGAGACATGTAGTAGTAGATGGACTGTGCCAATTTTGGCTGTATCCACTGACAATCTAATGGCTATGGTGACCTGTGCTCAGATCTCATTACCTCACTTTAATTTCTTCTAGGCCCTCGGATGCTCGGTGGATGTTTCTGATGTTACTTGCAAGTGTTTCTTGGAGGATCTGATTGGACTGTTCCGGTTTTATAATGGACCGTTATGGCATGCTTACCAGGTAAATACGAGTCCTAATTTTTTATTTTTTTTTGTAAATTCATTTTCCTTTTTTATCGAACAAGTGAATGAGATGGAGGGAGAGACGAAGAAAGAATGGTGTAATACTTCACAAGTCCAGTATTATACATAACTATTATTTATGTGAAGAAGCATGATCGTTTTGCTAATTGGTATGTGTGTGTGTGTATGTATATGTGTGTGTGTATATATATATATATATATATATATATATATATATATATATATATATATATTAGTGGTTTCACAAATTATATTATTAATTTCTCTCTTCTCAGGTTCGTTCCCAAGTGGAGCTGAGCGAGGACTGGAATCTATACCTAGAACACATACAGAACACCTCAGACCTGCACAGGATCTTCAACTCCCTCAGCCATGTGGATAAAACTAAAGTATGGCCCCACCATCTGACATGTCAGATTATATATCGTTATAGTGCTCCGTGTTCTTTTGCAGCTTGCCGCATACTGCATTTTATCCAGAGGCCACCAAAGAGGATGTATCACGACTCCTGACGTGTCCATTTTAGTAAGCATTGTATTCCTCATGAAATTACAATTCTGGAGTATCTTTTCTTAGAACTTGATGTTGTGCTGTCCCTCTGTTATTCCCCCTAGAAGATTATGAATAAATTGGCAGCTGGGTCTTACCAATTGGGTTGTGTCCCTATGCAGTCCGATACTCAGTGCCTACAGTATCCGACTGTGCAGGGACGCACTCCTTTGACAAGGGGCTGGAAATGCCCATTTATTCATAAATGTTTAGGAGGGCCAGCAGAGGACTGGCACAGTGCAGAGTTATGAGGAAAAAATGCTCCAGAATTGTAATGTCATGGGGAATTTTTAAATTCTATTTCAAAAATAATTTGTGACTCTCGATTCTATTTTGCTATCTGCCAAAAAGTGATATGTGATGTTGGCGTTTTTTGAAATATGTTAACTTAAACTAGACAAGTACGGTAAGATTGGCCGATCATTCACCACCTTGTACATTTTATTTTTCCAGTGATGTGCTGGTTTATTCTGCCATGATGATGGTCAGATGGTCAGACCAACTTTATAATTGGTGTGGAGAATATGGCATCATAATTCATTGGCACCTTTGTGAATCTGTAAAGCAGTAAATACACATTGCCGTCTTTGTTACACGTGCTTAAAAATACTAGAATGTAGAACTTTTTTTTTTCTTGCAGGTAGATCCACTTCTCTTACTGAAAGCCGCACTGATCTTGCAGACATGTCAGCGTTTTCCCCACGTTCTCGCTGGCTGCATCATATATAACAATCGGTACGCTAAGTGATCATAAGCGCTTTCTCTATTATTTCTTTATCATTAGTTTTACATGAGAATAGCTGTACTGTAAGATTAATATGAAATGGTCCTTATTTATCTCGATAATACCTGAATGGTAACTGCAGGGTGAATCAATAAGGATGGTGCAAAGCTAAAGGCCTGTAGTTAGAGGCTGTGCTGTAATTGCTGGCTATGGGCGACCGTTTTCATGAATCTGCCCCTGTGTACAGGTTAGTGTTAACCTCTACACAAAGGGACAGGTTTCAGATGGCCAAAGCACAGCAAGAAAAATCTTTTTTAGTTTTGGAATCTGCAAGAATGGGGCCTGTGACGGTACATAGACACCAAAGCAGGTTTTTCCCAAAGATCAAATTCAAAGGTGTCAAAATTACATGAAACACCAACACATATAGACCAAAAATAAATCTAATAGTACTAGCGCACAAATCAGTCAGTGTGTGTGTAATTAATTTTATTAGACATAAAAATCAATGACTGAGGGAAAACACGGTGACGTCATGTGTAGATCATGTGACTGTGTTTTGCCTCTGTCATTGTCGTGAAATTTTCAGAATAAATTTGGTAAATGTTCTCTACATAGAACCTGCATTTCACATTGGGTGAAGTGATTTGAAACCACTGGCTGTGGTCGTGGGGAAAGACTTCAGAAGAAACAGTGAAAAGGATTTGAGCCGTATACGAGCCTAGTCCTAGAACAGGGCTCAGCAACCTTTGGTGCTCCAGCATGGATTCTTGGAGTTGTAGTTTCAGAGCAGCTGGACTGCCAGAGGTTGCAGATCCCTGCCCTAGAAAGTCGACCAGACTAGTATGGAACTACAAGTGCCACAAACCACTCTGTGGTGTACCTTATGAAAATGTCTGCATTGTAAACCATACAGATTACAAATTCTTCCAGAGCTGAAACTGGACGCCACACTGAAATGCCATGACTTTTGCATTGACTTGCAGAACTGATTGGCAGAAGAGGAATTCGCTGACAGGCTGGTGTTTGAGACGACCTTTCACTTCAGTGGAAAGGTCATTCACTGCAATGTTAAAATCCAGGGCTCAGGAAACCCCCAAAGTAAATGTGTTATGTGCAATGAGCAGGCACAGTCTACGGTCCCTCCTTTTTTTTTTTTTCTGCGGATGCTCTCACTGGAAATGTTAAAGGAATGGCTTCTACCAGAGGTGGACTATGTTTGGCAGATCTTCCACTATCAGCAGGATGATCCTCCTCATTTCCAGTTGGATGTTTACCGATACCTGAATGAAACTGTACGAAACATTGGATCATCTGCACCACAATAAACAATTCACCGATGTTGTGCTGGCCTCCTCAATCACCAGATCTAACACCCTACGACTTCTTTCTGTGTGACTCCATCAGGAACTCAGTGTATCTCTCCCCAGCCACAGGTTCTGAAAGACCTGAGACGACCCATCACTGAAATAGTGGAGCCCATATCCGAGGATTTGCTGGACAGAACTGGACGACCGCCCAGACATTTGCCGTGTCACCAGTGGAGTTCACATCGATCATTTGTAGTATAGATAAACCTTGAAACGTTAATATATTTCTCTCAGTTACAAATACCGAGGCTATAATTTTGCACCATTCTTTCTGAGTCTCCCTGTATCGGATATAATCCTTATTTGAGGATCCTCTTAGTTTCTGGATGTATGATAGGGAGTGACCTATGGAAGGCCGAAACTAATGATCACAGGTTTTGAATCATTGCATCTCTCTTCAGCTATTAGATTACATGACCGCGAAGCTTTAGCCCATTTTGATAAAGTAAAAATAATGGTAATATGCCATATTGTAAAATGTTTGTCTCCTGCATTTTAGGATAGTGAGTACCCAGCTGCCTCCTGCGCTGACTTCCAGGGTTCTCCTTCAGTGCCTCGTGCAAAAAGTGAGTATGTCCCCAAAACAAACTAATGGGTACAAAGGGTCTGCTTGTATAGCAATATGCCACTCCACCCATATGTGCCCATAGGACTCAGCTCTCCTGACTTACACCGTGGATGCTAGTGAAAACATCTGTGTGCCATGTTCACTTTATACAGATAGGAGAGAGATAGATACTTCCTGAAGCCTAGTACACACATGAGAGGAATCTTGGGGAAATGTTACAATCTCCAGTCACTTTTCCTGTCATTATATGGGATGCAGACATTTTTAACAGGTTCCCTACTCAACGGCAGACACGTGTTCATATACATACACCGTATATATGCAACACACATACACATAAATACACCATATACATGGTACACATACATAAATACAGCATATACACACTACACACACATACCACCCTACTAAGGAGCTAAACTATCAGCGATGAGCGAAGCAATGGAAGCAAACATCTCCAGTTGCCTTGATTCCGCTGGAGCACCGGATCAGGATTCAGCCAGTAACACGATCCGGTTGTAATTTTAACGACCGAATCTGGAGACCTGGAGAGAACCGGCTGAATCCCATGCTTACTCAGTGGTTAGAACTGGCTCCTTGCAGCGCTGGGGTCTTAGGTTGAATTCCGACCAAGGACAACGTCTGCATGGATTTTGTGGGTTTCCTCCAGGTACTCCAGTTTCCTCCTTCACTCCAAAGACACACTGATAGGGAACTTAGATTGTGAGCTCCACTGGAGACAGCAAAGCAAATTATAATGTCTTTAAAGCGCTGCAGAATATATTACATAGTAACATAGTTTATCAGGCCGAAAAAAGACATCTGTCCATCCAGTTCGGCCTGTTTTCCTACAAGTTGATCCAGAGGAAGGCAAAAAAACCCTGTGAGGTAGAAGCCAATTTTCCCCACTTTAGGGGAAAAAATTCCTTCCCGACTCCAATCAGGCAATCAGAATTACTCCCTGGATCAATGACCCATCTCTAGTAACTATAACCTGTAATATTATTACCCTCCAGAAATACATCCAGGCCTCTCTTGAACTCTTTTAGTGAACTTACCATCACCACCTCCTCAGGCAGAGAGTTCCATAGTCTCACTGCTCTTACCGTAAAGAATCCTCTTCTATGTTTATGTACAAACCTTCTTTCCTCCAGACGCAGAGGATGTCCCCTATTAGCGCTATATAAGTTTGTAAAATAAAATTAATATAAATATACAGTTACATAATTGATGACGTTGCTAAGGACAGAGCCATTAAGCCCAGCCTATAAACAGTGTTGATCAAGAGGAATTAAAAAAAATAAAAAAAAAATCCATGAGGCAGATGCCAGTTGTCACATATTATAGAATAAAATAACTCTCAACTCCACATTTATCCATCTTAATGGATCCCTGGATCAGCGTTCCATCTCCTGAAACATATCGTCTCCCGTGTGCCAGAAAAGTGGCTTTAAAAAGTCACAAACTGTGGGGTCATTTATACGGCATATATCTGGTGCAGATTCTGTTGCAGGCCATGATGCGGCAGAATCTGTGACTTCTTTCTTGCTCATGCCAGGTCTAAGAAAGGGGGCAGGAAAGTGGACAGACCGGCTGTCTCTGCTAGGAAGCTCCTTACATTTTTAACCGGCGCTGGATGCGCTGAAGTTATATAGAGGCCTGCGCCTCTACATAACTTTGGCGGATCCACCACCGGCTATAGGACTTATTAAGATCGGCGTCTAAAAACTGGTCTTAATCAACGTGCCCTCTGTATGTTTGATTTTTTTTGTTTGTTTTTTTTTTAAATGCGACTTTTTGAGGGGAAAAAAAAAGTGACTTGTTTTTTATGCCACCCTCGCAACTAACTCACTTATCTGAGCTGACGCTGATTTCTGTTTAGACACACGGACTGCCGGAGGGTGTGCCTAATTTATGGTGCAGCCTGTGCCTCATCATAAATCAGGCGCATCCTCCAGCAGCAACACTGATCTTGCTAAATGTCCCCCAACTTGTGATATCTTTACTTTCAAGAAATGCCTCCAGGTGGATAGGGCATCAATATTACAGTCCTGGGAGCTCCCTTGAATAAGGCATTCCTAAAGGAACACTCACTCAGCAGTATTTTCAGTCCTGCCAAGGGCATCTCATCAGACGTATGGGAAGATATTTTATTTGAAACTTCCCCTAACCTTATGTATTTTGCGGTCCACAAATGTATGTCTGTTCCGAAAAAGATCTGAACGAAAATGTGGACCACAGACCCCTTGAAGTCAATGGGTCTACATAAAAAAAAAAAAACGGACGTATATTGCGGATCTGCAATTTCCAGACTGCAAAAATGGATACGGTCGTGCGCATAAGGCCTAACAAAAGGTGTAAACCAAGAATTCAGTTTTGTAAATGATCACAGATGCTTATCATGGTGTACCAGTATGTAAATGCAGTAGCCACACCTATTGGAGAATATATGACGCCAGGGCTAAACTACACCAGGCACACATCAGTCGCTCAAGAAGTTTTGTACCATTATATAGTGTTTTTCTTGATATGGGCACTTAGGAAAGGCAGAACTTAGTTATTCCAGTGAGAGGCCTGTGATGTCCCGACCATCGGTCACATGACGTTTGTGTAACTTATTTCCATTCCACTGTACCATGTATGGAGCTGTGCTTGGTATAATATGAAGAGGCCTTTCACACAGCTGATCAAGTGGAGTGGTGGGAATCGGTCTCCCTCTGATCAGGTATTGATGAGCTGTCCTGAAATGTGTTTTAAAGGGAATCAGTCAAGCTTGGTTCATGGCATGAATTCTCACTTAAGTTGAGTATTGAGCGGCTCCAGTGTGAGTCAAGTGGTGGAGTCTGCGGTGCACTCACCCAGGAGTCCTGATATTCATGAGCTCCCGGCAGGAAGAGAGCTGCCAATCGGGGGCAGCAAGAGAAGAGAGCTCATGAGTATGAGTACCACCTAGTAGGTGCAGTGCATTGAGCCGACTCCAGCACAGATTTTAGCAAAAGCTGTAGGCCGGAAAAGAAAACGTTGCATGCAGCTGTTTTTGTCCAGCTGAATCCTTGCATTTATGCCGGAAATCATCCAGATCACTGCCAGAACTCATTGCGTTAAATGAGGATCCGCCAGTGAAGTAGATGATCCGGCAGCCTGTCCCGACATCTCAGAAAGCCTAAGCCTTTTTATCAGAACCTCTGTCACCAGCTTACGTGACTCATAGACACAGTACAAGCCAGTGTAATGTACTGTAATACATCTGAAATGGCATTACCCCATAGACAACTCCTGCAGTTTTCCTCTTTTGTGAAGCCTTCTACTGTTGCCTTTTTCCTCCTGCTCTCCCTCCATAAGCTTCACAATACTTCTGCCCCTTCTTCTGAAAACTCGTGTAGGTTATTCCTCTCTGCCATGGGTAAGATCGGATGAAAAAGGCTAGACAGAAAAACACTGCAGTGCAAGGAATTGTGGGAAGGCACTGAAAAAAAGATATTATTCATGTTTTAATAAAATATGATTCCCATTAGTATGCAGTGCTGTATCAATAACCGCTGCCTCTTGGAATATTCTTAAAGGGGCTGTAAAGTATACAATGCAGGGAGATAAGGGATCTATTTTTAGCACCCACAATATATTACCATTCATGAACTCATTCACAGACACTCAATTGTTTAGTAATGTATAGCAGTTATATGCGGAGATATTCGATTCGGAGGACAAGCACACGTGCATACATTCCTGTGTTCCTCATCGTTTGCAGGTCTTCTGGATCATCACTCGATATATATTCTTTGCTTGTAGATAGTGACGCTGAGTCCTCGTACGGCTTAGTACACCGCAGCACTCTCTTTCGGGGGCCATAGTGTGGGAGCCATAAGTTACATAAAACGTTGTTCTTTATTTCTGAGGGTGATAGGATGGATGTTTAGCTCACTACAAAAGGATAGGTAGGAAGCACGTATTTGGAGCGTCTTGTATTTTTTGGAACTGGATCACAATTGCAGCGCCGTACAGGATTACGGAGAACTACAGCTTGCAGAGAGAGGGTCAGGTGGTGCGGCGCCCACATGCCAAAATGATGGGCTGATGATTCCCATCTACTACGGCTTCCATTTGTGCATGCCTGTACTTTGCAGAGTAAGGAGGCATTCACATGACCAATTTTTGCGGTCCCCAAAATACGGATGACGTCTGTGTGATGTCCATTTTGCATTCGTTATTTTTGTGGACACTTTGACTTCAATGGGTCCGTGCAAGAATAGGAGATGTTTTATCTTTTGAGGAATGGATATACGGATACGAACAACACACAGATGTCTTCTAAGTACTTTCATGTTTGTGGGCCTACCCCTATAGTAAACCTCTAGCACGAGCATTACAGGCCCACTCCGCTACATGGCAGGGGCGCCAGCATTAACTTGGAGATACAGAATCTCTGAGCTATAACTTGAAGGCGTACAGGGATTGGAGGAGGGCCAGGACCCCTTAGTCCTTGTAATCCATGAGGACCACCACCCAATACAGTATGACAGAGCTCTGCTTTGAAAATTGAATATAACCTGCCCGTGATAACTGTATGTCACCGACCCATCCAGTGTATATCTTGATAAGAATGTAATGTTCCTACAACGTACTGTATAAAGGCATTTGCAACAAATTGGTTCCTAATTAATTACAAGCACCATCTTAGATTTGCTCTTTTGGAAGGAGTTCACAGAGTTATGTGTTAATGGCTTAATCTAAACATTTATCCTGCTAGATTTTCCAAGCCTTTGAAGCTGGCCAAGCAGCTAATGGGATTACTGTGCCTGGATTTGCATGACTCGTGGTCATTTCCACACATGTGATGAGCAGATTATTGCAAGAGGATGAGAGAGGTTTGAGGGCCACCTTGTGAGAGGCATTGTTCTGCCTGCACACCAGTGATTAGCGGAAATGTGTTTTGATCTACGCTCCTCCTTATTAATCCTATCAGGGCTATTTGTACAGCAGACCTTGATGGTCGTGATTGATGTTCCAGCCTATGGTCAAGCACTTCAAAAGCTTCCTTTATAACTGGTCGGCAGTGACTGTACATTGCAGGAGGGACATTTACAAAAACTCATGCAAATTAGCTCAGTTTAAGTGTCTGCTTCTGTTTCGTGACTGGAATGGCAAGCAGTGACTGAGAATCAAGGCTTCTATCCATGCGAGGTGCATTGCTGTGTATTGTAATGATTGGATTAGCTGACCTTATATAGAATGTTCCCTATCTGAAAAACCCTCCTTTGGGGAATATTCTTACTTTCTTTGTTGTGTGTACCTGCAGAGCTCTGGCTGGCATCCTCATGTATCTGGGTATCAGTCATATTGGAGATGAAAGGGCAGTATAGATCGGAATATAGAAACGGTCTCATACGCTGGTATCTGGTTGTTATTTTTTGTATATTTTCAGGGCAGTAGATCTGAACATAGAAACAGTCACACGTGTTAATGTCTGGTCGCTGTTTTTGAATATTCTCAGGACAGTAGATCTGAACTTAGAAACAGTTGCACACATTGGTATCTGGTCGCCATTTTTTGTAGAGCTGAAAATGCAGTTTTATATTGAAGGAAACAACTACTGGTTAAAAAAGTGTTGATAAAAGAGCTTCAAAAATGCATCAAACATCCCCCCCCTTCCTAAAAAAAAAAAATTAAAAAAAAAATAGAAAAAAAGGTTTGGATTCCACATTGAATTTTAAAGGTGGCTTTTCAAAATCCGTTGCGTGAACATAACCTAATATAATCTTGCTGGCAAAAAAAGTGGAACCATGAAAGAGCCTATTGAGGTCATTGGGGTCCATCAGGACTAACTGGTATCCCTATGAAAATATATTCATCTTAGCTGCCATAGGACTGATATAAAGTTAATCCATATACTGTAATTGGTATGAATGGAGGCTTAGACTGAGACTAAAAAGCGACATAATGGCACTTAAAAAAATACACCATTGAGACTGCATAGTTACAGTGTTTCACATGACATTCTCATAGAAAATATTAATTATAAAATAATGACCGTGCAGCTTTAAATCGCTGTGTGCTGTAATCTCACTTTTTCTGTACATGGGCCTTATTTCTATGAATTCTCTACACTCCATCAGTTAAAAAACTATTTCATTAGAATAAATGGCTCCCAGAATCGTTCCATTTACAGATGTTTCCATCATTACCTTTGCTCGAATCTGGCTAAAGACTTTCATTTTCTCATGGAAAGAAAATAAAAAAAATAAAAATATTGCGCAAAACCCTTGACAGACTGCAATTCACAGCACAACCACTGAGTGGCCACACATAAACACATACAGGATAGATCTCTAGAAACACATTATTGTAAATCATGGGATTTTTTTTTTTAAAAAGCTGGTCATCTTGTGCCACACATCTCAGGACGTGTTGAGGACATGGCTGTATGTTCATTTCTGTTATATTATTAGGCTACTTTCACATTAGCATTTTATAATTCCGGTATTTAGTTCCGTCATAGGGGCTCAATACCGGAATAAAACACTTTAGTTTTGTCCCCTTTCATTGTCAATGGGGACAAATCTGAACTGAAGACAACGGAATGCTCCTAAATGCATCCCGTTCAGTTCTCTTCAGTATACAGACTGGAGAGCAAACCACAACATGCTGCGGTTTGCTCCACGGTCTGGGCATCCGCACCAAGACGGATCCGGAATGACCCCCAATGCAAGTCAATGGGAACGAATCCATTCAGTGTGACACACTAGTAAACGGATCCGTCCTCCATTGACTTTCAATGGAG
This sequence comes from Rhinella marina, assembly GCA_900303285.1. NCBI lineage: Eukaryota > Metazoa > Chordata > Amphibia > Anura > Bufonidae > Rhinella > Rhinella marina. Next base: position 127,169 of record ONZH01023402.1, on the reverse strand, counting down.
TTCATGACGGATCCGTCACCTTGCACTTTTCCCTCCTCCTTCCAGCAGGGGGCGCTGTGGCGCTCCTCAACACAGTGTTTGACACGTGTGGGGCCAGAGCGCGGTTCCGGCCCCACACGTGCACCTGTGGCAGCACGAATCTGGCGGGACCCTTCACCCGCCGGATCCGGGCTGCCGCTAGTGTGAAAGCAGCCTTAATCATCCAAATCACCTCTTTATTCTGTTTTCTCTCCCCACATGAAACACATGGCTCTTATCCTCCGGTGACAAGCATTTAACATTAATATTGTCTTCCCAGATAAATTGGGCAATAATATTATATTAATATTAATATGTTGATTTCTCGGCAGGATAGGATCTCTTGCGTGTCTAGAAATAGCACACATTTTATGAGGTTTACTTTAATTTAGTGCTGCATTCCTGCCAGACTCTGAGTTACTGAACCCAGTGCATTTGCCATCTTAGCGGAGCTAGCGTCATCTGTATATGTCTGTTTCTGGGTAACATCCGTCATGGCTCCCTCAGGGGCTGTCATCTAACTTTTCTAAACTCTGTATTGGTAAATCTGCCAAGTTTTACATTAACACTGGAGTTGCAGGTTTTTAAATGATGACAGAGAAATTCCCAGTGTATAGCGGAAGTACTTATTGTATTGAATCAAAGTGTACGGTATGATTGCTAATAACCTGTTATAGCCTTCCTAACACAAATTGCTAATACGTTACATTATGTCCATTGACTTCAAAGGAGTATCCCAGGATTTTAACACTAATAGTCTATCCCCAGGATGAGCCATCAATGTCCGATCAGCGGGGGTCTGACTCTTCGCACCCCACTGATTGGCTCTTGTAGAGTAGCTCCAGCACCGGAACTATACAGCTCCATCTATTGTGCAGGGGATGGAGTTTGTGACTGCAGCTCTGCTACCATTCACTTCAATGGGAGCAGTGCTGCAGTTATCAGCTAGGGTTGGCAACCCAAACTTTTCTCTTTTCTGGACAACTTATCCCAAAATCACAGACGGCCAACATTTTGTATGTGATAAAGATTAGAAATGATACATGTCTATAGCTAAATATACTGATCAGAACCCATTACCTTTACTGTGAGCTGTAAAATGATGAGAATTACCACCAAAGCAATCTAGTCAAGTACCACCAGCCTCAGAAAAAGCACGGACACATCTATTTATTTATTTTTTCATGGACACAAAAAGTCACCCTTTTTTTACGGACTGTCCAGAACTTTCTGGACATTTGGCAGCCCTATTACCTGCTTTGTCTGTTGCAAAGTGGATTAAGCTGTATATAGGGTGGAAACGATTAATTGATCTAATCGATGAAATCGACACAAAAAAAAAATCATCAAAGCAAATTTTCTGCATCGAGGATTCGTTTGTGTCACGTGACCACGGAGCGGGAGTAAAGCGCTATCTATTACTCCCGCTCCGTTGTCTCCGTCGGGCCCCAGCAGTTAAGATGTAATACTTACATGTCCTGTACAAGCGCCTCCGTACAAGCCACGGCTCTTCCAGGGTCCCGCGCTGCACTTTGACCCGACGTCACACCGTGTCATGACGCAGTGTGTACGTCAGGAACACAGTGCAGCGCGGGACCCTGGAAGAGCCGTGGCGTGTACGGAGGCGCTTCCTCAGGACATGTAAGTATTACATCCTAACAGCTACGGGGAGGGGGACTGATGGCAAGGGGGGCACCTGGGGGCAAGCTGTTGGCACTGGGGGGCAAGCTGGAGGCATGCTGGAGGCACCGGGGGGCAAGCTGAAGGCACTAGGGGTCTGATGGCACGGGGGGTAACTGATAGCATAGGGGAGCTGATGGCACAGGGGGTAACTGATAGCATATAGGACTGATGGCACGGGGGGGGTCTGATAACTTTTTTTTATAAAGGTAAACGTTCTATTAATTAGTTATTTCTTATTAGAGTACTTGATTAATCATTGGATTAATTGATAGATTACTTGATTACTAAAATAATCGTTTGCTGCAGCCCTAGCTGTATAGTTCCAGCGCCAGAGCTGATCAGCAGTGGTGCAGAGTGTCGGATCCCCGCTAATCAGATATCGATCTGTCTCGATCCGATATTGATGGGCTATTTTGAGGCTAGGTCATAAGTATTGATGGGCGAAGCGAGATGTTTCATCCTAAGTCGCTTCATTCAAAACTCTGGATTAATACTGGATGGAGATCCATCTCCGTATAGCATTAAAATGTATGGGCTCTGATGAGCCGAAGGTATTCGCAAAGTCGCACGTCACTTTGTTGAATAATTTCGGTAGTTGATTTTTAAAACTTGAAACCGAACTCTGGTTCGGTTCTGAGGTACCAGTCGGAACCTATGCCACGTTCGGTTTCAAGTTTTAAAGTGGTTTTCCACTTTAAAAATCAACTACTGAGGTTATTCATTACACAACTTCATAAGTAACTAACTTCGGCTCATCGGGCCCATACGTTCTAATACTGTATGGAGACGATTCTCTGTACAGTGTTAGGCTTCATTCACACGACCGTAAGTGTTTTGCGGTCCGCAAATTGCGGATCCGCAAAACACTGATACCGGCCATGAGCGTTCCGCAATTTGCGGACCGCACATGGCTAGCGCTATATAGAGAATGCCTATTCTTGTCCGTGCTCGTGGACAAGAATAGGACATGCTCTATATTTTTGAGGCGCTGCGGAACGGAACAACGGATGCGGACAGCACATGGTTTGCTGTCCGCATCTTTTGCGGCCCCATTGAAATGAATGGGTCCGCACCCGGTCCGCAAATTGCGGAACGGATCCATTTATACGGTCGTGTGAATGGGGCCTAAATCTGAAGTTTCGAACGAAGTGACTTCAGATGTAACATCAGAAGCTCGCTTTGCTCATCACTAGTCATAAGTTTTAAAATTCTGGAATTCCCCTTTAATGCTCCGTTTTTCTTTTCTTCTAGTCACCCTCGAGCACCTTCCAAGGACAAGGTAGGAATGCTGTAGAACTATCTTTCCTAATAGCAGTCCTCCATAATCTGGTAACCAGTATAGCATGCTACAATGTTGTCTGATTTATATAGAATCCACCAGAAATAAAAAACAAGCAAACAAAAAAAAAACCTTTGTCATACTTTCATGTGCATGAGCCTTGACAGTAAAAAAAAAAAAAGGGTAGATGAAAGCAATCCAGATAAAGTTGCATTGTCTCCGCATCTGCAATTTTCTGTAAAATGCAGTGCAGTAAAGGCAAGACATAACTTTTAATCTAGTCTTCTTATTTTGAGGTGCTTGCTTTTAAATTTCCCACGCTGCCACCATGATCTTCACCTCTCAGATCCCTGCAGCGGTCACCTACCGTCCAATGACTGCTGCAGGATGTGACCATTGAGGCCAGTGATTAGTGAACAATGAACGTCCCTCGGAGAGGTAGGACCAGGGCAGAGGCATGAGACATATAAAAGGGAAGTTGTTTTTTTTTTTTCTATTTGTTAATTTTACTGTCAGCTAAATTAAAAAAAATAAAAAAATCTTGCCAAGCACCACCCCTTCGCGCCCAGCGCCGTACTAGTATGGTGCTGGGCGCTTGTTTAAAGATGGCGCGGGCGTCAGGGCCGTGGGTGAACTGCTAATTTATACAGCAGACACCCGCGGCTCATGTCCGCAACCGGCAGTAATGCCGATCGCGGACATTTAACCCTTCGGATACCGCGGTCAATCCTGACCACGGCATCCGAGGGCTTAAAACACCGTAAGCGCGCACTTCCAGTGTTACTCCGGCTCCCCCGTGTGGCGATCGGGGGAACCGGAGTATGTATGCAGCAGCCCCTGACATAGTCAATGACAGGAGGCTGCTGCATAGACTTTCCTATGGAGCCCTTCTGTGTAATAAGGCTCCATAGGAAAACATTAAAATCATCATAGACTGTAAATGCTAATGCATTGGAGTCTATGATATAAGCAATCAGACGATTGCTTGTAATAGTTCCCTATGGGAACTATAAAAAAGTGTAAAAAAATTAAAGTTTTTAAAAAAAAAAATTAAAAAAACAAAAGTTCAAATCGCCCCCCTTTTCCCAAAATAAAAATAAAAGTAGTAAAAAAATTTAAAAAATACACATCATGGGTATCGCCACGTGCGAAAATGCCCATATTATAAAAATATAAACATTTCTTTCCCGTACGGAAAACAGCGAAACGGAAAAAAGGGTCAAAATGGCCGATTCGCCATTTTTTGTCGCTTTTTTTTCTAAAAAAAAAATAAATAAAAAGCGATCAAAAAGTCATACACACCCCAGAATGGTATCAATAAAAAGTTCAGGTCGCCCCGCAAAAAAATTAGCCCCCATACAGCTCCGTACACATAAATACCAAAAAGTTATAGGGGTCAAGATATGACAAAAAAAAAAAATATTCCAACTTTCTAATCATTTTATCACTATCAAAACGCAAGAAAAACTATACATATTCGGTATCGCCGGATTCGTACTGACCAGTAGAATGAAAGTAACTGGTCAGTTTTAATGAACATCGAACACCGTAAATAAAAAACCCGTAAAACTGTAGCGAAATTCCGTTTTTTTTGCAATTTCACACAGTTTGGAATTTTTTCCCGCTTCCTACTACACCATATGCAATATTAAATGGTGGTGTTGGAAAGTACAACTTGTCCCGCAAAAAACAAGCCTTCATACAGCTATGTGAACAGAAAAATAAAAAAAGTTATGGCTGTATGAAGGCAGGGAGCGCAAAACGAAAATGAAAAAAAAAAACCTCTGGGCGTGAAAGGGTTAAAGGAAGAGCTGTACTAACGATCATCAGTAACACAACAAAGTTCTCTGATGCATATATAAAATAACTGGAGAAAAAAAATACAATAAACTTTTTTTTTTTTTTTTTTTATTAATATTCACAATTGGTGTATATAAGCTATAACCCGTTAGTTTATGCCCATATGTGGGTTTCTTACCACTTTGTAATGGGCTTAAAACCTGCACATACACTTTTTTTACTGCACTGCAGGTTTAGCCTGGCATGGGTGTCCTGTGCCAGATGGAGCCGGTGACATCTGTTTCAAGGATCGAAGGAACCACCGATTATGACCATATAATTATACCATGTCAATCAGCTGCTTCTAAGGCTACCAGGATATTGTCATGTATTAAGCGAGGCATGGGGCAGGGATGTAATATTACCACTTTACAAAGCGTTGGTGCAGCCTCATCTGGAATATGCAGTTCAGTTCTGGGCAACAGGCCACAGAAAGGACGCACTGCAGCTGGAAAAGTACAAACTGATAAGGGGCATGCAGGGGCTTAGTTATGAAGAAAGATTAAAATAATTAAATTTAATCAGTCTTGAGAAGAGACGTCTAAGGGGAAGCATGATTAACCTATACGTATATATAAATGAGCCATACAAAAAATACGGTGAAAAACTGTTCCATGTAAAATGCCCTCAAAAGACAAGGGGGCACCGCCTAAGACTGGAGAAGAAAAAGTTCAGTCTCCAGAAGTGTCAAAGCTTCTTTACTGTAAGAACTGTGAATCTGTGGTAAAGACTTCCTCAGGACGTGGTCACAGCAGGAACAATGGACAAAAACACTAAACAAAAAGGTTTAGATGAATTCTTAAAAGTAAATGACATTAATGCTTATGAAAATGTGTAGAAATCTGGGTCTCACTCTTCTGGGATTCATGTCCCCACCTATCCCTTGGTTGAATTTGATGGACTTATGTCTTTTTTTTTCAACCAGGAGGCTCCCTTTGTCACCCATGGCAGCATGGGATCTACTGAAGGTCCCCAGGTCTGCCTTCTGTGTATGTTTATTAAGCCATATTGCCTGTAAGTTTTCTACTGACAGTATAATGCACTGTAATATGTCAGAGTCCATTTGTGGGACTAAAAAGTGGTAAAAATAAGAATTAAATAAAGTTTTTCTTTTTTTGTTTTTTAAATCCACCCTTTCCCTACAAAAAGGTATATAAATGAAAAAATAAAAAACACTCCCTATTTGGCATCACCGCATCCATAACGACCTGATCTATACAATTATAATGTTAGTTATCCTGCATAATGAAAGCCATAAAAAAAGGATGGAAATGACTTATTCAGGCATCTTTGTAATTTAAAAAAAGTCATAAGTTACCCCATATGGACCCCAAAATAATGGCACAATAATCTTCAATCACTCCCATACAAATCAAGGCATCAAAGAGCAATAAAACCTATATTGGTTCCTACTTTTATGTTACAGATGCGTTATTACCTCAGGATGTCTACATGATTCCAGTGTTCGTCATGGAAAAAGAAGCCACTGCACTTCGCCAGTACCCAGTTCAGTGGATGACCAGGTACTGTAGATCATGAAAAAGTAGATGCATGAAACTATTTGAGGCTCCTGCTCATTGTTGTGTTTCATCCTTATTATTTCTGGAAATTCTTACTATACTTTCATGTGTCTCCTGTTTCATTCTTTTACTCCATCCTTTAGCATTAGACTGTTTCTAATATCTACCTGTGGTTGCTCACTGTGAATAGCATTGCTGTGGGAACTAAACCAGTTGTTTCTATTGCATGTGGTCTACAGGCCTATGGTAGTAACTTTCTTCACACAGTCAGTCGTGTGGAAGTGAATAGAGCTGTGGACCAAATTGTGTGCAACCGCTCCATTCAGAAGGGGAAGACCTTGGGATCGCAGGGAGTCCCAGCAGTCAGACTCTTCACAATTCGTTATTTATTACCTTGGATAGGAGATAAATAATTTTCATGGCATAAACCCCTTAAACACCCATATTGTTGAAAGTGGTTCTAAGACCACTGCACCCAGCAGGAACCCCACCACATTGGTTTCTCACAGCAGGCATTTTGTTCTGTTTTTATGCATGAGGCTCAAAAGTCAATGTTTCCTATAGAACCTAATCATAGCTCTCAGTACATACATATTCTCTACATACTGTAATGCTTGTCTGTCTCTAGAATACCAAGTTCCTCAAGAAGAAGTTCAAGTATTTCTCACAGCCTTAGCGAAGAAGCCCAGGTTAACCAGTCTCATGTTTCAGATGGGGAATCCTTTGATAAAGAGAAAATAAATGCTGAATCTGCTTCATCACTAATGGAAGATGTTTCCCAGGAGTCATCAGAAAATGTCAGAGCTAAAAATGACAGTATCTCCTCAGATTCTGAGCTTCTGGGAACCATGATACACGTTCCAATGCAGAGCTCATCTCTAGGTGAACCTACAAACACGCTTAATACAGGTGGTGAAGACGAAAAAATAAATGTGAAAGAGAGCAGCAGCTCAGATGATGTGTTCATAGATAGTCTGAAGAACTCATCTCCAATGACTTCTGAAGACCAAAGGAAGCTTATTGTGTCGAAAGAAGGCCATCAAAGTGAATGCGAACATTTGTCTACAGGGAGTTTTGTTAGTTGCTATTCTACAAATGAGTTGGAGAAAAGCAGTCGAAAGGAATCTGTCAGCTCCTTTCTGGAGGAAAGCCAAGTCACCGTGAACAATAAAGATGATTCATTAACTATGGAAGAGATGTCTGAAGACCACCGTGTAGTTAAGAGTACAGAGAGCAGACTGGAGATGTTGCACATTACAGAGGGTGACGCACAAGGTGATATAAAAGATGCCGAAACTTCCAAGGAGATTACAGAGTCCTACGAGAGCACAAACACAGAAAACAGTCAGTCGGCCAAATCTTATAATTTTACAGACTGGACATTGACACTGAGCTCCAACCCGCCAGGCAGCAGCTCCAAACTGGTGCAGATGGTCTTGTATGTCCATAACGTGAAAGGCTTAGTGCTGTCTCTCATAGGAGAAAGTGATTTTAAATACATTAAGGAGACCATTCAAGATGTGGTAAGTATGAAGTATGTTTCTCAGCCATTTATGATTGAGCATTGTATAGATAACACGGGTATGAAGAGTATTTCAGAATTTTTCCTGCTGCCAACACTGTTTGTGTGTACAGCTCTATATGTGGTGGTAATCCCTAAAACATATGGCTGCCCTTGCCCTTGAGTTCTCTTTGGCAGCAATATTGGTTGACCAAAAAGGACAAGGATCTTGGTGGTTATGCCTTAGGCTCCATGCACACAGCCTTTGTCATTTTGTGGTCCACAAAACTGCGGATCCGTAAAATACGGGAACTGGCCATGTGCATCCTGCTGGTTCAAGAATAGGACATGTTCTATAATTTGAAGAGTGGCAGCACGGATGCAGAGAGAACACGGATGACATCCATGTGCTGTCCTGTTTTTTGCACTCCCATAGATATAAATAAGTCTGCATGCGACCTGGAAAAATGCATATTGGACACAGACCTAAAATATGATCTTATACATGAGACATTAGGACTTGACTCGCTCTACATGGTAACCTACAATGCTGGTAGATCCTACTGGCATAGTAAGTAACAGGTTTCCACAAGATCTGCTAACATTTCCATTATGTCTCATCCTCTAGTATGACAGCACCCTGGCTTCTCTCAATGGCTTGGAAGTTCATCTGAAGGAGACTTTACCGGTAGACAATAATTTATCAAAGAGCACCTACAACTTTACCCACTATGACTCTATTCAGAACACGCTTACTGGTACGTATATCACCTGTCAGTGACGCACAGGGCGCTGGAAATGTTTTGTACAGGGAGGTCAAAGTCTAAAGGAAATGTCAAAAAACTAGAACGATAACATTATCTATTAGTATATTATACAAAGCAGAGTGGTATATAGGGCTTGAATAGACATGTAAAAGTGTACCTTTGCCTTTGAAATCCGTGGCTGCATTAAGCCGAAAAATCACTGTTTTAAAATGTAGTAGTGAGATGTTTGGGGTACTGAGGGTTCCTCTTCTCACTAAGCCTCTCCCTTTCCTTGTCAACGCTATCCTGAGTTTGTCTGGCCCCGTGTGTGCTCCAGAATTTAGACTTATGCTCATAACACCACGTAGCATCACTTGCAGGTGTACTGTGATGTAGTCAGCACATGCACAGGATAGGCCTTCTGTCCTGTGCCTTACTAAGCATGTGGCGACAGCGCTGTCGTAAGATTACAGGGCCAGGTAAGAGCAGGACACAGACACCTGGCCCTGTCAGCCTACAAGGGAAAGGAGGGGCTCAGAACATCTCGTCATATTTTGAAAAAAAAAAAAAGATTTTTCTACCTACTGATAATACAACCATCTGCATCCATTATGAAGAGATCCGGTTGTATTATCTTTATCATAGCCAAGACGGATCCATCATGAATTCCCGTGAAAGTCAAGAGGACGGATCTGTTTTCTATTGTGTCAGAGAAGACTGATCCGTCCTCATTAAGGCTTCATTCACACTTGCGTTTGCAGGATCCGTTTGTGAGATCCGTCACAGGCTCTCACAAACGGTCCTGAACTGATCAGTTTTCCCCTAATGCATTCTGAATGGAAAAGGATCTGTTCAGAATGCATCAGTTTTGCTTCAGTTCAGTCTCCATTCCGCTTTGGAGGCGGACACTGCCAGCAGCGTTTTGGTGTCCGCTTGATGGAAACTGATCCGGACGGATCCGTTTTGTCTGACACAACAGAAAACTGATCTTTCAATGGAGTTCATGACGGATCCGTCTTGGCTATGTAAAAGATAATACAAATGGATCAGTTCAGAACGGATGCAGACAGTTGTATTATCATGATGGATCCGTTCGTGAGAGCCTGGACGGATCTCACAAACGGATCCTGCAAACGCAAGTGTGAAAGTAGCCTAACTTGTATTGTGTGTCATGCCGTTTTGCTCCGCATTCCATGATGGAAAGAAAACCACATCTTGCGGTATGGGAACCCGCAACCAAATGGAACTGAATGCATTTTGGAGCACTTCGTTCTCTTCAGTTACGTTTTGTCTCAATACCGTAAGCGTTTTTCTCCGGTATTGAGACCCTATGACAGATCTCCATACCGGAAAAGAGAAATGCTAGTGTGAAAGTAGCCTTAATTGTCTATTCAAGCCCTGCCTGCCACTCGGCTTAGTTTAATATGCAGATACAAGTTGAGAGATTAATAACCGATAAATCTGTGTAGCATCAGTAAAAGAATGCACTTTATGTCTTTACAGCCAATCTGCCATCACCGTCGAGCACAAGTGACCGCCAGTTTCACAGAGCTGCCAACCTAATCCACTCTGACTTTAGTGCATGCTCAACTTTACAGGAGATGACTGTAAGGTAAGAGTATGGGGTTTGCCTTAAGGGAGGTGTTAAAGGGGTTGTCTCACTTCAGGAATAACATGTATCATGTAGTGAAAGTTAATACAAGGCACTTACTAATGTATTGTGAGTGTTCATATTGCTTCCTTTGCTGGCTGGATTCATTTTTCCATCACATTATACACTGCTTGTTTCCATGGTCACGACCACCCTGTAATCCATCAGTGATGGTCGTGCTTGCACATTATTGGAAAAAGCACTAGCTTGCGTGCACTCCCACGGTCCCGGCCACCAGAGAGGCTGGCGCTTTTTCCTATGGTGTGCAAGCACGACCACCACTGATGGATTGCAGGGTGGTCTGTAACCATGGAAACGAGCAGTGTATAATGTGATGGGAAAATTAATCCAGCCAGCCAACGAGACAATATGGACAATCACAATACATTAGTAAGTGCCTTGTATTAACTTCCTCTACATAATAAATACCATTTGCTGCAGTGAGACATCCCCTTTAAGTGTTCATCTCCAGTTGTTCACACTTTCTAGTTGTAGTGTAACACTGCCTTGGACAATTGTATAAATGAGGACAGCATATGATAACCAGAATGCCTTACTGTTATTTAAAAAACTAAAGTTGTTGAGGAATAGTGCAGGAGACAACTTGTGCGAACGTTCATGGTGTGCTAGTAATATCTTCTGAATGACAATTACAGGAACACCTCTTCATCTGTCTACGGTTGTCAGAGTGCTGTCCATGAAACTTACTTCCAGCAACTAAGTCCTCTGTACAGAAACTCTGGAGCTCCAGACCCACAGGACACTGCCTTCATGCTGCATAGCAGAGCCAAGCAGAAGTTACTGAAACACGGGCTCAACCTGCTTTAACAGACATGAGATTGCAATGATGGGAACCTGCACAAAAGTATATTTTTCATCCCAAAACTGGATAGCAGCAATAACTACATGGGCCATACACTTTTATGTATCTATGTCTGAAATGTTCAAGCTGTTTTTCTATTTTCTGCCATAAATGAAAGGATTGTTAGGCCTCCGTGTATTGATTTGTAACTGAATATGATTGCTGATACCCTAGGGACTCATGCACACAACCTTACGCGTCCATATGGTCTCCGATTAATACAGATCTACAGGAACCACATGTTTTCCGTACAGTCTCTGTTCTCTGCTGTGCAAATGAAACCTAAGAAACACTTGTGCCAAAATTGAATCAGAATTCTGGTGCAAAAATCTGTAAGTAAGCCAACCAATAGTTGGTATAGAGCCAGAGAAGTCTCTATCCCTGCACCACATTTATCATCCAGGTCTAGACAGTCTAAGATTACTCCTTATTAGGTTTAGTAAATATCAGGTTTCAACACTGGCATTAAGGCGTTGTCCAGGATTTTTATATTGATGGCCTATCCTCAGGATAGGTCATCAATATCAGATTGGCAGGGGGGCGTGTCCGGACGCTGGCTGAGATGGACGCCTGAACTCCTCGCTCCTGCCAGAGCTCCACTAATAAGGCCAGCCACATCTGTCTGAGGCACCAAATGGGGAGAAAAACAAGCTCCCGGGGCTCTCCTCGACCCCCTCGTTCTCCCTCGCCTGCTAGGACCCTGGAAGCCTGCTGGGATCGTGGCCTCCGACAAGGCGCTGGCGGCCGCCGCGCGACCACTACAGGGACGCCCCGCCATTCCTCCCTGCCACCGGCTGGAACCGGCGGACGCGGAGGCTCCAGGGAGGATCCTGACTGCGCTCCCCCGCTCACTTCATCTCCGCCTGACCGGCCAGACGTAGCGGTCCTCTTTTCCGATCCCTCTGAGGGGGTGAAGACATTAGGCCAGGCAGCGTCTTCCTCCACTCCTGGATCCAAGATGGCGCCCTCGCACCACGAGGCGGGAGGCCCTGTACAGAGCTCAGGTACTGTCTCCTCTCCTCTGCCTTCATCCCCTGGCTCTTATGCCTCGTCTGAGTCCGCGGGTCGGACCCCACCTGCTCCCTCATGGCTCAATGATCCTGGGAACAGCCCCTGCCTCACTATGGAGGACACCAGGGTCCTCACTACTACCACTCTCAGGGGGGACCCTCACTCATCCTCCAGTGCCCCTGCTCCTGGGCTTCCTGCTCCTTCACCTCCCCCACCATCGCAATGGGAGACCTACCTCACACAATTTCCCACTAAAGAGGACTTTAAAATCTTGATATCAGAGGTCACGGGTGCCTGCAGGGCTGAAATTGCACTGGTCCGTGCTGACATCAAACATATTGCGGACCGGGTAGAGTCTCTGGAAGAGGCACATGATGATACCAGGAATTATATTTCTACGCTGCATACCTCTATGTCTTCTCAAAATTCCGCCCTCAGAGAGATGGGTCGACACTTGGAGGACTTGGATAACCGAGGTCGCAGGAATAATATTAGGGTCAGGGGCTTGCCTGAAGCCACGGGAGATGAGGATCTTTTTGCCACTCTAGAGGCCATCTTTAATCTTGTACTTGGAGAGCCGCAATCTCACAGGATCAAACTGGACCGCGCCCACCGAGCTCTTAGGCCTCAGGGCCCTCCATCTCGTCCACGGGATGTGATATGCTGTGTCCATGACTACTCTACTAAGGAGGCGATAATGGCTAAAGCACGTAATCTCCGCAACTTTGAATTTGATGGAGCCCCAGTCCAACTCTTCCCGGACTTGTCCTGGATAACTCTACAGAAAAGGAGGCATTTGCAACCGCTCCTCACAGCACTCCGAAACCGGCAGATTCCATATCGTTGGGGTTTCCCGTTCTCTCTTTCTGCTAGGCATCAAGGCAGACTGGGGACGCTTCGTTCATTTGCTGACCTTCAGCTTTTCTGTGAGGCCATGGAAATTCCTATCCCTAACATGGAGGACTGGGAACTAGTTATGCCTGTGCCACCGCCTTCACAGGTCTGGACTCCTGTTACCCGTAAAAGAAGAGCGGGTCAATCTGTTGGGCCCTCAAGGAGGTTGCCGTTGCCCCGACAGACTCCTCTTTCGGCTACTCAGCGTCCAGTGAACTGACCTGCTTCATATGCCGCTCCCTTAAATAGATGGACCTGTTATAGTTCATAGTCCACTTACTTGTTTGAGGTCCCCTTTTTGACCAATTGGACCGCTATCGAGTCCTAGCTATATATGGAGGATACTGTCCCCTTTCAGGTTTTTTTCTGTCTCAGATATCTGCTTATGTGCCATCAAAGGGGTCTACCCCACATGACTTGTTTACAGCTATTTTACTTGCTCTGGTTATGTTGCATTTTATGAAGTTCCTTTTGACTTTATTAGGTATTGGGTTGTTTGCCTTTCTGCCTACCTCTGACACCGTCTCTACTCGGGAGGCTCTCCCTTTAGTCTCCGACAGGGTCTTGATTCCCTGGAATAGTCTCTTTTGTTGTTTATTCGTGATGACTGTTTATGTGTTAATGTGGTTTTGTCTCTCCCTACCTTTTGTTTCCATCCTGCTGTACGATTATATGGCTGATCGGGGCCCTGGCCCTCCTGATCGACGGATTAATACACATGAGCTCAAGATCCGGGTTTTTATGCTGGGGGTTCTCCATGGTATGTCTTGGCTACTTCTCTCGCAGGGGGCTGGTGAGTTGAATATTTTGTCTGTGGTCCCGTCTCTCTTTTTATCATGGCGAGTTATGTAACTTTAAATGTCAAGGGACTTAATTCCAATGCAAAAAGGAAACTCCTCTTGCTGGAATTAAAATCTCTTAAAGCAGATGTGGTCTTTCTGCAAGAAACCCACCTTGAAGATAAATCTTCTTTTAAGTTTCTCTCACATTTGTACCCAGGGATTTACACTGCATGCCATTCTCGTCGTAAGGCGGGAGTTGCGGTCCTCATCTCTGCACAATGCCCACTCACAGTGACCTCGTCTGTTCTGGATCCCCAGGGTAGATATATTATACTGAGAGGCACGCTACGAGGCATCCCTATTACTTTTTGTAATTTATACGCTCCCAACACATCCCAGATAAATTTCTTGACCAGAACCTTAGCCAAAGTCTTCAAACGTACAGATCCCATTACGCTGATAGGGGGGGATTTTAATGTCCTTTTTTTCTGACAATATGGATAGACTAGCGTTACCTGGGAAACCATTACACCCATCGCAGCAGAGATTAGCGAGGGAATTTCGCCGCTTGGTTCGTAGATATTCATTATATGATCTCTGGAGAATAGCTAACCTGACCGACAGATCCTTCTCCTTTTACTCGGCGGCACATGGGACACACACCCGAATAGATTATTTTTTGGGGACTATCTCCACATTGCGGCTTCTACAAGGGGCAGATATGGGGGCCATTACCTGGACTGACCACGCACCAGTGAGGATAACTCTGGGCGAGGGGATTGGTCGTACACGTAGTTGTCACTGGCGACTTAATAATTCTCTGCTCAAGAACACCCTATCTCGTACTGAGCTCCGGGATTGCCTTAGACAATATTTTGCCCACAACACAGGGTCTGTTGAGGATCCTGGTTCTCTATGGGAGGCGCATAAGGCAGTCATGAGAGGTCATTGTATTGCTCTGGGCTCCAGGTTGAAGAGGGATTCCCAGGAGACAGTTAGAGCCCTTAGATCTCGTTTAAGTAAGTTGGAGGAGCGTATGTGTTCTCACCCCACAATCCCTACTCTCAAACAAATTGTAGACGTCAGGGCCCAATTGAGCAGGAATGCACATGCGAAAGTGGACAAACTGTTGTTATTTACCCGTCAACGTTACTATGCGTTTGGGAATAAGCCTCACTCATTATTGGCTAAACAACTTAGACAGTCCTCCTTACAATCGGGCCCTGGGGCTATCAAGAGAGCTGATGGTTCGGTGACATATGACCCTAGGGAGATAGCAGATCGGTTCTCCTCTTATTACTCTGATCTGTATAACCTACCCAATGAACTGCCTACGAATCCTCAGGACAGAGATCGTCTGATTGATTCATATCTACAGTCCTGTCATCTTCCCACCCTTTCACCTCCAGATAGAGCAGCCCTTAATGAGCCGATTGCTGCGGAAGAAATAATGGAGGTGATTAAGCATCTCCCCGATGCAAAGTCTCCTGGACCTGATGGGTTCACATATAAATATTATAAAACATTTCAGGATTTGTTGCTACCTCATATGCAATCTCTCTTTAATGGCTTCTTAACTGGAAGGGCTGTCCCTCCTCTCATGTCTCAATCCTTCCTAACCTTGATACCTAAGCCAGGCAAGGATCACCTTGAACGGCAGAATTATAGGCCAATTGCGTTGCTGAATTCTGACCTTAAAATTTATTCCAAAGTCCTAGCTAATCGCTTGAATACTTTCCTCCCTTCTTTAATACACAAAGATCAGGTTGGTTTTGTCCCCTGCCGTCAAGGGAGTGACAATACAAGGCGTACAATTGATCTCTTGGAGGTGATTGCTCGCTCGGGAGAGGAGTCACTGCTTCTCAGCCTGGATGCAGAAAAGGCGTTCGATCGTCTTGGCTGGCCTTTCCTCTTTGCCACTTTACGAGCCTTTGGCTTTGACGGCACATTTTTGCAAGCAATAAGGGGGCTTTACTCCTCTCCCTCAGCGACAGTCAAACTACCCCATTCAAACTCGGGTTTGATCCGCATCTCTAATGGGACGCGGCAAGGTTGCCCCTTATCTCCACTTCTATTCGCACTTTGTATTGAACCATTGGCGGCAAAAATTCGCAACCATCCTGATATTAGGGGGGTCAGAGTGAAGGATAAGGAGTTCAAGTTATCTCTTTATGCAGATGATGTCCTCCTCACCCTCACAGGTCTACATGTATCTCTCCCTAATCTTCAAACGACCCTGCGGGAATATGGCCATTTCTCGGGTTATAAGGTGAATACTTCTAAAACTGAAGCATTGCCGATTAATGTTACAGATGCCCACATTGCACTTTTAAAATACAACTATCACTTCCACTGGAAGTCCGACGCCCTTCGGTACCTAGGGATCAACATTACTCCGAGATATGCGGACCTATATAAACACAACTTCCCTTCTATCTTTAGTGAACTTAAAGGGAACCTGTCATCTCCGAAACACCCCCTGAACTAGAGTAAGCGTTGTATAGTGTAAGTGATGCTGAATCCGAATATGTAAATTTTATCTTCATACTCACTTCCATTCCGACGCTGTGCTCCCACAAACCTGCAGTAAAATGCACTCACTGGACTCTTCTTTGAGTCCTCTCCATTATGTGAGTGAGCACCGGAGTCCAGTGAGTGCATTTTACTGCTGGTTTGTCAGAGCACAGTGTCAGAATGCAAGTGAGTATGAAGATAAAAATTACATATTCGGATTCAGCATCACTTACACTATACAACTCTTACTCTAGTTCAGGTGGTGTTTCGGAGATGACAGGTTCCCTTTAAACTGCTTCTATCCAAATGGCAGTCATTACCACTCTGCCTTTTGGGGCGCATGGCGGCAATAAAAATGACCATATTGCCGAAGATATTGTATCTTTTTGAAACACTGCCCATCCCGGTCCCTCTGAGAGATCTTCGGTCTTTTCAGTCTCATGTCCTGAAATTTATCTGGGCACACAAAAGACATAGAATTCCTAGGTCGGTCCTTTTAGCCAGTAGGGGTCAGGGTGGACTGGGTGTACCAGATTTTGTTAAGTATTATTGGGCTGCTCAATTACGCTACGTACCGGCCTGGACCTCTCTACATCCTTTTTCTGTTTGGATGCAGATTGAGCGGCTATGGCTGGCCCCGGTTCATCCTAACTCTATGCTATGGACGGGCCCTTGTACTTCTATCCAGGACAGAGACCTGTTGGGCCCTATGAGATGTACCAAAATGATATGGCGCACTTGTAGTACTAAATTTCCCCTGGCATCCCGGAACTCGGCAATGACCTCCTTCCTGTATCACCCCTTGCTCCCACCTAGTCTCACTGGTATAGCAACAAAAGTGTGGTTTCGAGCTAAGGTCTTTCGGTTTGCGGACATAGTGGACCCATACACTAGGGAATTATTGTCCTTCTCCGTCATACAAGCGAAATACGATCTGCCGTCAGAGGCTGCTTTCTTTTATTCACAGCTCCGACACTTTGCGCAAACCATTTTTTTGGGGCTCTCTGTCTCTCTTCCCACAGCCTTTGAGCGTATATGTAGAGCAGGGGTGCATACTAAAGGCCTAATATCTGGGATATACTCCATATTGGTCACCCCATACCCAGATAGGTTGACAAGACATTCATATATGATTAAATGGGAGGAGTATTTGGGAAGGGTACTCCCGGATTCCATCTGGAGTCTCATATGGAGGAGAGCTGCTAAATCCTCCATGTCAGTAACGGCTCAGGAGAACCAATATAAAATTTTAATGCACTGGTACCACACCCCAGCACTCCTGCATAGGATATATCCATCAGTGTCAGACAAATGTTGGAGATGTCATTCCCAGATAGGGACCCTGTTTCACATTTTTTGGGATTGTCCTAATGTACGACCATTTTGGGTCACAGTTAACGCTTTACTTAAAAGCATTTTTGATTATGATTTCCCTATGGACCCCATTTTGTTTCTCTTGAACATCTTCCCCAATACTCTTAGGACTCACACTCGGAAGCTCATAACCCAGATTCTCACAGCGGCACGGTGTCTTATCCCGAGGTTTTGGAAACAATCCGGGGCACCTGTGCTCTCTGATTTATATGCTAGGGTGGTTGAGATTCGTACCATGGAGTACTCCACAGCCCTCTATCAAGATAAGGTTGATCAGTTCTATGCCATATGGGACGTGTGGGATGTTTATTGGCTTACACACCAGCTTTGAGCTACCCGACTCTTCGTTTGCATCATGTTCCCTCCCTCTCACCCTCACCCTCCATTGTCTGTGTCTTTATGTCTTGTGTACTCTTCTTATTTAACTGTTTACTCAGTTTTGACCTATTACTTGAGATCCTGTTATTGTCGTGTTTACCTTGCTTTATATGAAAAAATAATTCCACACTGAAACTATGTTTCTTTCCGACGCTTAAGTATGCTTTATTCGCATCTCAAATAATGGTATTATTTTGCTTTACATTGTACCGATTTTGATATATGCCTTCTTCTATTTGATTGTGTTTTGTTGTGAAATACCATCTGTATTATTGTGGATTCAATAAATATACAATTATAAAAAAAAAAAATATCAGATTGGCAGGGGTCCGACACCCGGCACCTCCGCCGATCAGCTGTTTGAAGAGGAAGCGCGCGCCGTACCAGCGCTGCCTCCTCTTCATTGTTTACCTGCTCACTGTAACATCGGCAGTGGTGAGCAGGTGTAATTACACCCAAGCTGCCCCAAGCATTTCAATGGGATGGATCGCTTCTATACAAGTCTATGGGAGCGATCCTTCCCATTGAAATGAATGGAACGGTTGGGTCTTCAAACAGCTGATCGGCGGGGGTGCCGGGTGACAGACCATCGCCGATCTGATATTGATGACCTATCCTGAGGAGAGTTCGTCCATAAATATAAATTGGATAACCCCTATAAGTATCTCTGTCACTAGATACCCCCTCCTAATCTGCTGTTCCTGAGTATCTCAAGCACTGAAACTACACAGCTCCCTCTGCTGTTCTTGAGTATCTCAGACACCATATAGTTTCAGTGCTAGAGATACTGGGGAACAACAGATCGTAATGGGAAGGGGGGGGGGGAACTAGTGCCAAAGACACTTGAAAACAGCTGATTGGTGGGGTTTTGGACCACTGCCCATCTGATAACCTATCCAGTGGATAAGCCATCAATAGAAAAATCCTGGGCAACCGCTTTAAGTCCTCACACACATTAGAGTACTGTGGGCCATGCCTGCATGGAAACCTTTATGGGCGCCATTACTGAGACTTGTTGAAAGTTTTGTCAGTGTGGAGGCCAACCTTCCTTTGAACGTGCTGCAGATGAAATCATTTCCTGCCTTTGCTTCACTTACCAAGGGAAACACTGGATAGATACTATATTTTATTGTTTTGATGTCAGCAATAGATCAAGGGATTCACTCCGTCTGACATATTTGGATGGACTTTTGTCTTTTTTTTAATATCTTCATATGGCTTGAACCTATTTTGGACCTTTAGAATTGGCAACTGGAGGATCATTAAAGATCACATTTAGCAGATTTTGTGGCAGAAAATTTCGCGACTGAAAATCCGTTCCATTTGTTTGAATGGGGAAACACGAAACAGAAGAATCCCACGGCACAAAGGAACCAGCCGATGGTAGTTAGGTCCAAATACGGTTCTTTATTAGCATGTACAACGCGTTTCAGGGGTTCAAGACCCCCTTCATCAGGTTCAGAAAGATGCTGTATACATATACAAACTATCAATGCTTATACTTGTCCGCAAAATGGACAAGAATAGGACATGTTCTATTTTTTTGCGGGGCTACAGAACAGACATATGGATGCGGATAGCACACGGTGTACTGTCAGCATTTTTTGTAGACCCATTGAAATGAATGGGTCTGCATCCTATCCGCAAAAAAAAAAAACAGACACGGAAACTAAATACATTTGTGTGAATGTAGCCTTACATGAATACAAGAACCAAAAAATGTCACGAGTACAAAAAACTCCAATAATCCAGTATTTGATCTAATAAGCTGCACACCACAGGATGTTCACATCTGTGGCAGGTAAAGCTGGTAGTCTGCTCTGGTATAGCCGGGCACTGCCATATCCCCGATTACTGTAAGGCGCTCCGGTGGGTTTCTGGCATAAATGCAGGCTTTCTGCCAGACAAATACCACTGCTGTGTGGCAGTATGTTCTATCATCATCATCTGTTATTCACAGAGGACTGGTCCATTTAAGTCAGTGTGACAGTGAAAAAACCCCACATGCATTTCATCCGAATGCAGTCCATTTTTCACTGACGGTTTTTAGGAGATGCTATGTGTTTTTCATCACACCCGTGTAAGGCTACTTCCACGATAGGATCTCAATAGCGAGGGAAAACGCTTCCGACAAAACTGAACTGAAGGGAACGTAGTGCACCAGAATGCATTCCATTCTGCCTCGTTGTGTCCCCATCACGGACAGAATAACGTTGCAAGCAGCGTTTTTCTGTCCGCCATTTGGTCCGGAGCAAAACGGATCCGCCCTGACACACAATGTAAGTCAATAGGGATCTGTTCATAATGGATGCAGATGGTTGTATTATCATGACAGAAGCGTTTTTGATGATCCATGATGTATCCAGCAAAAACACTGGTGTGAAAGTAACCTAAAATGGATCCAATCCTGATGTCGCAGACAAAACTGATTGAACTTGCACGCAAAACCATCAGTTTTTCATAGAACTGACCCTGATACGTTCCATATCACTCATATAAAAACATAAATATATGCAAATTCATAGACAAATACAGTGCAAGTGTATACAATTACATATCTGAAAATGTATCAAAAAGGAAGAAATTCTGCATGTATTAATATTGTGACATCCCAAAAAATACACAAAGAAAATGCTCTCAAAGTGATAAAAATAATAGTGTTGGTTTTGGAGCATCCTCCATGTAATCTGGACGCCATGCAGGCCGTGAACAAGGTCTGGGTTACAGACCGAAACGTTGGCCCATGGCTATTCATTGTAACTTATGGATGGATAAATAAATACTAACGAAGTTTCACTAACAATTTGAGTGCCGTGGTCTTTCCATATAACCTTGGTTTTAACATTGACCCAGAGTACTGCTAGAAGGGACTCCATGTATAGGGACTCATTCTAGTATGTTGAAGTATTGAGGGCAGGCTTATACTATAAAATCTCCTCAGGGCTCATTCACACGACCGTATGAATGGGTCTACATCCCTTCTGCAATTTTGTGGACCCATTTATTTCAGTGGGACCGCACACCGTGTCAAACTGGGGAACTTTTATGTCACAGTGGGTAATATGGATAGGGAGGGGGTTTCTTCACCAGCTAGTATTTTCAGGAATTTCTCTCATGGTTTCATCTGTGGCACTAGCTGAGCATTTGCTTACTGATTGTAGATTGGCACTATGGTGTGAAGTGCTTCACTTGGCAATTCCTATGAAATGATTTCATTAAGGGGAGTGTCTTTAAAGCTAGTTTCACTTAACACCAGTGTAGTAACACTTGACACCCACATGTCCCCCACTGATTGTGTCATGCAGAATGAAGGAACAATAGCCAAGACCTCAACTTCTTACACCTTTTGTTTGCTGAAAAGGGCACATTACATTAATTGGACTAGCCACGAGAAATGAGTGCAGTGATTGAAAATTGTACTGGTCCTCTTATTTAGGGCTCATGCAAACGACTGTATGTATTTTGCGGTGCACAAAAAATGGATCAGCAAAAAAATGTTCTGTATTTTGAAGAATGGAATGGCTGGCCCCTAATAGAACAGTCCTATCCTTGTCCATAGTGCGGACAATAATAGGACATGTTCTATTCTCTTGCGATATGGACACGGAATGCACGTGGAGTAACTTCAGTTTTTTTTTTGAGGACCCATTGAAATGAATGGTTCCGCATACAGTCCGCAAAAAAACGCAAAGGACACAGAAAGAAAATACGTTCGTGTACCTGAGCCCTAAAGGATATTCAACAGGATAAGGGATAACTACAAGATTGGTGGAGGACTGACCACTGGGGAACATAAGATTATAAGAATGGAGGACCCGCATCCTCCGTAATGAATGGAGAGGCTGGTTGAGCATGAGATGTGCCAGTCTCTGTGGTACTGCTGGAGTACAGCCCATAGAGAATGAATGGAGTGGCATGGCGCCTTGGAGTTCTTTTGATTGCTGAGAGTCCAGTGGTCAACCCCCCACCAATCTAATAGTTATACCCCATCCTTTGAGTAGGGGATAACTTCTTATAACTGGAATACCCCTTTAAGTACCTCTGATTTGCCAGATTGGAGAGTAATTACAAAGAACTATTGATTTGAGTAAAAGCTCTGTAATGTCAAGTTTTCCCTGTGGTGGCGCTGCAAGGAAACTGAAAACGTAATGCCTTGTTTTCCACAGATTACAGCTGATCACTGGGCGGTTCCCAGTTTATTACCAAGGAATCTGTTTGGATTGTCCGAAACACATAGCATCTTTGAAATGTAATAATTTAAAATGATGTAGAATGGTGATGAATGGCCCCACAAGATTGTGAATATTTGATTAAGGCCACTTTCACACTAGCGGCAGCACGGATCCGGCGAGTGAAGGGTCCCGGCGGATCCATGCTGCCGCAGGTGCACGTGTGGGGCCGGAACCGCGCTCTTGCCCCACAAGTGGCAGACACAGTCTCACTAATATACATACATACACTTACACATACATACATACATGCAGCAGGTCTGGACAGCACAAGAGGAGGAGGACGGCGCACAAAGGAAGGGAAGATTTCCCGCAGCGCCCTCTGCTGGAGGGAGGAGGGAGCTGTGGGGAAAAGTGCAGGTGACGGATCCGTCATGAACTCCATTGAAAGTCAATGGAGGACGGATCTGTTTACTATTGTGTCACACCAAACGGATCCGTCCCCATTGACTTACATTGGGGGTTATTCCGGATCCGTCTTGGTGCGGATGCCCAGACCGGAGAGCAAACCGCAGCATGTTGTGGTTTGCTCTCCAGTCTGTATACTGAAGAAAACTGAACGGAATGCATTTTGGAGCATTCCATTCTCTTTAGTTCAGTTTTGTCCCCATTGAAGCGTTTTATTCCAGTTTTGAGCCCCTATGATTGAGCTCAATACCGGAATTTGTAAACGCCAGTGTAAAAGTAGCCTAAGGCTACTGTTATTGATATCCGGCAGAGTATCTCAGTACCGGAAAGAAAAAGTTCCTGCAGCGTTCCGTTTTGTGACCAGACACAACTGCTGCAAGCTGCGGTTTTGTGTCCGGTCACAAACACAGAAAAAATGATTCGGCACTGAAAACAATGTAAGTCAATGGCAACAGAGACGTTTTTTTAGGAGCCCATTGACTTTCTATGTATTTAGTGACGGATCCTTTTTTTCCTTTTGGATTTTACACAACCACATCCTAATGAAATGGATGCATCGTGATGTGCAAAATAAAAACTAATCCATTTAATTCCGGATCTCAATACTGGAATTAACAATGCAAGTGTGAAAGTTCACATTGTCTTTTAGTGGCCACATTCATGCGCTGGAAGACAAAAGAACTAGCATACTTTTTTTTACTGTATAGGAAAGCGCAGCAGACTGCAGTTTTCTATACAGTGGAGCGTAACAAAAACATGGCCACCAATGACCCACGTATGCCTTATAATACGCCAGGGAATACCCTTGATGTATTTCACTGACGTGATGTGAACGGATCCTTTGTACAACCCTGTTATCTCTGGTCATTTGCGCTATCAGCTCATTGAATTTTGCCGCCACCTCATTTGCCATTTTGATATTGCCATTTCTAATTCATTTATTCACTGGCCTCCTGCCCTGGCTGTCAGACCAGACTGCGTAGTCACAAAGTGACTGACAGAAAATGAATTTTATTCAGCCTATAAATGCAGACGAAGGGAAAGCACTAATTAACCAGTTCGGTATTACCACACAGTTACATATGTCATGGCAGAAGGCTGTTAACTGTGATACGGCAGCTGCCTCATGTAATACCAGTAGCATCAACTGCGGCATCTAAATGGTTTGGGAGACGGAATCCCTCTGTCACCCATCTGCTCTCTCGAAATGCAATTGTAGGGCAGTCTGAGGCCTTACAACGGCTTCCAGGTCTGCCAAGTAAGGAAACCTATTAGGCCCTGGTCAAAATACATAGCAGTGTAAGCCTACTTTCACACTTGCGTTTGTAATTCCAGTATTGAGATCCGGCAGAGGATCTCAGTCCTGGAACTAAACGCATCAGTTTTGATTTTGCACATCAGGATGCATCCGTTCTGTTAGGATGCAGTTGTGTGAAAAACACAGATCCGTCACCTGCTGACTTTCAATGTTTTTACTGGCGGATCCGTTTTTTTATGCTCCTAAAAAATGGATCCGTCACCATTGACTTACATTGTTTTCAGTCCGAAATCCGTTTTTTTTTCCCTTTTTATTACCACACACAAAACCGCAGCTTGCAGCGTTATTGTGTCCGATCACATAACGCAATGCTGCCGAAACGGAACAGATCCTGATACATCCTGAACGTATCTCTTTCCATTCAGAACGCATGAGGACTAAACAGAAACGTTTTTTTCCGGTATTGAGATCCTCTCTCTTCCTCCAATACCGGAAAACAACAACACAAGTGTGAAAGTAGCCTTAGCAATCAAAGGATCGCTGGTACAAGTCCACTAGTGGGACAAATAAATGTAAACAGCAAAACAAAATCTAATTTTTCACAATAAAAAGGTTTTATTAAGAAATAAAATAAAAACCCTACACAAAATAGTTTTTTCCACATCTGAAACAACCTAAACTTATTTAACTCACATGTTGCCACTGTAAAAAAATGCCGTTTTTGCTCATCCGACCTCCCAACAAACGTAATAAGTGATTGCGCTCAAGATATAGTGAAACAAAAAAAAAATTGGTGTATTTATTGTGAAAAAGTAGTATAGAAAAAGGTAATAAAAGGTAATAGGTTATATGCACTAAAAAAATGTTGCTGGTAAAAAAATATATAACTAGTCGTTAAAGTCCAAGTTTATATGTTCTCTGATTGTTTGTGTTTGGTTTTCTTCCAGTTTCTGATAGGGAAGTTAGATTGTGAGCTTAGATTAGCGTATGCTAATGTCTGTAAAGAACTGCTGAATACGCCAACGCTATGTAAGTAAATAAAATAATAATTTTAAAAAACAAGCCCTCATACAGCCACATTGATGGAAAAATAAAAACTTTCAGCTCTTTGAATGCAGAGATGTAAAAAATACACAACTCCCCCCCACCCCACCCCCCAAAAAAAGTCTAGTAATGAAGATGGCAAAGGTATACCCTCCAGTAACAGAATGAATATAGAAAAATGTCTATGGCACAGGTACCTAGTATTACTACCAGGCAGAATGCTGCTACCGATCTATAGAGAAACATCTTTTAACACCTTGGAGACAGACCTGTGTAAGTCTAACCTTAGGACTGAAAACATATCAGCATCTTGTTACAAGTGAGTTTCTTCTCTGTACCAGTTGGCAGTGTGTCCTCTCCATCACTGCAGATGGCTATGCCCAATATACTCTACTTGATGACATACAACCACAGTAATAAATTATATCTTGTCAGCAAACTTTTGTATTAGGAAAGAGTTCCAGAAGATGTGTTTGCTATAGAAGCACTGCTCAACCAAGGACAACATCTGCATGGAGTTTGTATGTTCTCCCTGTGTTTGCGTGGGTTTCCTTTGGGTAATCTGGTTTCCTCCCACACTCCAAAGACATACTGATAGGGAACGCAGATTGGGAGCCCCATTGGGGACAGTTGGATGCTAATGTATGTAAAGCGCTGCGGAATATAGTAGCGCTATATAAGTGCATAAAATAAATAACTAAATCAGACTCTAGTGCTACACTACATACAGTGATTAACTGCACAGGCTAAGTGCTTGTAGTAACACAAGCCTCAAAAATTTGCCCTGTTCAACCATGGTGAATCCAGGTCATCAGTGCATCAACCTCCATGAAATAATGTTCAGCAGATCTTTTGCAAACCTCGGCCGGCTGAATGGAGCAAAGTGAAGATGTATGGGCTCATTTATTAACTCATTTTGCGACAAAATCTGCGACTTTTCTTGTTCACACGACTTTGCCGACAGATCTAAAAAAAAAGAGGGAGTGGATGGGCCGGCACGCCCATCTGATTGATAATTTTGTATGCTAGTTTTACAAAAGGTCATGCAGACTTAGGTCATTCAAAATGACCTAAGTCTACTCCAGCTAGACAGCTGGTGTAGATTTTAGACTGTTGCACGTCCTGGAGGTGCTGTAGAGGCCTGCGCCTCCATACAACTTTGTTGCTCCCTCCAGTAGCCTAGACACTATTAAGACCGATGTATAAACCACTGCTCTTAATAAATGTGCCCCATAGTGTATCACTTACGCTGGATTTCTTTGGTCTGAGTCATTAGTGCATTGCAGATCTAAGTAAGATAAGCACAGTTCAGATCTGTCTCCTCTGTAAATTAGGCGGAGGACATGGGGGTCCTTTATTATGACCCCCCTATTCCCAAAACTGGCATAAAAAGTTGCAATCTTGTGGTTTGCAACTTTTTGAATGCCACTGTGCCTACATTTAGGCACACATGATGTTTACAGGTCAGGGGTGTGGTGTGGGCAGGGCTATAGGCCATAATTTACTCTAATTTACACCATCCTACGGTGGCACGGGAGATATCGTCTTTGATATTTCCCATGCCGCTGGAGGATGCTCCTAATTTAAGACAAGGCACGGGCCTTGTCATAAATTAGGTGCATCCTCTGGCAGTCCATGCGCCTAGACTAAAATCTATGGCAATTGCTATATGGAGCAGATTTTAGTCATCATGTACCCCAGTGGTTGTTGTAGAAATGCCAATTGCGTGCAGTGGCATTAAAAAAGTCAGTAGTAAGGTACAACTGGAATAATAACTGGATTAATAAAAGTAAACCCCCTAGTATGTTATTCAAGCCTTGTTATTCACTGGTAGTGTGAACTATGACAATATGTTAAAAAAAAAAATAGATTGTACAAAAAGAGAAAATACAAACTTTTTAGATAGGTCTCGGCCTACATGTTTAGGTCACTGTTATTCATATGATTAATTGTTAAGATGAGGCATCACTAGACTTATCCATTGTCAACCACTTCTGCAAATCTTGTAGTATACATATACTCCAGCAATCTGTAGACATAGTTTCACAGAGGTAGGACATGATTGTATACCTCTTTTCTTGACTTGTATATGAATGGATCATATCAGGTAACAAGTTCAATCCTTTCCTCAAAGCTTTTATTCTAGATCCTCTGTTCAATTCATCCTCACTTCTCTTCACCAGTGTCCCCTGCAGAGATCTATTACCATATGTGTGGCCAGTCCTCAGCTCTGGCACTTGCAGATGTTCTTCTCCAGACTTTTTGTCAAAAACTTTAAATAGTCAATAAATGTTGATTCCTAAACAGAGATGCAAATAAAGGCCACAAAAATGTGTAAGAATTTGAGCATAACATATATGTAATGTAGTGGAGCTGAACTTAGTAGAATATATCTGTAAAAGATTTGAGAGACATCCATTTTTTTTAAACGTAAAATATGGAAACATGTAGGTTAATGGCAATAAGCTAAATCACACTCAATTTGTCACATTAATGCAATAGGAGGGGGAAGTGCCAGAAGAAAGACGTCACCAGATGTACAAATGGATGATGGAAGAAATGGGTCTATGAGTAGCAATGGGAAAATACAAGGCTTTTTAGAGATCAAAAGGCTACTCACCGTCCTGCTAAGTGGGGACCATCCCTGTATGTTGTGCACCTGCACCCCCTTTCATTTAAATGGTCCTGTCCTGCATAATGAAACTTCATTCTTGCACTTCAAAGCAATGAAGGTTTTTACAAATGCTTCTAACCAAGAAATTACATGACCCAGGGTAAACTTCTCTTGCCATGTGGACATCACAGTATTGACCCACAAGATGAAAAACCCAACACATACAAATCTAAAGGATTTATGGTCTGGACCTGGACCAGTCATGTAAATTACTTTTTAGAAATTATCTTGTTGCTAAATATGAGACACCAATAGATATGAGTCCATATGCTACTGTATGTAGTACCTCACTGTATATTTGGTTTCTCTTATTCCTGTCAAGACATGTTGAGTGTGTCACCAGACTGTACGTCCTAGTCTTTTCCTTGCTTTCTGACTTGAGTAAAAAAAGCTTAGAACTTTCATTACCATAATGGTAGCTGTGCAAACAAGTCATTATCTCAGCATGAGAAACACATTGTTCAGAGATTTGACACCATCATCCTATATGAAAGGCCATTTTCCATTCAATGCCCCATGACACATCCTGAGAAAGAAGCTTTTGAGGAGGACCCGGGCTAGAGTATTTAAGCTGAGGTTGCACAGTCTTAAGAAGCTATTTTCAAAGTAAGGAGGATGTCTACATTTTGGCTCTGCCTGTGTGCATTTGTCCAGGTTTCTTGGACTTTGCCCATGTACTCAGAGAAAACTCATGGAAATTCACCACAGCACAACAAGGTAGGAAGAGCGGTGGAAACCAATAACTTCATCAAGAAGCACAGATCAGATCAGATGGAGAATATCCTTCAAAGGCTTGGTGCTGACAGATGGTCTAAGGGACAGGACATTCTAAAATACCACCGGTCACAATGCAACCACATGAACCAGTCGTGGACACAATGGCAAGGCTTAACTTATAATGAAGACCTGGGCTCTGAGTACACACTCAAAGTCTTCACTGGACCTCTCAAGCCAACATTCCCCCAAAGGAACCTTTTCCAATACATGAGTAGGATCTACAGATGCTGTAGGCTTGGATTCAGCTGCAGAAGGATAAAGGGTCTTCAAGGAACCCTAGATGAAGGTATGTACTCTTAATATTTTTTCACTTACTACTTAACTGTTTACTGTTGCATAGTCTGTTTGCATAGTCTGATAATAGATTTTCTTAAGTCAGAGGTTTAAATACAAATTTGGGCAGGATCACTTGCAATTACACATTATATATTATGGTGTAGTGCGATAAGATCGATTGTCAGTTGTCATGGATTAGATATTATAATACTTCATCAATATAATGTAATTATCAGTGTTAAATTCATTCTACCGATCATTTTTATAACATTGATGGAAAGTTGTTATGAATTAAATGCTAAAAATAAACTATTATAATCTATTAACTATAATTATCTATTATATACTATTAACATTTTCTTACATTTATTCTATACACTTGTATACATTCAAAAATATTTTATTTTCTAAATCTAATCCTACATTACTATATATGCGTCATTTAGTATTAGGCCTCGTGCACACAACTGCATCCGTATTATGGTTTGCAAACCACTGATCCACAAAATACGGACACCTTCCATGTGCATTCCACATTTTTCTCACTCCCATCACTAGAAATGACTATTCTCATCTGCAATATGGTCAAGAGTAGGACATGTTCTATAATGGATGGAAAATACGGATGTATGCATGAGAGCTTATTCTGTATAATAAAATTATTATACCTGTATAATAATCATAGTTTTACATTTTGTAGCTCCCATGGTGCATACCTTTTTAAACTGGTTCTGGTGTCCATCAGCAATGTAATAGAATAGATCCAGGCAGCACACCATTAAAAAATCCTATTAAAGTGGTTGTCCCAAGAAAAATATTATACATTTTTCAAACCAGCATGTGAATACTTTGTAAAAATGTAGTATACCTACTAAGCTATTCAGTAAAATATGTTTCTATAGTGCCACCTGCTGTTTGTTCTTTTCCTTATTTCTTCATCCACCTCACTGAGGTGGTCACACATGCTCAGTTTAAATCTTCAACTGCCACCGGCATATATTCTTTTAGAAGGTGTGACAGGGAAAGAGCTGAGCTGTGATAGGGAGTGTGTTGCAGATGAAAGGACACTGCCCGTAAGCTTCCACCTAGAAATAAATCTAGCATATTGGAGCAATGAATAGGGAGTTCTTTGGATACATGTGAGGTACAGGGCTGGTTCTAGCTTTGTTAGAAAGAAATTGTCATGTACTATATGATGTTGGATATTCATTTTTTTACATCAATCACAATACGACTTTTCAACTACCATTGAGCTGCTCTTAAGCATTCACAAGCTAAATGCTTGAGAAAATCTCAGTGTGAACTGAAGCCTGAATAGGATCTTCATTTGAAGTGTTGCCTGGATCTCTTTCTGGAGCTCCATTATCTGCTGTAGGGTCTTCTACATACACATTATGTATGTAGTTGGATGATGGATCGTGGTGAACGATTATTTTGCATACGCATTTTAGTCCATATCGGACGTTACAGTTGTTCAAACTGTCCATACATGGTCAGTGAAACTGGACAAAAGATCTTTCTGGACATGTTTTTTCAAAGAAGTATATTTTGGCCACAAACAATCTTTCGTTAATATGGGATGGAAATTTCAAACATGGCTGGCTCCTCTGCAAATGACTAAACAATAGTTTGTTTTGATCAACTTTAGACTAATATGTATGACCACCTTTACTCCTGTAGATCCTTCTTCTTGTATAGGCAGGGGATCAGCTGAGATCTGGCAATGTTGCTCTAGGTTACCATGACTTTATTGGGCTTATATCATTGTTTTATGAATTAATTATTTTCCGTAGATAGTTCTCACCTTGCATGCTTAAGTCTCATGTACACAGCAATATCCGAATGTCAGTCTGCAAAAACGGATTACTTGAAAAACGGGTAGCTTCTGAGCACATTCCACTTTTTGTATCAACCCCATGAAAAGGGCTATTCTCAGACAAGAACAAATCTGTGAAATAAACGGATTTGTGCATAGCCCCATTGACTTGTATGGGTCAGTGTGCCATCCGTTTTAAAAATGGATAGCACACTGAAGAAAAATAAGGTTGTGGGCCTGAGGCCTTACACGCACATTACTGTCTATTCACTCACTAAATCTTTTGCTTGGAGAGATTTCCTTCATTTTCATGATCTCCATATTTCACAATGAACAAAGTGGTGAAAGCCGCTAAAGAAATTAAACCCATATTTCAGTCCACTACAAAACAGCAAATTAAATTATTAAGCTGGCTGATAAACTAACAGATATGTGCTTTGGTGTAGGAGGAAGAGAGGTAACTTTCTACATTGACTTGGATATCTTCAGCCTTTCCATTCAGAGAGCCCAATTACATTTGGAAGTTTCCGCTGATGAACAGCTCACCGTGATTCCTGTACTTAACATCAACGGACTCAGACGTTCAAGGTATATTATATGTTATATGATCATACATTTTGAAGGGGTTGGCCACTTTTGGCGGGATTTTTTTTGCAAATTCCCTCTCCTGGGCAGACCTTCAAAATAAAGCATACTTACCTGCTCCCCAACTCCTTCGCTCAGCAGCCTTGGCTGTCAACATCTGCTTTGACGCTGCCGTAGCCAATCTCTAACTGAAGCGTTAATCTTCTCCCCTTGCATCACATGACCAACTGACATGACGCAAAGGGAGCAGGTCACCCCTGTGACTAGCAGTTGGCTGCAGTGGTATCAAAGTGGATGTTAACAGCCAGGGACCCAAGCGAGACAGCTGATGCTGGGGAGCAAAGGAATTGGGACCCAGTGCCAGGGAGCAGGTCAGTATGCCTCCCTTTCACTGCCGTGGTACTCTGCAAAGAGCTCGATATTAGTGATATGTAAAGGCTAAGTAACATAGTGAAAGGTATTACGTAAATTAAAGGGGGTGTCCAGCCTGAAGAATTATTTAAAAAACAGATTGGAACGTTCTACAGTTACAAAAGAAGTCATACAATCGATCTTCTGCTGTTCCAGTTCAAATACTCTGCAGCTCCACACCAGTTTCTTACGTCCTGCTCCCTCTTGACATGGACATGTGCGGCCGATCACTGACCCAATACAACCAGTGTCACTGACCGGGTGGTGGTCTGTTAGTGTCAGTGACTGGTTGCAATGGTCACACGTCAGTTTCAGAGGGAGCAGGAAGTAGAGACCGGCAGGGGTCCTGGGATGTGTCGGAACCAGAGTGGCAGGGATTTGTGAGTATGACCTTTTTTTGTTATTTTCAAACATTTTAAGCTATTTTTTAAATAATTTGTTCTTGCTGGACAACCCCTTTAAGACCATTTATATGCCGCAATTAATGACTGCATGGAAGAGGTTTTAGAAAAACCCGAGAAAAGTGAATGTAGAAATTTGAAATGTTTTCTTTAACATTCACATTGCATATTTTCTCAGTTCTTTTCTCAATGAATTGTATTCATACATTTTGAATTAGGCAAACAATGAATATTATAAAAGGCTTGAGGAACATTTATACAACGTTGCTTCCATCTATATAACCCATTGTAATCTCATTTATTTTTATTTTTTTTGGCAGCTTCACACAGATAAGGAGTGGCCATGTCATAGACCTAACTCTTGATGTGATGTCCATCTTACAAGCCTTAAAAGAGAAAGAGATTGTGGATGGAGAGAACGAAGAAGTAACAGAGCTGAGCTGGTCATTACAATGTATCCAGAACGATCTTCATGTCCCCTGTAGCCTTCACAGAGTATCTCTACTTCAGTCTCCGTTCATAACTCTACAATACAAGTAATAGGGACAGGACTGGTCTTCAAACTGCGACTGCACAGAAATATTGAGAGCAGTAATGAAGTCTCCTGCAAGATGGGAGTATGGCATGGTTGAAGAAATCTCTGCATTTCACTGGGAGTGATATCATAGCATTACTGTATATGGAAATGACTGTTTTATAGAAACTCATCAAACCAACTTTTACAAACACTAAGAACCAATGCTATGATAAGCGGAGATGAAATGTGACTGCTGCTTAGTGCAAGTACACCAGAGATCCTGGCAATGTAATGTACTCACATGGTTGCAGGAACCTGGAACACAATCTGTAGCATAACCTCTTGTTCTGGCACTTTATATTTTTCTGAAAAAGAGGCTACATTTTCGATTTGGGCAAATAGGCTTATTCACTCATTTGCCATCCAAACTATTTACTTGCCATTGAATATAGATGGGCATACACAACACACAGCCATATGTGATTTCAGAAGTTCCACATTATCAATTTGACATACCCCGGTGGATTACAATCCTTATAGGATGACAACCAATTTACTTTAGTACTGGCCCATCTAAAGTGTACCTAACCTTTTGAAGAACTGTATTAAACTATTGTAAATTGCAATGTGTACAGTGCGGGTGGCATACTTCCACTGTACACATGATGATAGTCACAGGGCGAGAGTACATGCAATGGGCACTTTATTTCTGTAAGATATATTTATGGACTATTTTTTAATTTCTTAATGTTTCACTTGATGCGTGGATTAAGATTCCCTTTCTTATAAAAAAATATTTTAATAAACATTTCTTAAATCAGTATTATGTATTGTCATAATCAATACCATTAGGACGTATGTAAGTCTGGTAAACCACCATCTATAAATCTGAAAAGGAACATGGCTGAAGATTGCGTAGACAGTAGTCCCTCAAGTTACCATAATAATTGGTTCCAGGAAAACCATTGTATGTTGAAACCATTGTAACTTAAGTAATCAGTTCCAAGCCCCCAAAATGTCATCCAAGATAAGAGAAAATGAAGATTTAAGAAAAATAAGCAGATAACTAAGACAGATAACACAAGTTCTTACCTATACCAGTCAGGAATAGCTTCTAACTAGAAAATACTACAACTATTTTATCAGAGAAGTGGCCTTGATTGGTTGGATCTGAGTCTGAGGCATTGATGGGTGAAAATATATGTTGAAAATATTGTATCCTGAGGGATCACTGTATTGGTTTATGCCATCTTGTCCATCCTTCCCCTTGGGCTTATATCCCTTTTCTTTATTTGCTAACATCGAGGTATCTGGAAGGAAAGTTGAGTAATGCTCCTAGAGAAGAGGAAAGGCAAACTCATCTGGACAATGTCTTACCTATAGGACTAGCAGTGTAGTAGATGGAAAAATTTAACTTGTAAAACTAGAACTAAAACTATTTCTCATTCACCAAACTCTTGGTGAATTTGCAAAGAAAACTAAATCCATCCAACTCAGTAAATCCTTCTTTTCGTAGATACTTCGACAAAATTTATATACAAGTAAATATTACCTTAACGACTTCCCATCCGGGCCATTTACCCCAATCCTGACCAGGCCTAATTTTGCAAATCTGACATTTGTGACTTCATGTGGTAATAACTTTGGAATGCTTTTACTTATCCAAGCGATTCTGAGATTGTTTTCTCGTGACACATTGTACTTCAAGTTAATGGTAAATTTTGAGTTGATAAGTTTTAATTTTAATTTATAAAAAAAATCCAAAAGTTAACGAAAATTTGAAAAAATTCACTGTTTTCTAAATTTGAATCTCTCTGCTTTTAAGACAGATAGTGATACCCCATAAAATCCTTTTTAATTTACATTCCCCATATGTCTACTTTATGTTGGCATCATTTTGGTAGTGTCATTTTATTTTTTTAGGACAGTAGAAGGTTTAGAATTTTAGACGAAATTTTTGCAAATTTGCAAAATCAACTTTTTTAAGGACCAGTTCAGTTCTGAAGTCAGTTTGTGAGGCTTACATAATAAAAACCACCCATAAATTAACCAATTTGAGAAACTACACTCTTCAAACTATTCAAAACTGGTTTTAGAAATGTTGTTAACCCTTTAAGTATTCCACAGGAATTAAAGCAAAATAGATGTGAAATTTCAAAATTTCACTTTTTTTGCAGATTTTCCATTTTAATCATTTTTTTCCTGTAACACATCAAGGGTTAACAACAAAACAAAACTCAATATTTATTACCCCGATTCTGCAGTTTGCAGAAACACCCCACATGTGGTCGTAAACTGTTTTTTGGGGATACGCCAGGGCTCAGAAGGGGAGGAGCAGCATCTGCATTTTCTAACATGAAATTTTTGTCATGGTTTTTAGGAGCGATAACTTTTTAATTTTTTTGTGGACTGAGCTGCGTGAGGTCTTATTTTTTGTGGGACAAGCTGTGCTTTTTTATTGGCACCATTTTGGGGTACATCTGGCTTTCTGATCACTTTTTAGTCTAATTTTTGAGAGGTTAACTAAAAAAAAAAAAAAAAAAAAAAAGCAGTTTAGGGGCATTTTTCTATATATTTTTTTTACAAAGTTCACTTGATGGGGTAGATCATGTGATATTTTTGTAGAGCCAGTTGTTACGGACGCAACAATACCAAATATGTCTATTTTTTATTTATTTTTTTGCGTTTTACACAATAAGAGCATTTTTAGAAAAAAATCATGTTTTTGTGTTGCAATTTTTTAAGAGCCATTTTCTTTTTTCATTTTTCTGGCTATGATCTTGTGTTGGGGCTCATTTTTTGCGGGATGAGGTGACGTTTTTATTGATATCATTTTGGGATGCATACGACTTTTTGATTTACGATCAAAAAGTCGTATGCATCCCACAAGGCAGGGACCCCTGGGAACGGTCCCTGCCTTCTCTTTGGGGTACCCTGCTGTCACTGACAGCAGGTGCCCCACTGTGCAGCTGCACGATTAGCGTGCACCTGCTATTTCTGAATGGACGTTCAGAAACGTCCATTCAGAAATAGACAACCACTTCACGGACGTTTATATACTATGGGCGGACGTGAAGTGGTTAAAAGGGTTTTCCAAGACTCTTATATTGATGACCTATACTCATCAGGTCAACAGTAACTGATCAGTGAGGGTCTGACACCCGAGTCCCCTGCTGATTAGCTCTTTGAGAAGGCAACTGGCGAGCACATTAGCAATTAAATTTCTACTGAAGTGAAAGAAAATGGCAACATGCACACGGCCGGGATCCATGTTTTGCAGATATGTGTTTTTCGGACCACAAAACACCAGGGCTGTGGAGTCGATAAGCCAAAGCCCCGACTCCTCAATTTCCCCTAACTCTGACTCAGACTCCCAATCCTCATACATGGCGCAAGTTTAAGTGATAGCTTTAAACAAACTTTGCATAAATCAATAGTACAGATATATCATGACAAAAAAAAAGTTTGTAATATATGTTTTACTAGATATCTTTACTCTGAACTTTCGGTATCAGGCTTTTCTCTGGGAACAGCTCACTAAGGGCCTGATGTATGAAAACTGTCTAGGTCTAAGACTTTCTTTGTTGCCCATAGCAACCAATTAGAGCTCTCTTTTCATTTCTCCAGAGCACTATATGAAATGAAAGGGGAGCTTTAATTGGTTTCTATGGGCAACAAAGAAACTTCTACACTTAGACAGTTTTCATACATAAGGCTCTAGGTGTTTTACATCAGAGGAAAAGCAAACTAAAACATGAAGCATACAGAGAGAACATGCACTGGACAATTGATTTATGCACAGTTTATTGAAAGTTTAGATATATTAAGAAGTACTTGCCTTAAAGGGGTTTTCTCAGCACATTGATTCACTGGCTGACAGGCAGTTTGCACTCACTCAGTCTCCTAAGGCTGTGGGTGGGTCTCAAGCAGTTATTAGAATATATTAACTTACTCTGACAGAGCAGGAGATTGTGATCTTTAACACAATTACAAGTAAAGCCATGCTTCTCAGTCCTCACAACACTTGTACCTTTTGCTTACTGCAGGTAATCACTCAGAGCTCAGTCCCATCATTCTTCACTGCTCTCAGCCAATCGGATAACAGTCTTTCTGGTCTGCTGGTTACCATAGAAACCTGTGTTTCTCATGATTAAAGTAAAATCTACTGACCACTGTATTTAGAAAATGTCTTCTTTTAACTGTCCCTTTATGTTGAAAGCTAATCTTTGTAACTAGTGAGAAAACCCCTTTAATCCTGTTTTCTCTAGCAGATCTGAGATGAGTGCAGCCATTTCTTCTCAGTGCCTTTTTTCTCTGATCTGTAGCAGTCGAGCTTCACTTCTGAGCATCTACATAAAGGGCAGCACACAGTCATCTCAACTGAAAGCCTAGATCCTTAGTTCAGGAACAGAACAGACATTTATAGGACATTTCATCATTTTCCCAAATTCTTATGAAAATATATTCAGAACATACTGCATTGAACTAAATGTACCAATGCACCTTAATGGGGAGGGTGCAACTGCCCTGGGTGAAAAAATGGTTAGACGGCTGGAGGATCTTTTAAACTAGGATCTGGGGGGAGGGTGGGGGGTAATATTAATAAGGGGGTAGATAGTGTAGATAGAGAGTGGGTCATAGGAGGGGAGAGTGGGGGGTTAGTGGGGGTTGGGATTAGTGAGGAATGTAGGGAGAATATTGGGCAAAACATCAACCAAAGTAACCCAAAAACCCCGGATATTCACTTCACAGGTAATAGTAATTTAAAAAGGGGGGTAAAATATATACATAGCCCTCTTAAGTGTATGTACACTAATGCCAGAAGCCTGACTAATAAAATTGGTGAACTGGAATTAGTGATGTGTGAGGAGGACTATGACATAGTGGGAATAACTGAGACATGGCTGGATGATACCTATGACTGGGCAGTTAACGTACAGGGTTACAGTCTGTTTAGAAGGATCGCCAAAACCAGAGAGGGGGAGGGGTCTGCCTTTATGTAAAGTCCTGTCTAAAGCCCACACTCCGGGAAGATATAAGTGAGGGACATGAACATGTGGAGTCACTGTGGGTAGAAATAAATGGAGCCAAAAACAATAATAAAATACTAATAGGAGTTTATTATAAACCCCCTAGTATACCAGAGCCCATAGAAAATCTACTTCTAAACGAAATAGACGAGGTGGCAAATCATAATGAGGTCGTTATTATGGGGGATTTCAACTACCCAGATATAGACTGGAAAACTGAAACCTGTATATCTCATAAAGGAAACAGGTTCTTGGAAATAACCAAAGACAATTACCTTTCCCAACTGGTTCAGGACCCGACTAGAGGGACGGCCATACTGGACTTAGTATTAACCAATAGACCTGACAGAACAACAGATGTGCAGGTTGGGGGACACCTGGGAAATAGTGACCATAATATAATAAACTTCCAACTGTCATTCAAAAGAGCGTTTCTTCAGGGAGGAACAAAAATACCAAACTTCAAAAAAGCAAAATTTAGCCAACTAAGAGGCCATAGGCCTAACTAACTGGGACAAAGTCCTCAAAAATAAAAATACAGCCACAAAATGGGATATTTTTAAAAGCATCCTAATATCTAATTGTGAGAGGTACATACCTTATGGGAATAAAGGGTTAAGGATTAAAAAAAAAGCAATGTGGATAAACAGAACTGTAAAGAAAGCAATAAATGACAAACAGAAAGCATTTAAATCACTAAAACAGGAGGGGAGCGAGGAAGCATTGAAAAACTATAAGGAAAGAAATAGAATATGTAAAAGACAAATAAAAACAGCCAAACTAGAGACCGAGAGATTAATCGCCAAAGAGAGTAAAACTAACCCTAAAATGTTCTTTAATTATATAAATGGTAAAAAGTATAAACCTGAAGGTGTCGGCCCCTTACAGAGTAATGAGGGGGGAGTTGCAGAGAGCGACGAGGATAAAGCAAAGCAACTAAATATCTTTTTCTCCACTGTATTCACTGAGGAAAATAAACTGTCAGATGAAATGCAGAATATAAAAGTAAATTCCCCATTAAAAGTGCCCTGTCTGACCCAGGAAGAAGTAGAGCTGCGTCTTAAAAAGATCAAAATAGACAAATCGCCAGGACCGGATGGCATACACCCCCGTATCCTAAGAGAATTAAGTAATGTCATCGCCAGACCCTTATTTCTGATATTTAAGGACTCTATACTGACAGGGAGTGTTCCACAGGATTGGCGCATAGCAAATGTGGTGCCAATATTCAAAAAGGGTCCAAAAACAGAGCCCGGGAACTATAGGCTGGTAAGTTTAACATCTGTCGTGGGTAAACTGTTTGAGGGTTTTCTAAGAGATGCTATCTTGGAGTACCTCAATGAAAATAAGCAAATTACTCCATATCAGCATGGCTTCATGAGGGATCGGTCATGTCAAACCAATTTAATCAGTTGCTATGAGGAGGTAAGTTCTAGACTGGACCGCACCGAATCAATGGATGTCGTATATCTGGACTTCTCCAAAGCATTTGACACTGTACCACATAAAAGGTTAGTATATAAAATGAGAATGCTTGGCCTGGGAGAAAATGTCTGTATGTGGGTAAGTAACTGGCTCAGTGATAGAAAACAGAGGGTGGTTATTAATGGCACATACTCAAAGTGGGTCACTGTCACTAGTGGGGTACCACAGGGGTCAGTATTGGGCCCTATTCTCTTCAATATATTTATTAATGATCTTGTAGAAGGCTTGCACAGTAAAATATCAATTTTTGCAGATGACACTAAACTGTGTAAAGTAATTAACACAGAAGAGGACAGTACACTGCTACAGATGGATCTGGATAGACTGGAGGCTTGGGCAGAGAAGTGGCAGATGAGGTTTAACGCTGACAAATGTAAAGTTATGCATATGGGAAGGAATAATGCAAGTCACCAGTACATACTAAATGGTAAAATATTGGGTAACTCTGACATGGAAAAGGACCTAGGAATTTTAGTGAACAGCAAACTAAGCTGTAGAAACCAGTGTCAGACAGCTGCTGCCAAGGCCAATAAGATAATGGGTTGCATCAAAAGAGGCACAGATGCCTGTGATGAGAACATAGTCCTGCCACTTTACAAATCACTAGTCAGACCACACATGGAGTACTGTGTACAGTTCTGGGCTCCTGTGAACAAGGCAGACATAACAGAGCTGGAGAGGGTTCAGAGGAGGGCAACTAAAGTAATAACTGGAATGGGTGGACTACAGTACCCAGAAAGATTATCAAAATTAGGGTTATTCACTTTAGAAAAAAGACGACTGAGGGGAGATCTAATAACTATGTATAAATATATCAGAGGTCAGTACAGAGATCTCTCCCATCATCTATTTATCCCCAGGACTGTGACTGTGACGAGGGGACATCCTCTGCGTCTGGAGGAAAGGTTTGTACACAAACATAGAAG
Organism: Rhinella marina; assembly: GCA_900303285.1. NCBI lineage: Eukaryota > Metazoa > Chordata > Amphibia > Anura > Bufonidae > Rhinella > Rhinella marina. The sequence continues at coordinate 87,280 of ONZH01023402.1, read as the reverse complement.
AGGATTCTTTACGGTAAGAGCAGTGAGACTATGGAACTCTCTGCCTCAGGAGGTGGTGATGGTAAGTTCACTAAAAGAGTTCAAGAGAGGCCTGGATGTATTTTTGGAGGGTAATAATATTATAGGTTATAGTTACTAGAGAGGGGTCGTTGATCCAGGGAGTAATTCTGATTGCCTGATTGGAGTCGGGAAGTAATTTTTTCCCCTAAAGTGGGGAAAATTGGCTTCTACCTCACAGGGGTTTTTTGCCTTCCTCTGGATCAACTTATAGGAAAACAGGCCGAACTGGATGGACAGATGTTTTTTTTCGGCCTTATAAACTATGTTACTATGTTATTGTATATTTTTGGAGTCGGTCCATTTTATACCGACTCCACCAAAATAGACACCGGCTCCACGACTCTGACTCCACAGCCCTGCAAAACATGGTCGGGAGCGCGAGTTCTAAACTGCTCAATGTTTCATACATTGTGCAGTTAAATATATTTTTAATTGGTATATTTATCGAATATATTTTTGCTAGGTTTCAAAGTGATCATACGTTGCACAGTAAACACATGCAAATGTGCATACCCATACAGCCCGCCCATAGTTCTACTATCCAGCAGTATGGAGACATACAAAAACTTATTTTTTTTTCTTTGTACCATGGCACATAAAACCGCTATGTAACAAACTTTAAAATCCCCAAATGGACATTTTGAGCCACATCTTTCATACACGGAATAACATTTATTCATCTTATCCCACAAGAAAATACCAAATGAAATCATCGCATTTCTTAGACACGTTTTTTTTCTTTTTTTTTATTACGGAACAAAATGGAGTCTGTTGCACTGCGTGAGTACAAGACACAAAGAAAAAAAATATTTCTTTCTACTTTAAAGACAAAATGGCTGCTTTACAACCACCATAAACAGAAATCCTTAACTCTGGAGCTGGAACACTAGACAGACAAACTGGAAATGTTCCTTTTATCAAACAAAAAAACAAAAAACAAAAATAAGAAACAAAAATGCTTTGGTCAGATAAAGTTACAAGATCTCTGAAATTCCTTAAAAATAATCTTGACCCAGCCCTTCTAATGCCCACAAGTGAGCTCATATAGATCTGAAGTGATATCTAAAGACATTTGAAGAATTATTCTCATTTGTCAATTGAAAAAAAAGTCTCTAAAAATCTGGACCATAGTAGAAGGTCCTCAATTTTATTTCAATTGTTATCTTTGACTTAAGCATTATCTATTGCATTCATGAGACCTCTGAATGCAGTACTGAAGCGCATTTAAAAAGAAAAAAAAAAACCTCTCGTATGACTAATGAGGGTGTAATCACCTCAATATAGCTAGAAGGTAATCCTGCACAGTTGATCAATTTTGCCATGAAGCTGACAGAGAACCATCGTGTTCATGTTAGGAGTACACCCGCTTTGGGTCACGCCCTTATTTCAGAGTTGTAGAAACATACAGTAGCAACATGTAACATACTATAGTAGTGCTGCATTCTAGTAGAGAATGGAGAATATGGGAGTAGCTGCGATGTGAGATAATACAGTCCTCGCTACAGAACTGAGCCTAGTAGAGTCCTTCCAGCCATTCCCTGAATACTTCCTATTAGCGCCTATTGATTTTCTCCCGGCCTTGGCCTCAAGGTTAATAAGCTTTTAAGTAGAAGGTTGGTTTGTGCTGTTTATTAAGTGCGGAGCCAGGAGTCTATAGCTTCCAGTGCTCTCCGCCGCTGAGTAGACTTCGGTGCTCTTTCGTGCCAGAGTTGCAAGGTGGTTGATGCATATGCTTCGTCATCACATAATTGCTACAATAGTAAACCTATGGAATGGTTAAATAGATAACATAAGATCTAGGTAATATACACAGAAGATTTTTTTTTATCTTTTTGTTTTAGAGACAAGCTTTTTTTTCTTTTTTTTTTTTTTTGAGGCAATAGCCCATAAGCATAGATGTATTGCTGCAAAAGTGGTATCAGCGTCTAGGAGCAAATATGGAATCCAAGGCTTGGCGTTCAGCTGCTGCAACGTTGGGGTGCCACAAATCAACCATGAAAATGACTCTGGGTCCTTCCTCGGCTGATCCTGAAGTAGTAAAAATGAAAGAATGCATTTAATGGAAACAAGGAAGAATTGCGGTATTCAAATTTTAATTGTGTGAATGTATTTTAACCCCTTCAGAACAAGTAATTTTTTTTTTTATGTCTCAGCCCCTCAGATTGTATCACTTTTTTTTTTTTACTCCGTTGAATAGGGGTTGTATAATGCAGAAGATTTGTTATACAAATGACGGAAATGAAAACACCCATTCTGTACAACTGTTTTTGAAGCATATACATGGAATTCTGCAAACCCAAAGCCATCATCATGGTCGCTAGCCAGGTACATAGAGCATCAGGCACTCACGCCCCTGACCAGCGCCCACAGGTGCCCTCCTGAATTTAACTGTATTGTTGTCCTCAGGACAAAGATACAGTTTCATACTGTGGAACGGACAACAGTATTTTGTGCTGCACTGTGTGTTATTTGGTTCTGCTGGGGCGGTATTTTATTCTGAACTTCATTATTGCTGGCCCCGCCTACTACTGTTATCCCTGCATACATATGTTGGCCCTGCCTATTTGTGTTGCCCGGCCTTCTGTCAATCGGACCCACCTACAAAATGGGGGCCACTTTTAGTTTTTTCTCCAGGGCCACTTTAAAGGGGTGTTCCCATCACATACAATGTAGGCATATCGCTAGGATATGCCCCCATTGTCTGATAGGTGCGGGTCCCACCTCTGGGACCCGCACCTGCAAGGAGAACGGAGCGGGGAGAGTTGTGGCTGGATGACCCCGGGTTTCCCTGGGTCCGTCTACCACCAAGCGCTGCTCCCATACAAGTGAATGGGAGCAGACCGCGCACGCGCGACCCCTGCTCCCATTAATTTCTATGGGGCAGATGGAAATAGCCAAGCCAGCGCTCAGCATTTTTCGGCGGCCCCATTGAAATGAATGGAGGTCAGCTGCGCTTGCGCAGTGTCACCCTCTATTTGTTTCCCTGCTCCGTTCTAGTTGTAGGTGTGGTTCCCAGTGGTGGGACCCGCACCAATCAGACAATGGGGGCATATCCTAGAGATATGCCCCCATTGTATGTGATGGCAAAACCCCTTTAAGTTTCCAGTCCACCCTTGCAGGGAACTACAGGGAACAGGTGGCTGGAACCACAGCTGTGCAGGAAAAACTGATATAGCAGACCTGTGGCACCTTCATTCTCAGACCCCCAACTGATCATAAAGTGATGTCATATCCTAGCAATATGCCATACTTCTGAATGCCAGCTAGTGCCTATCCATACAAATATAAACAGGTTCCTAATTGAAAACTCTACTAATAAGCCCTAATAGTCATTAAAAAAAGTCAGGTCTTGGGCTGTATTCAGGGTGATTTCCACACTCAGCATTTAAAGAGACCTTCTTCCCCTTTCCCGCTAGCAAAAGGTACCAGACAGGGATGCCCTCTATCCCCCTTGCTCTTTAATATAGCTATAGAACCCCTTGCTAGATATCTGGAGATGTCCTCTCTGTATAAAGGGATCAAAGTGGGCTCCCAGGAGATCAAAATAACTTTATTTGCTGACGACTTCTTGCTATATTTTAGTGACCCCCAAAGGGATTTAGAGAAGACAATGCAATTCATTGCTAGGTTTGAACTACTCTCTGGTTACCGTATTAATCCAGAGAAGAGTGAGATCCTTGAATTAGGGAAGTGTATGCGCCATTCCTGGGGTATGGCCTCAAACCCTCCAACTCTCACATCACCTACCTGGGCATCAAAATAGGGAAGACACCGGCCAGCATATATACCCTAAATTACCCCCCGATATTTCATAAGATCAAACAGGAATTGATTAGATGGAAAAACCTTCCTCTTTCATTTTTGGGGCAGTGTCACCTGATAAAAATGGTCTCCTTTGCTAGACTGCTATATCAACTACAAACTATCCCGGTTCTATTAAAACATAAGGATATCCAGGATATTCACAGGGCTTTCACGCACTTTATATGGACTGGAAAAAAACCCGGATTTCGCTCCACAAACTGATGCATACCAAGTGGGTTGGCGGTATAAACTTCCCAAACATAAGGGGCTATAACATAGCTTGTCTTATGAGACATGTGATGGACTGGCTGCATTCTACCTCCTTTTATTCCTGTCTTTCGTTGGACGCCAATCTGGCGGCACCGTGGAACTTGATATCTTTACTACATACTGAAAGAGCTTGCTTGCCCAGGACGGTGAAACTCTCGGTACTATTGAGGGATACCATAGCTACCTGGAAAGAGGTCAGAAAGAGGTTCCATCTCCCTTTCTTGCTATCTAAATATATGCCGTTTTGGGGCCACCCTGAATTCCCTCCAGCGCAAGACCCTCATTCCTTCCTACTCTGGAAAGAGAAGGGAATAACCACACCCTTCCAGCTTATAGACCCGGACCACAAGAAGTGGTATTCCTATAAAGAACTTGTCACCCTTTACAAATTACCTGATAGATCACTCTTTCAATTTCTGCAATTGTCCTCATTCTGTAAGAAAAGGTTGAGGAATGTGGAGGTGGTGACGACCCAGACCTCTTTTGATAACATCATTAATAGGCCAGGTTTCCGACACTCTATCTCAACATTGTACAATGCGCTCAGGGACAACTTGGTGACTGCTCCTGCCTCATCCCTACTTCAACATTGGTCTAGAATCATACCGGACCCCGATGTAGTTGAGCGCATTTTGCAAGGTTGGAAACAGATAAGGAGGCATGTGGTCTCGGAACGCTGGAGGGAATCTCACTTCAAGATCATGCACAAGGCTATATATGGTATTAACCTCCCTGCTACATCCCAGTTCCCAGACCGACTGAGGGCCTGCCCTAAGTGTCAGTCATCGAAGACTGACATGTGGCATGGTATTTGGACATGCCCCCAGATTATTGACTATTGGAATCAAGTGCTGAAGTTCATACATTCCTTATGGGGGTTCACGCTTGACAAAGACCCTTTGGTGGTCATATTTCAGTCCATATCTCGGGATGATTTGCAACCGTCAACGATGTGCAAGAAAATACCTCCATTGCTGCATGTGATCTTGATGGTGGCAAAACGAGCCATCTTACAGGACTGGCTCTCCCCACAGGTCCCGGATGAGGCCTCTTTTAAGGGGCAATTACATCACTTACTGAGCTTAGATCGTCTAACAACAGTTAGACAAAAAGAGGCCTTAACCTCTAAATTCTTCCTAAAATGGAGACCCTATGTGGTGAAGGTTTTTACGGAACAGGAGATCCAGTCCCTGATGGAACCGTTTCAATATATTGAATGGTACCTCACGCAACAGCTAAGGGGGACTCTGGGGGCTTTGACTTACAAGAATCAAGGACCCGGAAGATAGGAGTTTTGGTTTTGTTTCTTCTTTCTCATTTATGTCCCCATGTTCTCTTTCCATGATGATATCTCTGAGCTAGCGGGGGAGATGAACGTTGACTCCACACATGTCACAGGTGAAGGCTTTTCTGTTTGAAGGGTATGTACATCATGATTGACTGGCATTACCTTACCTAATGTATGCTTACATTTGTCCAATTGCGTTTGGATATGAAGTCTCTTTGTACCCAATGTTATGTCTTTCACAAAAAATTGAAATAAAATGTGTTTGAGAAAAAAAAAAAAAAAAAAAAAAAAAAAAAAAAAGGGACCTTCTTATAATCATCTTGGGACTTTTGACTGCAAGTGCCAGGCATGTTCTTTGAACTATGGCAGGTGTGGCAAGCCGTGGATCTCATACCCACATACTATGTACTGATCTACAGCAGCTAAGTTTAACCTCTATTGAGGTACTTTATATACGTTTTAAATACATAGGCCCACTCCCCACGTCATAGTGGCCTCTTTTGAATGGGTCCCTACACTAATTTGCTGCAGCACCAGCTGGTGACCATTGCTTTATGCCACCTTGGCACAGGGCCCTACCAACCCACAGGCACCGGAACAACAACCATCATGGAATACAGCATCATGTGAACATATCACAAAAGCTCAGAAACCCCTTTGACAGAGGTCTCTTAATTAGCAACACACAGAACAAGGGATAACTGAACTGGTGCAATCTTTATGACAAAAATGTTCTTCATGATGCCCAACTGACAGTCAACCATAGCATACAGTACACTTTTGTCATTGTTCAAGGAAGCAGCTAAGACGGTGATTCAAAAAGATAAAAAAGATTTGTTAGACATCATTTTAATATTTGGGCAGTTTTGGAATCTGGGCAAATCAAGATGAACAATTTAAAGGTATTTCACATTGTAAACCTGATAAGATTTGTAAGATTAAGGGGTACTGAAATTGAATCCACTTTTTTTAATAAATAAAATATGGGTGAAGAATATAAAATAGGGGATGGTAGGTTTTGGGCATTGATATAATATATGTGTAGCAATTTTTCACGATGATTATTTAAAGGGGTTGTGCATCTTCAAACGTTTTTAACAGACCTCACAAAGTGGCTGGACCCACTGGGTTCCGGCTCCATTGCTGAACGCCTCCTAGGCAGGTCCCAGGTCTCAACACCCTGTTGACAGAGGTCAAGTGATCTGTCACCCATGCGGCATGTGACCCAGTAACATACCGCATGGGTCACAGGTCACCTCTGCGGCCAGTGATTGGCTGCAGTGGTCACGTGACCTCCTTCAACAGGGGGTTGATTTTGAGAGACATAGGATCTGCTGCATCCATAATCCAGTGGCAGGACCAAGGTAAGTAGGATCACCACCGCTTGTCTGGCCACACTGTAAGGTCTGTTAAAAAAAAAAAATAAAAAAAAAAAGTTTTTTTTCAGGTTGTAGAATGTCCCTGTTGGAAAAGGTCTATATTAATAAAGGGGAAAATAGATCTATCTAAAAAAATATATAAATTCTTGAGATGCTTGAAGGTGAAAAAAGTAAGACAGAACAGTAGGGGTTAATGGGACGGTATATTAGGCCTCATTCAGAATGAGGAGCGGATGGGCATCCTAGAAAGATTAATAGGTTAACTAAAAAAAAGCAGTTTTTTTTTTTTTTTTACAAAATGATTAAAATTCAAATATAAAAAAATATTCCTTAAGGTGTTCATTGTATTTTAATCAAGCAGTCTGGCAGTCTAAAATCTCCCTGAGAGTGAAATAGTGGTAATGTCTAGGTCCCATAGAAAGTAGGGAGGAGGCTATGCAGATTGAAGTTTTTGTCTCCTCTTTCCTGTTGATAGAGAAGGGTTTGGGGTATAATTTCGAGAATGTACAGGGTACATTTTAATTGTTGTTTTTGCACACCATTTTTTGTTTAACCTTTAATGCAGACCAGTAAAGTATACACATAGGTTGTTTCAATAAGCTGTATACAGTCCTAAATTCAAGGAACCTACCTTCATGAAATGCTGTATGCAGGAAAGAGTCATCGAAAAGAAGACAATGTCCTTCTGCCCAACACTGGGGTTCTCCTCCTACCACAAGCTCACAGCTGGCTGGAATTCGTAGACCTTGAAATGAAAGATGCCGCATTATTATATCCTTTTAAGGCATACCAGAATTATAGAATGTCATCGTTAACGATTTTTATTAACTTGTTCCTCATTAAAGGGGTTGTCCAGGCAGAAAATTCCACCTAATCTGACATGGGTCTCATTAATCAGAATAGCATGATACCTGCTGGACGTTGGTTGCCTCAGCAACACAACCACTCGTGCCCAATGTCAGATCAGGCGGGAGAGTATGTCTGGAGTAGGGTTGCACGATATATCGAAAACTCGGTACGGTTTCGGTACCTAGTGCGGTACCGAAGCTCGATACCGAGTTTTCTTGCGGTCCGATACTTAGAACATGGCGCGCGCATCACTTTAATGCGTTGCCCCATGTTTTAATATCGGCCTGCCGCGCTGCCAGGGCCCCCGCACCCCCCTCAGATCAGCCCACCCAGGTCCCAGCCACTTAAAAAAAAAATCATACTTACCTGTTCTGGCCGCCGCTGTCCTCACTGGTTCCGCGCTCCACCGTCTTCCCTGGCGCGCACTATGACCTGACGCAGCGTCAGGTCATAGTGAGCGCCGGCAGGCAAGAGAGTGGAGCGGGGAACTTGAGGACAGCGGCGGCCAGAACAGGTAAGTATGATTTTTTTTAAAGTGGCTGGGTGGGCTGATCTGAGGTCTGAGGGGGGCACAAGACACTGACCTGAGGTCTGAGGGGGGCACAAGACACTGACCTGAGGTCTGATGGGGGCACAAGAGGCTGACCTGATGGGGGCACAAGAGGCTGACCTGATGGGGGCACAAGAGGCTGACCTGATGGGGGCACAAGAGGCTGACCTGATGGGGGCACAAGAGGCTGACCTGATGGGGGCACAAGAGGCTGACCTGATGGGGGCACAAGAGGCTGACCTGAGGTTTATTATCCCTGTACGGTGACATCACTGTTTATTATCCCTGTACAGTGACAACGCTGTGTGTATTATCCCAGTGCAGGAAGAGGTAAGTGGTCCGTGTTTGTGTGTTTGTTTTCTATTTTTCAGGGTCGTGAATGCAGAGGACTACGTCGGATTCGGTGGACTACGTCGGACCAGATTTTTTTTTTTTTTAATAAAATGGTCAAACAGGGGTCTGGGGGAGTGTTTATTTCAATAAAATGTTTTATACTTGTGTGTGTGTTTTTTTTTTTTTTACAATACTACAGTTTTAGTAATTACGGCTATCTACAGACGGCCCTGATTACTAATACTGGGCTTAGTGCTTGCCGGTATGGCAGGCCAGCACTAACTCCAATATCTATTACCTCGGCACCCACCGCCACCAGGGGTGCCGGGAAGAGCCGGGTACCCGCAGGACCGGACCTTCTAAATTGAGGGTCTGGCTCTGGGGCGGCTGCAGGCTGGTACCATTAGGCTGGGAAGGGCCAATAACCGTGTCCCTTCCCACCCTGGTAGTGCCAGGCTGCCGCTGCTGGTTGTATCTGGCTGGTGAAGGAAAAAAGGGGGGGACCCCACACCATTTTTTTTTTTCAAAAATTTTATTATTTAAAAAAAAAAAAAAAGGCATGGGGTCCCCCCCTTTTTTCCTTCACCAGCCAGATACAACCAGCAGCGGTAGCCTGGCACTACCAGGGTGGGAAGGGACACGGTTATTGGCCCTTCCCAGCCTAATGGTACCAGCCTGCAGCCGCCCCAGAGCCAGACCCTCAATTTAGAAGGTCCAGTCCTGCGGGTACCCGGCTCTTCCCGGCACCCCTGGTGGCGGTGGGTGCCGAGGTAATAGATGTTGGGGTTAGTGCTGGCCTGCCATACCGGCAAGCACTAAGCCCAGTATTAGTAATCAGGGCCGTCTGTAGATAGCCGTAATTACTAAAACTGTAGTATTGTAAAAAAAAATACACACACAAGTATAAAACATTTTATTGAAATAAACACTCCCCCAGACCCCTGTTTGACCATTTTATTAAAAAAAAAAAAAGCTGGTCCGACGTAGTCCACCGAATCCGACGTAGTCCTCTGCATTCACGACCCTGAAAAATAGAAAACAAACACACAAACACAGACCACTTACCTCTTCCTGCAGTGGGATAATAAACACAGCGATGTCACTGTACAGGGATAATAAACACAGCGATGTCACGGTACAGGGATAATAAACACAGTGATGTCACTGTACAAAGATAATAAACACAGTGATGTCACAGTACTGGGATAATACACACAGCGATGTCACAGTACAGAGATAATACACACAGTGATGTCACTGTACAGGGATAATAAACACAGTCATGTCACTGTACAGGGATAATAAGCACAGTGATGTCACAGTCCAGGGATAATAAGCACAGTGATGTCACAGTACACCTGTGCAAACAAGGCCTGGGGGACCAAGATAAGGCTAGGGGCTACACTGAAAAGGGCCAGTGGCGCACAGATAAGGGGTAAGGGGCAGGGTCACAAGCAAGGTCCTGGGGGGGAAGGGGGGGGGGTGAGAGGGGTGCACAGATAAGGGCCAGGGTGGCGCACACAGGGGGCAGCAGAGACGACAACCAGAGAGGCACAGACAAAGAGGGAGTGGGGCACAGATAAGGGCCCAGGGGCGCAGACCAGGAAGAGGCGTACAAAGACAAGGGTCAGATCCCAGGGGTGCAGACAGTGGCCAGGTAGGCACAGCCAAAGGGGCGCAGATAAGAGCCAGGGGCTGCATTGAAAGGGCCAGGGTGGTGCACAGAGCAGGGTCAAAAGCGAGGTCTGGGTGGGGGGGGGGGGGGGGGGGGTGAGGGGCGCACAGATAAGGGCCAGGGTGGCATTAATAGGTTCTTCTTTATTTTGGCGAGGTATCGTATCAGTATTGAGTATCGTGATACTTTTGTACGTATCGGTATCAAACTCAAAATTCTGGTATCGTGACAACCCTAGTCTGGAGAACCCCTTTAATTGCCATAATAACATGTAAAAACTACAACTATCTACAAGTTAGTATCTCAAATCAGAAAACTGTGTAAAAAGAAAAAAAAAAAAAGAAAAAAAATCAAACAAGCAACAAAAGATCTTTGTAGTTATTGGACACTAGAATGTCACCTGCTACATGTCTCCACACCCCCCACTCCTCCATGTAAAGGAGATTAGTCTGTGTATATTCAAGCCAGTTCTGAATGTCTAGTTTCAACTGCCTTTGTCTTGGGACTATGGGGCACATTTATTAAGACCAGCGTTTTTGACCCCTGCACTGGCGGTGGTTCCGCTTAAGTTAAGAAGTGGCACCAGCCTCTTCATAATTTCAGCAGATCCTCCGCCAGTTCCAAATATAAAACAGCTTCCGAGCTCTCTTACATTTAAACCTTTTTCTACACATGAAACAGGCATAGAAAATGGTAAACGAGATGGGCCCGCCGACCCATCCCCTTCCCCGCGATGTTGCAGCTGAAATACGCCTAATATAGGCGCATTTCAGCTTAATAAATGACCCACTAAGCCTTCTTTGCCCCTGCTGGCATGTGCCAACAGCACAAAGTTAATTAGCAAGTGGCAACCAGCCAGTCTTAGGCCTCCTGCACAACACCACAATTTTGGTTGTGTCCGATCTGCATTTGTTTCAGACTGCACATAGACCCATTAATTTCTATGGGTTCACAAAAAAGAACCCAAAAAACAGACAGCATACAGATGTTATCTATGTGCTGTTCAAATCTGTGTGGCCAGACCAGATTTGATAGAACCTATCCTATTCTTGTCTTTTTTTTTTTTGAGGACAAGAATAGGCTTTTTTACGGTGGGTCCCGTGAAAATTGCGGGATGCACAAGGAGTGCATTCGTATTTTGCGGACCCAAAATGGATACAGTCATGTGAAGAAAGCCTTAAAGGGATTTTGTCATCAGAAAATTAATTATTGTTGAAATCAAGTTTTATGTTAAAGATTTTTTTTACTTTTTGAAGAATTTTTGTTGCTTTTCAAAAGTGTTTCATTAAAAATCTTGCAGTTTTCGCACTAGTCACTAAATCTAATGCCACTTAAAGGTAACAAAATAGTAGTCATCAAATCTAATCCCGCTTAAAGGTAACACCTATATACAGTGCCTTGAAAAAGTATTCATACCCCTTGAACTTTTCAACATTTTTTCACATTACACCCACAAACTTAAATGCATTTTATTGGGATCTTATGTAATAGACCAACACAAAGTAGCAACTATGTCAGAAGTGAAAAGAAAATGGTTCATGGTTTTCAAAATTTTTACATACCAGACAGGTCAGGGATAAAGTTGTGGTGTAAAGCAGGTTTAGGTCATACAAAAATAACCCAAACTCTGAACATCTCATGAAGCACTGGCCATCATCCGAAAATGGAAGGAGTATGGCAGAACTGCAATCCTACCAAGAAATGGTTGTCAACATAAACTGACAGCCCAGGCAAGAAGAGCACTAACTAGAGAGCAATCAAGATGCCTATGGTCACTCTGGAGGAGCTGCAGAGATCCACAGCTCAGGTGGGAGAATCCACAGGACAACTATTAGTCGTGTACTCCACAACTCTGGCCTTTATGGAAGAGTGGCAAGAAGAAGGGAAGATGGATGGAAGTAAATACAGGGAAATCCAGGAGGAAAACCTGGTAGAGGCTGCAAAAGACTTGGAGACTGGGAAGGACAACAACCCTAAACATACAGCCAGAGCTACAATGGAATGGTTTCGATCAAAGCACATTCATGTGTTAGAATGGCCCAGTCAAAGTCCAGACCTAAATCCCATTGAGAATCTTTGGAAAGACTTGAACATTGCCATCCACGGCCGCTCTCCATCCAATCTAACTTAGTTTGAGCTATTTTGGAAAGAATGGGCAAAAAGGTCAGTCTCTAGATGTGCAAACCTAGTATAGACATACCCCCAAAGACTTTCAGCTGTAATTGCAGTGAAAAGGTGGTCCTACAAAGTATTGACTTTGTAGGACCATGTATCATTTACTTTTCACTTCACACATACTAACTACTTTGTGTTGGTCTATCACATAAAATCCCAATAAAATACATTTAAGTTTGTGGGTGTGATGTGAAAAAATGTGGAAAAGTTCAAGGGGTATGAATACTTTTTAAAGGCACTGTGTATATATATATATATATATATATATATATATATATATATATATATATATACACACACATATACATAAATATATATATATATATATATATATATATATATATATACATACACTCACCGGCCACTTTATTAGGTACACCTGTCCAACTGCTCGTTAACACTTAATTTCTAATCAGCCAATCACATGGCGGCAACTCAGTGCATTTAGGCATGTAGACATGGTCAAGACAATCTCCTGCAGTTCAAACCGAGCATCAGTATGGGGAAGAAAGGTGATTTGAGTGCCTTTGAACGTGGCATGGTTGTTGGTGCCAGAAGGGCTGGTCTGAGTATTTCAGAAACTGCTGATCTACTGGGATTTTCACGCACAACCATCTCTAGGGTTTACAGAGAATGGTCCGAAAAAGAAAAAAAACATCCAGTGAGCGGCAGTTCTGTGGGCGGAAATGCCTTGTTGATGCCAGAGGTCAGAGGAGAATGGGCAGACTGGTTCGAGCTGATAGAAAGGCAACAGTGACTCAAATTGCCACCCGTTACAACCAAGGTAGGCAGAAGAGCATCTCTGAACGCACAGTACGTCGAACTTTGAGGCAGATGGGCTACAGCAGCAGAAGACCACACCGGGTGCCACTCCTTTCAGCTAAGAACAGGAAACTGAGGCTACAATTTGCACAAGCTCATCGAAATTGGACAGTAGAAGATTGGAAAACGTTGCCTGGTCTGATGAGTCTCGATTTCTGCTGCGACATTCGGATGGTAGGGTCAGAATTTGGCGTCAACAACATGAAAGCATGGATCCATCCTGCCTTGTATCAACGGTTCAAGCTGGTGGTGGTGGTGTCATGGTGTGGGGAATATTTTCTTGGCACTCTTTGGGCCCCTTGGTACCAATTGAGCATCGTTGCAACGCCACAGCCTACCTGAGTATTGTTGCTGACCATGTCCATCCCTTTATGACCACAATGTACCCAACATCTGATGGCTACTTTCAGCAGGATAATGCGCCATGTCAAAGCTGGAATCATCTCAGACTGGTTTCTTGAACATGACAATGAGTTCACTGTACTCAAATGGCCTCCACAGTCACCAGATCTCAATCCAATAGAGCATCTTTGGGATGTGGTGGAACGGGAGATTCGCATCATGGATGTGCAGCCGACAAATCTGCGGCAACTGTGTGATGCCATCATGTCAATATGGACCAAAATCTCTGAGGAATGCTTCCAGCACCTTGTTGAATCTATGCCACGAAGAATTGAGGCAGTTCTGAAGGCAAAAGGGGGTCCAACCCGTTACTAGCATGGTGTACCTAATAAAGTGGCCGGTGAGTGTATATATATATATATATATATATATATATATATATATATATATATATACATATATACATATAAATATATACACATGTAGGTACCACAGGATCCACCAATCACAATAGTGATATCACAGCTAATCTACTCCTTTCTTGTATAATGACCTCTATACAGGTCACAGAGCATGTCTACCAAACTCTCCCATGGAGGTCAATAAACATTTCCTGTCTATTGCGTCTATGGTCCATGTGGATTCTGTAAAGCATATCTTTAAATGCTGCTAATAGCAAGTCAACAAAGATGGCTGCTCATAAATGTGTATAAAAAATAAAGTCATAAAATAAAAACATTTTACTTAAAAAAAAAAAGTATCACTATCTGCCACAAAAACTACTCCTTTAGCCATCTCACAAAACATTAGCTCAATGCATACCAGCACTTTTTATTTCTATGTATCTGCATTCCATCTCCTCGTTCAAGCACTAGTCCTCCCAAGTAGGAATGAGCAAACTTGTGTTTCAAGTTCGGCGTACAAGGTTCGGGTTATCTAAGAATTCCGTTATGGATTCCGCTACCACTGACCATAAGTTATGGTCCGTGGTAGCAGAATCCATAACGGAATTTTTAGATATCCCAAACCTGTACCTTGTATGCCGAACTTGAAAACAGAGGTTCGCTCAACACTACTCCCAACTTAAAGGGGTTGTCTGGGTATGACTGTTGATGACCTATCCTCTGGATAGGTCATCAATATCAGATAGGCGAAAGTCTGACTTCTGGGACCGCTGCTGATCAGCTGTTAGACGAGGCCCGGCCCTAGTGAGCACTGTTAGCCTCTTCCTAGGCCATATGACATCCCCGTACATCAGTCACATGGCCTACTTGCAGCTCAGAATTTGATTGGTAATGCTGGAAAACTTTGGCCGTTCGTCAGCTGAAACTGCATGATGATAGAATGATTGGCCAAATTCAGATGATCACTTGTATGCATGATCACGTGGACGACTGATCATTGTGTGCCAATTAAGGCTGATCATTATCGCGAATGCATGGCTACCATTAGCCCAAGACTGGGAGCCATCTTCTACAATTACTTGGGCCTTCATTAGTGGAAATGCCAGGCCTGTACTGGCCCAGGTCCCTATTTTAGGCTACTTTCACACTTGCGTTTGCAGGATCCGTTTGCGAGATCCGTCCAGGCTCTCACAAACGGATCAGTCATGATAATACAACCGTCTGCATCCGTTCTGAACTGATCCGTTTGTATTATCTTTTACATAGCAAAGTCGGATCCGTCATGAACTCCATTGAAAGTCAATGGAGGATGGATCAGTTTTCTGTTGTGTCAGACACTTTAGTGTCCGCCTCCAAAACGGAATGGAGACTGAACTGAAGCAAACTGATGCATTCTGAACGGATCCTTTTCCATTCAGAATGCATCAGGGAAAGACTGATCATTTTAGTACCGTTTGTGAGAGCCTGTGATGGATCTCACAAAAGGATCCTGCAAACGCAAGTGTGAAAGTAGCCTTAATTGTGGTCTGTTAGGCTACTTTCACACTAGCATTTTAAAATTCCGGTATTGAGTTCCATCATAGGGGCTCAATACCGGAATAAAACGCTTCAGTTTTGTCCCCATTCATTGTTAATGGGGACAAAACTGAACTGAAGACAACGGAGCGCTCCTAAAAGCATTCCGTTCCGTCTTCAGACCGGAGAACAAACCGCAGCATGCTGCGGTTTGCTCTCCGGTCCAGGCATCCGCACCAAGACGGATCCGGAATGATCCCCAATGCAAGTCAATGGGGGCGGATCCGTCTGGTGTGACCACAATGGTAACCGGATCCGCCCTCCATTGACTTTCAATGGAGTTCATGACGGATCCGGCTACACATACACACATACAGACATAGACATACACATAAACATACACACACATATATACATACAAATACACATACATACTTACATGCTCCCTGGCAGGTCTTCAGAGCGGCGTAGGGACAGGTCGGCGCGCACAGATGACGATTCCACCAGGCGCCCAGCAGAGGGTGCTGTGGGGAATCGTCACCTGTGCGAGCCGTCCTGCTCCTCCGGCGCTCCGAAGACCTGCCGGGAGCATGTAAGTATGTATGTGTGTTTGTTTGTCTATACGTGTGTGTGTGTGTGTATATATGTATGTACTGTGTGACATGTGTGGGGCCGGAGCACGGTTCCGGCTCCACACATGTCGCTGCGGCAGTCCTGATCCGGCAGCACCCTTCACCTGCCGGATCAGGCCTGCCGCTAATGTGAAAGTAGCCTTAAAAGAACAGTCATAGGATATATCTCACAAAAAGTATTTATCACCTAGCCACAGTGCATGTGTTAAATGTCAGATTTCCTAACAGAAGGTCCCAGACTGTGAATGGAGGAGCAGTGCACGTGGCAGTTCACCGCTTTATTCACTTCAATGGAACTGATGAAGATGCTGCTCCCTTAGCCCTATAGAAGTGAATTGAGTGGTAGACAGACGTGAAAACTAATGCTCCATTCTCATAGGCGCCTCAAGGACCCTCTGTTCTTGGGATCCCTGGGAGTCCCAGCAGTTGGAACCTCAGTGATCAGAAATTTATCACCTTTTCTGTGGCTAGGTGATAGGGCTGGGCGATTAATTGAATTAATTTGATTAATTTGCCCATTGCAAGCCTCACGATTTTATTTTTTAGGAAAATCGTGAATTCGATTTTCCTAAAATGGCGCCCGACATATAAAATAAAAAAAATCTCTCACCTGTCCTGCGCCGTGGCTCCGCTCCGGTGTCCGGCGCTCCTCTTCTTTTCCGGGGCTGCGCTGTACTGTCCTGAACGCGTACAGCATCAGGACGTAGTGCGCGCACTCTGACCTGACGCTGCACGCAGTCAGGTGACAGTGCAGCGCCGGGAGAAGAAGAGGGGCGCCGGACGTGGAGCGGAGCCGCGGCGTGGGACAGGTGAGAGATTTTTTTTTTATTATTATTATGATGGTGGCTGCTCTGAGGTCTGAAGGGGGCACTTTGGGCTGCTCTGAGGGGGCACTTTGGGCTGCTCTGAAGGGGCACTTTGGGCTGCTCTGAAGGGGGCACTTTGGCTGCTCTGAAGGGGGCACTTTGGGCTGCTCTGAGGTCTGAAGGGGCACTTTGGGCTGCTCTGAGGTCTGAAGGGGCACTTTGGGCTGCTCTGAAGGTCTGAAGGGGGCACTTTGGGCTGCTCTGAGGTCTGAAGGGGGCACTTTGGGCTGCTTGAGGTCTGAAGGGGGCACTTTGGGCTGCTCTGAGGTCTGAAGGGGACTTTGGGCTGCTCTGAGGTCTGAAGGGGCACTTGGCCTGAGGTCTGAAGGGGGCACTTTGGGCTGCTCTGAGGTCTGAAGGGGGCACTTGGGCTGCTCTGAGGTCTGAAGGGGGCACTTTGGGCTGCTCTGAGGTCTGAAGGGGGCACTTTGGGCTGCTCTGAGGTCTGAAGGGGGCACTTTGGGCTGCTCTGAGGTCTGAAGGGGGCACTTTGGGCTGCTCTGAGGTCTGAAGGGGGCACTTTGGGCTGCTCTGAGGTCTGAAGGGGGCACTTTGGGCCTGGTCTGAGGGCATTGGGCTCCTGAGGTCTGAAGGGGGCACTTTGGGCTGCTCTGAGGTCTGAAGGGGGCACTTTGGGCTGCTCTGAGGTCTGAAGGGGGCACTTTGGGCTGCTCTGAGGTCTGAAGGGGGCACTTTGGGCTGCTCTGAGGTCTGAAGGGGGCACTTTGGGCTGCTCTGAGGTCTGAAGGGGGCACTTTGGGCTGCTCTGAGGTCTGAAGGGGGCACTTTGGGCTGCTCTGAGGTCTGAAGGGGGCACTTTGGGCTGCTCTGAGGTCTGAAGGGGGCACTTTGGGCTGCTCTGAGGTCTGAAGGGGGCACTTTGGGCTGCTCTGAGGTCTGAAGGGGGCACTTTGGGCTGCTCTGAGGTCTGAAGGGGGCACTTTGGGCTGCTCTGAGGTCTGAAGGGGGCACTTTGGGCTGCTCTGAGGTCTGAAGGGGGCACTTTGGGCTGCTCTGAGGTCTGAAGGGGGCACTTTGGGCTGCTCTGAGGTCCTGAAGGGGGCACTTTGGGCTGCTCTGAGGTCTGAAGGGGGCACTTTGGCTGCTCTGAGGTCTGAAGGGGGCACTTTGGGCTGCTCTGAGGTCTGAAGGGGGCACTTTGGGCTGCTCTGAGGTCTGAAGGGGGCACTTTGGGCTGCTCTGAGGTCTGAAGGGGGCACTTTGGGCTTGCTCTGAGGTCTGAAGGGGGCACACTGGGCTGATCCTGAGGTCTGATGGGGCACACTGGGCTGATCTGAGGTCTGATGGGGCACACTGGGCTGATCTGAGGTCTGATGGGGCACACTGGGCTGATCTGAAGGTCTGATGGGGCACACTGGGCTGATGTGGGGTCTGATGGGGCACAATAGGCTGATGTGGGGTCTGATGGGGCACAATGGGCTGATGTGGGGTCTGATGGGGCACAATGGGCTGATGTGGGGTCTGATGGGGCACAATGGGCTGATGTGGGGTCTGATGGGGCACAATGGGCTGATGTGGGGTCTGATGGGGCACAATGGGCTGATGTGGGGTCTGATGGGGCACAATGGGCTGAATGTGGGGTCCTGATGGGGCACAATGGGCTGATGTGGGGTCTGATGGGGGCACAGTGGGCTGATGTGGGGTCAGATGGGGGCACAGTGGGCTGATGTGGGGTCAGATGGGGGCACAGTGGGCTGATTGGGTCAGATGGGGCGGGCAGGTCAGATGGGGGCACAGTGGCTGATGTGAGGTCAGATGGGGCACAGTGGGCTGATGTGAGGTCAGATGGGGCACAGTGGGCTGATGTGAGGTCAGATGGGGCCTGACAAGTGGGCCTGATCTGAGGTCAGATGGGGGCACAGTGGGCTGATCTGAGGTCAGATGGGGGCACAGTGGGCTGATCTGAGGTCAGATGGGGGCACAGTGGGCTGATCTGAGGTCAGATGGGCTGATCTGAGTCAGATGGGGCACAGTGGGCTGATCTGAGGTCAGATGGGGCACAGTGGGCTGATCTGAGGTCAGATGGGGGCACAGTGGGCTGATCTGAGGTCAGATGGGGGCACAGTGGGCTGATCTGAGGTCAGATGGGGGCACAGTGGGCTGATCTGAGGTCAGATGGGGGCACAGTGGGCTGATCTGAGGTCAGATGGGGGCACAGTGGGCTGATCTGAGGTCAGATGGGGGCACAGTGGGCTGATCTGAGGTCAGATGGGGGCACAGTGGGCTGATCTGAGGTCAGATGGGGGCACAGTGGGCTGATCTGAGGTCTGATGGGGGCACAGTGGGCTGATCTGAGGTCTGATGGGGGCACAGTGGGCTGATCTGAGGTCTGATGGGGGCACAGTGGGCTGATCTGAGGTCTGATGGGGGCACAGTGGGCTGATCTGAGGTCTGATGAGGGCACAGTGGGCTGATCTGAGGTCTGATGGGGGTATAGTAGGCTTTTTTAATTAATTTTTTTACTAACATAAGAAAATCGAGATTTAAATCGTGAATCATCCAAAATTTAAAAAAAAAAAAAAAATATCGCCCAGGGCGTTTTTAAAGAAGTCTATCACTTTCTCACTTTCAAAGTAAGCATACCACCATGCAGGTGCCTCGAAACATAACCATGCTATTCCTGAGAAATGCTTCTCTTTATT
This sequence comes from Rhinella marina, assembly GCA_900303285.1. Lineage (NCBI taxonomy): Eukaryota > Metazoa > Chordata > Amphibia > Anura > Bufonidae > Rhinella > Rhinella marina. The sequence continues at coordinate 67,653 of ONZH01023402.1, read as the reverse complement.
TTTATGCAAATATCATGGGTGGTATTGCTGTTTGGTGCACCATTGCTCTGCCAGCAACATCAACCCGTTCCTCCCTCTCTTTATTTGATTTCATAGTTTGTAGTGATCACACAGGGGAAGGAAGCCAGGTGCACCGAATGCAGTGGCCCTGCCTCCTTTACAGGATAAAATTATCACAAGAAAGGTATGGTTATGTACCAGAACATCTACCCTACATCACGGTAAGCTTACTTTGAAACTGATTTAGGTAGTGATAGACTGCTTTCAAAGAGGTTTTCTTTTTTTGGGAGGCTTTTTGTCCTCATCATCTTGCTGGACCTGCGTAGAGAAGCATACTTACCTTCTCCCCACTGCCTAGTTCCGGCTCCTTTGGTCCCTTGCCACTGCTGCCTCGCTCTGGTCTCTGCATTTCAACTTCCAATTTGATGCAGGTCACATGGCTGCTGCAGCCAATGACTGGCCTCAGCCATGATGTGTCCTCTATGCCTAACATGACCCAGTGATATGAAACATGTAAGGCATGTCATCTTTGCAGCCAGTCATTGGCTGCAGCCATGTGACCCACGTCAAACAGGATGTTGACATGTCTAGACCTGAGCGAGTATGCTTCCCTTTGCAGGTCTGACAGAAAGACACCACTAAATGTGAATAAACCCATTAAAGGTTCCCATACATCCTCAATGTGCAGGTTGGGGGACACCTGGGAAATAGTGACCATAAAATAATAACCTTCCAATTGTCATTCAAAAGAGTGTTTCTTCAGGGAGGAACAAAAATACCAAACTTCAAAAAAGTAAAATTTAGCCAACTAAGAGAGACCATAGGCCTAACTAACTGGGACAAAGTCCTCAAAAATAAAAATACAGCCACAAAATGGGATATTTTTAAAAGCATCCTAATATCTAATTGTGAGAGGTACATACCTTATGGGAATAAAAGGTTAAGGAACAAGAAAAAACCAATGTGGCATACACCCCTGTATCCTAAGAGAATTAAGTAATGTCATCACCAGACCCTTATTTCTGATATTTAAGGACTCTTTACTGACAGGGAGTGTACCACAGGATTGGCGCATAGCAAATGTGGTGCCAATATTCAAAAAGGGTCCAAAAACAGAGCCCGGGAACTATAGGCCGCTAAGTTTAACATCTTTTGTGGGTAAACTGTTTGAGGGTTTTCTAAGAGATGCTATCTTGGAGTACCTCAATGAAAATAAGCAAATTACTCCATATCAGCATGAGGGATCGGTCATGTCAAACCAATTTAATCAGTTTCTATGAGGAGGTTAGTTCTAGACTTGACCGCGGCGAATCAATGGATGTCGTATATCTGGACTTCTCCATAGCATTTGACACGGTACCACATAAAAGGTTAGTATATAAAATGAGAATGCTTGGCCTGGGAAAAAAGGTCTGTATGTGGGTAAGTAACTGGCTCAGTGATAGAAAACAGAGGGTGGTTATTAACGGTACACACTCAGATTGGGTCACTGTCACTAGTGGGGTACCACAGGGGTCAGTATTGGGCCCTATTCTCACAGTAAAATATCAATTTTTGCAGATGACACTAAACTGTGTAAAGTAATTAAAGGGGTTGTCCGGGTTCAGAGCTGAACCCGGACATACCCAGGTTTTGACTCCGGCAGCCCTCTTGAACAGGGCATCGGAGCATCTCATGCTCCAATGCCCTCCCTTGCCCTGTGCTGGATCGCGCAGGGCAAGGGCTCTTTTGTTTGTAAACATTCACTGCCGGGCGGAGGCTTCCTCCCGGCAGGGAGTTCGGTGACGTCACCGGCCGTAATGGGCCGGCTTTAGCGCTGCCCTAGCCGTTTGAATGGCTAGGGCAGCGCTAAAGCCACCCATCAGCGCCGATGACGTCACCGGGCTCACTGCCGGGCGGAAGCCTCCGCCTGGCAGAGCCCGGTACGTCACCGGAACCGGGCTAAATTTCTTTGCCCTGCGCTAATTAGCGCAGGGCAAAGGAGGGCATCGGAGCATAGGATGCTCTGATGCCCTGTTCAGATGGGCTGCCTGGGTGAATTGAAAGGTATGTCCGGGTTCAGCTCTGAACCCGGACAACCCCTTTAACACAGAAGAGGACAGTACACTGCTACAGATGGATATGGATAGACTGGAGGCTTGGGCAGAGAAGTGGCAGATGAGGTTTAACACTGACAAATGTAAGGTTATGTATATGGGAAGGAATAATGCAAGTCACCAGTACATACTGAATAATAAAACATTGGGTAACTCTGACATGGAAAAGGACCTAGGAATTTTAGTGAACAGCAAACTAAGCTGTAGAAACCAGTGTCAGACAGCTGCTGCCAAGGCCAATAAGATAATGGGTTGCATCAAAAAGGGCATGGATGCCCGTGATGAGAACATAGTCCTGCCACTTTACAAATCACTAGTCAGACCACACATGGAGTACTGTGTACAGTTCTGGGCTCCTGTGAACAAGGCAGACATAGCAGAGCTGGAGAGGGTTCAGAGGAGGGCAACTAAAGTAATGGAATGGGTGGACTACAGTACCCAGAAAGATTATCAAAATTAGGGTTATTCATTTTAGAAAAAGGATGACTGAGGGGAGATCTAATAACCATGTATAAATATATCAGGGGTCAGTACAGAGATCACTCCGATGATCTATTTATCCCGAGGACTGACGAGGGGACATCCTATGCTCCTGGAGGAAAGAAGGTTTGTACACAAACATAGAAGAGGATTCTTTACAGTAAGAGCAGTGAGACTATGGAACTCTCTGCCTGAGGAGGTGGTGATGGTAAGTTTAATAAAAGAGTTCAAGAGAGGCCTGGATGTATTTTTGGAGGGTAATAATATTACAGGTTATAGTTACTAGAGATGGGTCGTTGATCCAGGGAGTTATTCTGATTGCCTGACTGGAGTTGGGAAGGAATTTTTCCCCCTAAAGTGGGGAAAACTGGCTTCTACCTCACAGGGGTTTTTTGCCTTCCTCTGGATCAACTTGCAGGATAACAGGCCGAACTGGATGGACAGATGTCTTTTTTCGGCCTGATAAACTATGTTACTAATAGCTGTGCAGCCAACTGCTTTTCTTCCCAACACATACAAAGACTCGCAATGGGGAGAGGTGAATAAACTGCTGCCAGACAACTGGTGGAGGTTTGTCTCCCTTGAGAACAACAGGATTGGTCTCTGAAAGTCAGCACCCTACATTCCTCCAACATCTGACAGGCGAGTCAGTGCACCCTAACACGCAGAAGATGATTGGTTCAAACTAAATTGGCAGGGCAACTTAGGTCAGTTAGGGCAGTGCACCTCAACCCCTGACCTCAGAGACCACCTACCGGTCATGATTTGAGGATATTCCACAGAATGAATACCTGTGGTAAGTCCTGAGGCATTGACACTTATTATATCACCTGTTCAATACTAAGGAAATCCTGAACACACGACCAGCAGGTGGGCACTGAGGTCTGGAGTTGAGGAACACTGTGTTAGGGACCTAGACTATTGACAGTACTATTTTTTCCGTCATGTATAACGGAAACAAACAGAACTATTACTTGACCCCATAGACATGTACTAGGATGGAGCAAAATGGAATGCCTCTTAAAGGCTACCGTTTTGCATTCCAGCCTAGAATTCCGTTATAACGGCGCCAATGCGAACCCGCCCTAAGCAGTTTTTCTAACATACTAGAGCAGAGCTCCAATACTACATGGCAGACGCTAGTAACAGAAGGATGAGACAATCACAACTATGCAGCAACTCTGAAAGTCTTTGCTTTCCTGAGGGCTAACACATCTACTTGGTGTGATTCAAGGTGTTAATTACAAGAGAATATACGGCAAAAAAATCTAACTAGGTCAAACATCAAAATCTCTCCCGCAAGGTTTTCCACATCTGTATTGCAGTTTGGGATGCTCTTCTTTTATAGATAAGCTATTGTAAAAGTGGAAAAATGAAAACATAAAATATAAAATATATTTTACAGAAAATATATATCTGAAGATGATCAAGAATTGAGCAAAATGCTCTGTCTTTCTGTCAAATGTAGTCATAAAAGCTACTTAAAGGGGTATTCCCATCATAGACAAATGGGAGCATATTGCTAGGATATGCCCCCATTGTCTGATAGGTGCGGGTCCCGCACCTATATCAAGAACAGAGCAGCGAGAGTTGTGCTCTGGGGTCCGGCCACCACCAGGCGCAGCTCCCCGCTGCTCCCATAGAAATGAATGGAAGCGCAACGCGCATGAGCGGCCACCGCTCCCATTCATTTCTATGGAGCTGACGGAAATAGTTGAGCCAGCATTTAGCTATTTTCGGCGGCCCCATAGAAATGAATGGAGGGCGGTTCCTCAACCTTCCCCGCTCCGTTCTCAATATAGGTGTAGGTCCAAGCGGTGGGACCCGCACCTATCAGACAATGGGGGCATATCCTAGCGATATGACCCCATTGTCTATGATGGGACAACCCCTTTAAAAGAGGACGTGTCACCAAATGAAAAAATGTGAGCTGTTTATACAGTTAAAATAGCCATGCTTCCCTGAGCATGGCATCATTTGTTTGATGTTCCTGCAGCCTCCGTTTTAGGGGTATGTCCAACTAAAGTCAGATAAGCAAATCTGAAGTGGTTAGCCACAGAGGCGCTGCAGCCACTTCAGATTCTTTGCAAGGGAAGGTTCCTTCCTAGAGCCCTCTGCTGCTGCAGGGTGATCTTAACAGATATAGCAAATCTCGCGAAACTATGGTGTCTATACCACCAGGACAGCATCTTCCTCAGAGCAGAGGGAGATGCCGCCACCGATGGGAGCCTGAAGTACTGATTCAAACTCAGGATATGCTACCCAACAGGTCAAATAAACTAGGGCTACAAATAAATAAAAGCTTTGATGCCAATTGCTGGAGGTATGGAGATTTAAAGAGACTGTCACCAGGATCAACCCTATTAAACCAGACATTTAGCCTGGTAGGGTTGATCTGGCTGAGTAAAATGATACCAGTATTGTCTTTCTAGGTGTTGGGGTTATAGAAAAATAAATACTTTGTATGCAAAGGAACCATTGGAGCAGCAAGAGGCAGACTTATGCGGTTTAAGCACTGCTCCATCAACGCCCCTAGTGCTCCAAACATGTCCACTCCCCTCAGACTGACAGCGCTGAGTTGAGCAGCGAAGATGATTAGTGCGCACGAGGCGCTGACGTCACTCCCAGGGCTGTGGAGTCGGAGTCGTTATAAAATGGACCAACACGGACTCCAAAAATATATAATAAATTGGTCCAGTTAGTTCAATGCAGTACATGCTGAATATATTTTCATAAGAATTTGGGAAAATGATGAAATGTCGTCAGAGCTGACATGCTCTATATCTGTACTATTGATTTAAGCAAAGTTTATTTAAAGGGAACCTGTCACCTCAAAAACGCATATAAAACCACCTGCAATACCTCATAGTGGTCCCCAGTCTGTTAATAATCATAGGCTTGATCCTGTAGTCTGATGCTCCAAAGGTTCAAAAAACAATGTTGTAAGCGCCATCAGCGCTATCTTGCTGGTCAGCCTGAACTCAAGGAGGCAGCGGCCTCCTTGCTTCAAGTCAAGGTAGGCATGCCCCCTAACCGCCCCCTCTTTTGTGAGATTGACAGCCTGCAGTGTGGCCGGGATCACCTAAGTCTCGCGCATGCATAGTGCGCTGCTGAAACCTAGCTAACAGCAGCAGCAGATGGGAATGCGCAATACCAAGGAGCGCACCACGCATGCACGAGACCTAGGCGATCCGCACTGCAGGCTGTCAATCTCACAAAAGAGGGGACGGTTAGGGGGCGTGCCTACCTTGACTTGAAGCAAGGAGGCCGCTGCCTCCTTGAGTTCAGGCTGACCAGCAAGATAGTGCTGATGGCGCTTACAACATTGTTTTTTGAACCTTTGGAGCATCAGACTACAGGATCAAACCTATGATTATTAACAGACTGGGGACCACTATGAGGTAATGCAGGTGGTTTTATATGCGTTTTTGAGGTGACAGGTTCCCTTTAAAGTAATTGCTTAAACATGCGCCATGTATGAGGGAGTCGGAGTTAGGGGAAATTGAGGAGTCGGAGCTTTGGCTTACCGACTCCACAGCCCTGGTCACTCCACCTGGAAGTGGAGGCACCGTCTGTTTCATCTGCAGTCACCTACACTCCCGGGTGTAGGCAAATTTGTAGTTTATATTTATACCATTTTGGGGGGGAAGGGGAGGTGACTTTTTGGTCACTTTTTATTCATTTTTTTGGGAGGTGAAGTAATGAAAAAATGGCTAATCGGACATTCTTGGGAAAGGGGGTCATTTTTAAAATATTTTTAATAACTTTTTTATTCTACTTTCTTTTAGGCCCTCAAAGGCCTAACATTATACAATCATTAGATTGCCACTTCTATGTATCAATGGAAATAAACTCATTGACAAATAGAAGATTCAGTATACTGCAGTGTACAGTCATGGCCAAAAGTTTTGAGAATGACACAAATATTATATTTTCACATGATCTGCTGCCCTCTGGTTTTTATGTGTGTTTGTCAGATGTTTTTATCACATACAGAAATATAATTGCAATCATATTATGAGTAACAAAAGCTTATATTGACAGTTAGAATGAGTTAATGCAGCAAGTCAATATTTGCAGTGTTGACCCTTCTTCTTCAGGACCTCTGCAATTCTCCCTGGCATGCTCTCAATCAACTTCTGGACCAAATCCTGACTGATAGCAGTCCATTCTTGCACAATCAATTCTTGCATTTTGTCAGAATTTGTAGGTTTTTGTTTGTCCACCCGTCTCTTGATGATTGACCACAAGTTCTCAATGGGATTAAGATCTGGGGAGTTTCCAGGCCATGGACCCAAAATCTCTATGTTTTATTCCCTGAGCCATTTAGTTATCACCTTTGCTTTATGGCAAGGTGCTCCATCATGCTGGAAAAGGCATTGTTGATCGCCAAACTGCTCTTGGACGGTTGGGAGAAGTTGCTCTCGGAGGACATTCTGGTACCATTCTTTATTCATGGCTGTGTTTTTAGGCAAGACTGTGAGAGAGCCGATTCCCTTGGCTGAGAAGTAACCCCACACATGAATGGTTTCAGGATGCTTTACAGTTGGCATGAGACAAGACTGGTGGTAGCGCTCACCTTGTCTTCTCCGAATAAGCTGTTTTCCAGATGTCCCAAACAATCGAAAAGGGGATTCATCAGAGAAAATGACTTTACCCCAGTCCTCAGCAGTCCACTCCCTGTACCTTTTGCAGAATATCAGTCTGTCCCTGATGTTTTTTCTGGAGAGAAGTGGCATCTTTGTTGCCCTCCTTGAGACCAGGCCTTGCGCCAAGAGTCTCCGCCTCACAGTGCGTGCAGATGCAATCACACCTGCCTGCTGCCATTCCTGAGCAAGCTCTGCACTGCTGGTAGCCCGATCCCACAGCTGAAACACTTTTAAGAGACGGTCCTGGCACTTGCTGGTCTTTCTTGGGCGCCCTGGAGCCTTTTTGGCAACAATGGAACCTCTCTCCTTGAAGTTCTTGATGATGCGATAGATTGTTGACTGAAGTGCAATCTTTCTAGCTGCGATACTCTTCCCTGTTAGGCCATTTTTGTGCAGTGCAATGATGACTGCACGTGTTTCTTTAGAGATAACCATGGTTAACAGAAGAGAAACAATGATGCCAAGCACCAGCCTCCTTTTAAAGTGTCCAGTGGTGTCATTCTTACTTAATCATGACAGATTGATCTCCAGCCCTGTCCTCATCAACACCCATACCTGTGTTATTGGAGCAATCACTGAAACGATGTTAGCTGGTCCTTTTAAGGCAGGGCTGCAATGATATTGAAATGTGTTTTGGGGGATAAAGTTCATTCTAGGCAAATATTGACTTTGCAAGTAATTGCTGTTAAGCTGATCACTCTTTATAACATTCTGGAGTATATGCAAATTGCCATTATAAAAACTGAAGCAGGAGACTTTGTAAAAATTAATATTTGTATCATTCTCAAAACTTTTGGCCATGACTGTAGTGCTGCCACCTGCAGGCCTACATTGGAATATACCTGCAAAAGGCATCAGGGCCTCAGCAGACTCAGTTCTTCCAGGCCTTGAGGCGCAGAGCTTACATGTTTTGCACTCTCAAATGTCATGGTCACATTTGAACATGGTATCTAAGAGGTTAAATGCTTGCGATTGGCATTATTGCGGATTGCAGTCATTGGCCCTGGGTTGTTGCTGCATCTCCCCGTCCTGCAGATCACAACATCCATCGACCTATGACGGAACTCAATAACGGAATAAAACAACGCTGGTGTGAAAGTAGCCTTACATCAACAATCAACTCAATTTGCAACATATCACTAGATAAAACTCCTGAGATCTTCCTGTTATTACTTCTACCAGATTACTTCTTGCTGCTTCTTGGAAAGCATCCACGTCTCCTTCCATTCATAAATGGATAGCTAAGGTGGATCAAATCTATAGAATAGAGGAAATCTCCTACTGGGAATTCCGTAACCATGATAAATTTGAAATGATCTGGCAACCTTAGAAGACTTACAGGAAAATCAACACTGGAGAAGCAAACAGATAACTCAAGCTGATCAAGACCTCCACGCCTTTATCAGATTACCTGTACATGGACTATTACATCTTATAACTCTTTTCAGTTACAACCCTGGATGTCTCTAGTTACTCCCCTCACAACCAACAAATCAGTCTCAATAGGATATTGTTCTCCATATGGCCTATAGCTGAAAACCTAGACTTACCACCACCACCCCTCCCCCCTTCACATCTTACCTTTTTTTTCCTCCCCCCCCCTCCCCACACTTTGTATTTGACTATATGTCATACTAAGTTGAAACTTTGTATTCATCCTTCAGTAAGCAATTTTGTTAACAAAACCACTTTTACTACTGTTATATATACAAAAACTGTTACCTACTAGCCAAGGCGACTGACTCAGGTGAAACATCAACACTGGTTAACCAAACATTATATAATTGGATTATTTAGCTTTAGCTACTTTATATCCTTTGACTACTGTATTTTTGTCATGACGACGTCCTGCGTGTTGTAATTGCGATTTGAACTCCATAACTGCATTCCTACTTCATTGTTCCTCTTGTTTTTTGTCATATTGGATTGACTCAATAAAAAGACAATTTGAAAGAAAGTGAAAGCTGTGCTGTGATTGGTTGCTGTGGGCAACAAAGACAGCTTTAAGAGCCACATGCAGAATTGCACTGATTCATCGCTTCTATAGGCGGATATTATGGGTAGTTCGAGGCCGCAGATTAATAATGCAGGCTGTGATCTCTCTTTTATATTTATGGATTTACTAGTAGAATGTCCAGCAGAGCCTTGCCATTAGCCAGTTCAATACAATCGGCTAATTGCTCATCAGGTTTCATTCTGTCGCCTATGCCAGGGAAAATCAATGCACAAAAATCATTACAGCATTGTTTTCTATAAAGATCTTGAGCCGTCTCGCCCTAACCCGCAGTTATATAGAGTGGACGTGTGACCGGACACAATACAGTCCGCAGGAACATCAGGATTTCGTGCACGGGTTGAAATTAGTGTTTTTTCCCCCTTCTCTGGTCGCCCCCACACTATACTTTTGAACGTACCAACAAATTTATGTTCATTTTATAGTTTGGCCAGTGTGGAGAAGGTCCTCTATAATGGGTATTTTAGGTTTCATCACAAGTATATTTGGGGCTTTTAAGCCCCGCCCACTGGACACACCCAAAAGCACCACTGTAATGGCTACTTCTGGTGGGTTTACATAAGTCCCACTCATTTTTAGACCACGACAAGCAGAATTTTCCAGGATTGTCTTTGATGATTCTGGACAACACCTGAGCCAGGAAAAAATGTCGAGAATTGGCCAGAAACAAAACTACTACATACAGCGGTTTGTGTCCGGCTGATTCTAAGGATTTTTGCCAGATCTCCATTTTGACCCTATTATACTTAATTGCGTTGCATCCAGCAGTGCTGGATCCGGAGAGTCTGCCGGAATAGCCCGCTGAAATTACTGCCGCAGATGTGAAAGTAGCCTTAAAGTTATTGTGAACAGAGCCTTAGGGCTCAAGCGCACAGAGTCATGTGCATGCAGTCTGGGGTTGTCTGAGTTATTTAAACATTTGCCCCATACCTGTTACTGTTATCAATGGCCTTACCAGCAGGGCTGTGGAGTCGGTAAGCCAAAGCCTCCGACTCCTCAATTTCCCCTCACCCCGACTCCGACTCCCTCATACATGGAGCATGTTTAAGTGATAACTTTAAACAAATTTGCATATAATCAATAGTACAGATAAGTCATGACAAAAACAGTTTGTAATCTATCAGGCTTCTCTGGGTACAGCTGACTTAGGGCCTAATCAGAGGCGTAGCTAGAGGTTCAGCACATGGGGGGGGCGAAACATACTTGAGTGGGCCCCCCACTTATTGGTTTCCCAAACGCACGTTTCCAACTTCACAGGCACATACTACTAGTTGTGGTTATAATACTGTATTAGCAAGATGACTATATAAACTGCTAGATCATCTATGCTGTTAAGTACAGTACAATAGACTTTCTACATACCCTACTCTAAATACTCTACCACATAATGCAGGAAAATATAGGATTAATAGGAGTAAAAAAAGGGGACTCCTATATTAAAGGAAATCTGTCCCCAGCTTTTACATCACTAAACTAACAGTCCCTTGCCCCCATCAGACCTCAGATCGGCTTAATGTGCCCCCATCAGACCTCAGATCAGCGTATTGTGCCCCCATCAGACCTCAGATCAGCGTATTGTGCCCCCATCAGACCTCAGATCAGCAGAATGTGCCCCCATCAGACCTCAGATCAGCTGAATGTGCCCCCATCAGACCTCAGATCAGCTGAATGTGCCCCCATCAGACCTCAGATCAATAGAATGTGCCCCCATCAGACCTCAGATCAACAGAATGTTCCCCCATCAGACCTCAGATCGGCTTAATCTGCCCCCATCAGACCTCAGATCGGCTTAATGTGCCCCCATCAGACCTCAGATCGGCTTAATGTGCCCCCATCAGACCTCAGATCATCAGAATGTACCCCCATCAGACCTCAGATCATCAGAATGTGCCCCCATCAGACCTCAGATCATCAGAATGTGCCCCCATCAGACCTCAGATCATCAGAATGTGCCCCCATCAGACCTCAGATCGGCTTAATGTGCCCCCATCAGACCTCAGATCGGCTTAATGTGCCCCCATCAGACCTCAGATCAGCAGAATGTGCCGCCATCAGACCTCAGATCATCAGAATGTGCCCCCATCAGACCTCAGATCATCAGAATGTGCCCCCATCAGACCTCAGATCGGCTTAATGTGCCCCCATCAGACTCCATAATGGAAGCGCTCACTTGTATTCGCCTGATTGTACTAAGGCCATCCCTGCTGGGCCCCCCCAGAGGTATTGGGCCCAGAGCATCGCCTCCCCTGCCCCCCCTCTCCCCCCAGTAGCTACGCCTCTGGGCCTGATGTATGAAAACTGTCTAGGTCTAAGACTTTTTTTGTTGCCCATAGCAACCAATCAGAGCTCCCCTTTCATTTCTCCAGAGCACTATATGAAATGAAAGGGGAACTCTGATTGGTTGCTATGGGCAACAAAGAAACTTCTACACCTAGACAGTTTTCATACATAAGGCTCTAGGTGTTTTACATCAGCAGCAGATAGAAGCCATGAGAGCAGCTAACCTCTCCAAACATGAGCTCAGAGGAAACAAAGCATACAGAGAGAACATGCACTGGACATAAAGGGCAGTACACAGTCATCTCAACTAAAAGCCTAAATCCTTAGATCAGGAATAGAACAGACATTTATAGGACATTTCATCATTTTCACAAATTCTTATAAAAATATATTCAGCACTGAACTAAATGTACTAATTCATTATATATTTTAGGAGTCGGAGTCGGTCCATTTTATACTGACTCCACCAAAATGGTGACCGACTCCACAGCCCTGCTTACCAGTATACAGCAGGAGAATGCTGCGGCCAGTTATAGCCTGCAGCGGTCACATACCATATACCTCTACATCACCTCTGCAGCCTCGTATACAAACAGTGGGAGTAGGACCAGCGCTGAGGAGCCAGACAGAGCGGATCAGGATCTGCTAAGACCCAGCGGATCAGCTCTATCCTAGACACTCTGCGACCACAAGATTGCTGGTCTAACAGAGGAAGCGGCATAGTTGCTTTCTCAGTCCATTGCATAGCGCTCATTAAGTGCTAAGCACCAAGCAAAGGAGAAGTCAGAAGCATGTAATAAACTGCTTCTGTCCTCTCTTCAGGGTCCCCTGCTGTCATAACAGATGGGGATCCAAATTGCTCCTGCTAGATTGGACAGGAGGTTTAATCCTGCACAGTACATGTATGATGATCCCGATTACAGCCCAGCACCAAGCTCCGTACATGTACAGCAATACTTATAATAATCTTTCCCTTAACAAAAAAAAGCAGTGATTCTAAAATTAATCTGAATACAAGAAGATGATATGAAAAGACCACACATGGTGACAGCAGTACGGAAAAACCTATGATGAAAAGCAGGGGCTCCAATCAATGAGAGTATATCAGTGTATACATGGAGCATAAAAGTTCACCTCCAACCAGCTAATCAATGAAACCTTTAACCTGCCTGATACAACATAATGACATCCATGATCAGCTTCTTCTAACATAGACTTCTTTCTCTCCAAGTGAAGCAAATCTAGACAAGCAGAGCGGCTACAGATTTAACCTTTTTATAACATGCATTAATTTATCTTTTCACACGCTACATTTTTTAATTGGATTTTCTTAATGCAATTATTTCTGATGTTTTTAGTCTGATTTATAATGTATGAACCATCACTGTGAAGAGTCACTGTGCTTTCACACAATTTCATTTAAAGGGAGCCTGTCACCTGATCTGAGCATCATAGACTGCTCAGATCAGGCTATAGACCACCTTATCCACATCAAAACAATACCTTTGTTAAGGATGTCCCACGGTGTATTCATCCAAAAACACTTTTATTCCATATGTAAATTACCCCCCCCAAGTGCCTGAAAGCTTGTTTATACAGCAAGGAGCCCAAGCCCCTGGGCGATTTGAAAAGCAAACCCCTCCCTTTTCCATCCTCCGGCCCGCCCCGCTTTAGCATAATCTTCTCCCTCTTGCGCCACTCTTCGGGGGACATGGGATTTTAGTGCGCATGAATACACCATGGGACATCCTTAAAGAACTCCCGCAAAATTTTTTATTCTGTGACCTGTTAGAAAGGTGCATGATATAATCTGTAGTGAATGTCATTTTCTTATCAGTGACTGTTTCTGTGAGTAATAACCTCTCTTCTTATTGTAGCTGGGTCATGTGACCAACTGCCTGACCTCCAACTGACAGAAAGTCAGTAACCGCTCTATTCATTCCTATGGGAGCCTCACTTTCAGTCTCATAGGAATAAATAGAGAATTAGACTTCCTGTCCACACATAAGTCTATGTGTGAGTTGGTGGGTCTAATTGCTGGTCACATGACACAGATAAGAAACTTCAGGATGATATAAGTCACAAATTCAGACACTGGTAAGAAAATGACATTCACTACAGATTATATCATGTACATTTCTAGCAGGACATGGAATAAAATTTTTGTTGGGAGTTCTTCTTTAACAAAGGTATTGTTTTAATGTAGATAAGGTGGTCTATAGCCTGATCTGAGCAGTCTATGATGCTCAGATCAGGTGAAAGACTCCCTTTAAAAGGGAGTCTTTCACCTGTTTTTCACCTTTATAACTAACAGCAGTGCCCCACAGAAGATTGCAGACACATCCCAGACATACCTATGTGCACTGTGTGTCTGTATTACATGTTCTGGAAAAGCACTAATATTCTGCTGGAAAACAGCTCCCAAGTGCCCAGCTGAAACTGAAAGTAAAAACAAATTTCTCTCCCAACTCAATTTCTGACAGCTATATCTTCTGATATACTCGATATAATGCTTTTGTCGGCTTTCAAAGAAGGTCAGAACCATTTTTCTATCTGCTACCAATCCCAAGATATGAGCATCTAAAGCAGTCCTCCCCCCTTGCAGCAGCAGAGCTGAGCACTTGGGAGCTGTTTTCCTGCAGAATAAAAGTGCTTTTCCTGGACATGTAATACAGACACACAGTGCACACAGGTACGTCTGGGATGTGTATGCAATCTCCTGTGGGACAGTGCTCTTAGTTATATTGCTGAAAAACAGGTGAAAGACTCCCTTTAATAGAGCATGGTGTAACTAGCAACTTTGTAAATCACTTCATTTAAAAAATATGCCTGCACCCACCTGAAAAAAGCTTTAAAGTCACGGCCACTAGGGGTCTCACTTTCACCAAATTTGCAGTCAACTGCCTGTTGTCAGGCAAGATCCATCCCTAGAGACACAGAATACAGCTCAGAGGAAGTGGAGGCACTAGAGCTAGCTGAGATACTGATAAAAGAACTGCTTCTACATTGCTTCCGAGATCTCCCCCGCCTTATCTGTTCGGTGAGCTCTAGAGCTAAAAAACAAACATAGTAAGGGAAAGGACATCACAGCAGTACAGTTCTGGCAGATTCCACAGAAGGAAGACCCCCTTGCTTTTGAGAGAAATGCATCTAGTTGTGCAGCTGAAGAGGACAATAATTAAGCAAGTCCAAAAAGACCTTTTCCTTCCTTATGATTGTACAAAGAAGCCCAGTCATTATGCAAACTTTTTTTTTTTTTTTTACAACTCAGGTATGCTTTAAGTTATATTCATTTCTGGGAAAACTGCAATTCAACACTAACAGGCTGTCACAACACTGGATGGCAACCAAGCCTAGATACATCCTCGCCTCAAATGGCTAAACAGAATTGTGGTTAAATAGCCTGGAAAAGCTGGGGAACAACCATAATGGTACTCTCAGTGGCAAACTATTGTATAAAGGTTTAAAGGACTACTCTGGGATACAGGTATTTATGGCCCAGGCTCAGAATTCGTCACAAATATCCGAGGGGGGTGGTCTGATACCCGGCAGCAAGCTGAGATGTCAGACTATGCCTACCATCTTCCATTCCCTTTCCAAGTACAGGTACATATCAATAAATTAGAATATCATTGAAAAAGTTAATTCATTTCAGTAACTCAATTCATTACACACAGAGTGATCTATTCCAAGTGTTTATTTTTTTAATGATGATGATGATGGCTTACAACTAACAAAAACCCCAAAAAGTTGATCTCAGAAAATTAGATTATTGTAAAAGACCAATTAAAAAAAATTTAAATACAGAAATGTTGGCCTACAATACTTGGTCAGGGCTCTTTTTGCACGACTTACCACATCAATGCGGCGTGGCTTAGAGGCGATCAGCCTGTGGCACTGCTGAGGTGATATAGAAGCCCAGGTTGCTTTGATAGCAGCCTTCAGCTCGTCTACATTGTTGGTGCCTCTCATCTTCCTTTTGACAATACTCAATATATTCTCTATGGGGTTTAGATCAGGCAAGTTTGCTGGCGAATCAAGCCCAGTGATAACATTTTTTTTTTATTAAACAGGTATTGGCACTTTTGGCAGTGTGAGCAGGTGCCATGTCCTGCTGGAAAATGAAATCAGCCTCTCCATAAAGCTTGTCAGCTGCCCCTGCATCAGTTTTCCCACATGATTATTATCCCAAAGCTTTTATTGACGATTTAAATAGGATTCTAGGAGCTGGTTATTGATAACCTATCCTCTGTATAGTTCATTATTATCAGATTTGTGGGAGTTCAGCACCCCCTGCGGATCAAAGCCTGCAGTGCTCCGGTGAGTGTAGCAGCTATTTCCTAGGCCAGTGACATCAAGTTAGTCAGTCACGTGGCCTAGGCACAGCTCAGTCACATTCATGTGCCACACCGACCTGACCAAGAAACTCAGACAAGCTTCCAGAGCTGCTGAGCGGCGATGGAAGAAATCCCATTCGAAGGATCACTTCACTACATACAAGCAATACCTCCTCATTTTCAAATCCTCACTAACTAATGCTAAACAGGCATACTTCTCATCTCTAATATCTTCTCTGTTCCACAACCCCAAACAACTTTTCAACACTTTTAACTCTCTCCTCCGTCCCCCCATGCCCCCACCTTCACCTCTCATCTCAGCAGAGGACTTTGCCACATACTTCAAACAAAACATCATCAACATCAGAGAAGGCTTCAGTGTACAGTCCCCACAGCCCTTCTACACAACTACTCAGTCCTCTTCTCCCAAAACCTGCTTCTCCACCATTACAGAAGAACAGCTTTCCACCCTACTCTCCAGATCACATCTCACCACCTGCGCACTTGACCCAATCCCATCCCACCCCATTCCCAACCCCACCACAGTGTTCATCCCTGCCTAACTCATCTCTTCAACCTATCGCTAACTTCCGGTGTCTTCCCCTCTGGTTTTAAACAAGGCTCTGTCCTAGGACCCCTGCTCTTCTCTATCTACACCTTCGGCCTGGGACAGCTCAGAGTCCCATGGCTGTCAGTATCACTTTTATGCTGACGACACACAAATCTACCTCTCTGGTCCAGACATCACCACCTTACTATCCAGAATCCCACAATGCCTATCTTCCATATCCTCTTTCTTCTCCTCCCGCTTTCTAAAACTTACCATGGACAAAACAGAATTTATCATCTTTCCCCCATCTTGCACAACTCCTCCAACAGACCTATCTATCACAATCAATGGCTGCACACTCTCCCCAGTCAAACAAGTCTGCTGCCTTGGAGTGACCTTGGATTCTGCCTTCTCCTTCAGACCACACATCCAAGCCCTTTCCACCATCTGCCGCCTCCAACTCAAAAATATCTCCCGGATCCGTGCATTCCTTAACTATGAGTCTGCGAAAGTGCTGGTACATGCCCTCATCATCTCCCGCCTAGACTACTGCAACATTCTCCTCTGTGGCCTTCCATCTAGCACTCTTGCCCCCCTCCAATCTATCCTCAACTCTGCTGCCCGACTAATCCACCTCTCACCCTGTTACTCCTGTGCTTCTCCCCTTTGCCAATCCCTTCACTGGCTCCCCATTGCTCAGAGAATTCAGTTCAAAATACTAATAAATACATACAAGGCCGTCCACGACCTGTCCCCTCCCTACATCTTAGAGCTACTTTCCCAATACATCCCCACACGTAATCTCCGATCCTTGCAAGACCTCCTTCTCTCCTCCCCTCTTATTACCTCTTCCCACAACCGCCTCCAGGATTTCTCCCGTGCAGCCCCCATACTCTGGAACTCTCTACCCCAATATATCAGACTCTCGCCTACAGTGGAATCCTTCAAAAGAAACCTGAAAACCCACCTCTTCAGACAAGCCTACAACCAGTGACCCTGCTGCCTCTATACTGCCATTACCAGCTCTATCCTCGCCTACTGTGTCCTTCTACCATACCGCATAGATTGTAAGCCCTCGCGGGCAGGGCCCTCTCTCCTTGTGTACCAGTTTGTACTTCCGTCTTGTTTCATGCTTAGTGCAATTGTCTGTATTATGTATGTAAACCCCTTTTAATATGTACAGCGCTATAGAATGAATGGCGCTTTAATAATAAATAATAATAATAATGTGAATGGTACTGAGCTGCAATACCAAGCACATCCGCTATGTACCCATGTATGGCGCTGAGCTTGGTAAGCTGTGAGTAGGCCGAAGTGTTTACCTCAGACTCTTCAAACATCTGATTGTCAGGGGGAATAGGAGTTGGAACCCCACAGATCTGATATGGATGACAAATCCTGAGGATAGGTCATCAATATCGAACTCCAGGAAAACCGCTTTAAAACATTCCCAGATTCAATTTATCTAAAGTAATCCCACTTCACTAACATTTCCAGACCTAAATACTTTCATCACTGTTAGGGCTCTTTTACACGAGCGGATGCCATCTGAGGAATCCGCTGCGTGTAATAGTGCCAAGCCCCGTTCCGGACAGCAGAAACACAGAGCATTAACATGATTAATAATGCTCTGTGCCTCTCTGTGATCTTTTTACTACAAAGTCACAGTGACAACTTGATCTCACTGTGATTTTGTAGTAAAAAGATCACAGAGAGGCACAGAGCATTATCAATCATGTTAACATTCTGCTGTGCTGCATGGGGCTTACAGGAAAATTTCCTGGTGGGCCGATGCACAGGGGGCTACCCAAGCCCCCCATCTCTGCCTCTGGCTGGGTACATAATAAGCCAACAATGGTAATTACCTCTGAGAATCAGGTAATCATGTACCCCACCAGTGACATGTCATCCTGAATTCAACTACGTCCCACATCTCACCTCCTAAGCACCCTACTCGACATCTTCATCAGAGACAACTGGAAGAGGAAGAGAGAAAAAGGCATCTATTGATGGCCACCACAGAGGGACAGCTTTTGGGGAAATATATAGTGCGGCACTGTGGTATATGGTATTTTGTGCTATGGTATTGCTGACCCCCCCCCCTACTATTGTTGCCCTGCCTCCTGTTAAATTTAGACCCTCCTACAATATAGAGCCACTTTTAGGTATTTTTTACCAGGGCCACTTTAGGTTCCCAATGTGCCCCTGGTTAGATATAACTAACCCATCTGAGATCAGTAAAACGGATATTCAGAAAATAAAAATGTCTAATGCCCTTACTCCTATGTGTTGAGAGCACAATGGCTTTAATAGGGGTACACCTTTTATTCAGCAGCTCATCAACACTGTTCTAGAACAGATCTGCTTCTAGCATCTACTTCTTCTCTCCCTCATATGCAATATTCACAGCATAGTGACCACAGCAACCAATCAGATTCCACCTTTCAATTTCCATTAGGAGCTGTAAAAAATGAAAGGTGGAATCTGATTGGTTGCTATGGGCAACTAAGCCAGTTCTACTTTACACCAGTTTGATAAATGACCCCAATAGTTTTTACCAATTATGATTTTGAGCCCAGTGGTTGTGCACCTTTTTTTTTTTTTTTTTTAACTTGAACTTTTTTTTTTAACAATCTCAACTTCAGGAAGACCTTTGTAATTATTTTATTGAAAATTTCATTTCCGATTCAGATCCGCACTGGATTTAGCTTTCCCATAAAGCCTTTATATGGGGCTGGCTTATTTGTACAGCCTCCAGGATTAAAGAGAATGCGTCACAAGAAAACAACCTATTGTTTAAATCATGTTTTTATGTTAAACGTATTTCTAAAGACTTTTGATGATGTTATTCTTAATTTTTCATGTCTCTATTTAAAAAAAAAAATAAACTAAAAACCTGTTTTTGTACTAGCCAGTAAACCTAATAATAGGCGCTACTTCTCATTATTATTACAGACAGACTTAGGATGGTATTACACTGCTAGATTTAGCAGACGATTGTGGGGAAGGTAGCATTCCTTCCCAACAATCACCTGCTTGTCAGTGAAGGAGACAACTGCATTTACATGCAACAATCTCCTCCACAATATGAGGAGGAGCAATCCCTAATGGCATCACTCGTCCACATACAAAATATTTATTTGCCAGCAGCACAATCTGCTGCCAGCAAACAATGATTTTTGTGACAGCAAGAAAGATGTGATCACTCGATGAATGAGCATTTGCTCGTTCACTGGGTAATCGGTGGCACCTTTACAACATCGCTTGTGAGCGATTATCTGGCCAATCCTCAGCCAGTGTAATACAGCCCTTAAAGTGTCAGATATCACCTATATATAGATAACACAGGATCCAGTATTTACAATAGATGATTGTCTACTCCCTTCCAGGTCACAGAGCAGGTGAAGAGCAAGTCAATGAGCTCTCTCGTCCTCTGGCCTATCGTGGCTGCTGTAAAGCATCTCTCTAAATGTTGTTAACAACAGCTTAGACAAGATGGCTCCCCCATAATCATGTACAAGAAATATAATTAAAAAAAAATCTACAGTCAGAAAATAAAAACAGTTAAGTAAAATAAGATTAGTGACAAAATCTGGTTTTAACTGGCAGAAAAAAAGTTTGGCGGCACATTCACTTTAAGCTTGTTCTTTCTGCTGTTCATAGTCGGCTTGAAAATAGGTTGTCCACACTAGTTTTAGCTCAGAGGAGTCTATCTCTGTATCTTTACAGAGCTGTAAAGGAGACTAGAACCCAATTACGGTACATGCTGTTCTTTCTCGTGTTCCTGAAAAGGCCTTGAGATTATTGCCATTATTATTATTCTTTATTATGAATCGCCATTAATTGAAATGGTCGGGACTTTTTGCTTACTCTGCGTCCCGTCAGATGACGCTCATGTATGGCTATTATATCTGATCGCCTGTACTCAAACACTCACTTCAGCCATATTCTTAGCAGTTTGATAACAATTTAGCTATAATGAGTTTTTATGAGGTCAGAAGATTAGGGAATGCCCCTCAGCCAATCATTGAGCATCAAAATGGAAGGAAAATTTTAAGGAAAACTTAGGAAAGTTAATTTTACATTTAGGAAGGAGATGAACAATAGAATTCAAAACAAGGTTCTTCTGACACATTAACGCAAGTCCCCTGCATCAAAATACAGAAATGTCAATATGTCTGATACAGGCAAAGACCTATGACCTCACTGTCCTAGTGGTCAGTTCTTCTGGACATGTTTCAATGACATGTCAATGGGGAACATTTATAGACCAGAAAAATCTGAACATCCAGAGCATGAAAGAATTTATCAAAAATGACCATTAAAGCATACCGGAGTTTCAAAAAAAAAAAAAAAAGTTGCAAAATGGCTGTGCTTCTTTGTGCAATCCTAACTGTGAAGGAACAGTTATGTTTGGGCTTCCCTAATATTTTTTTAATTATTTTATTCCCTGTTTCAGCTGCACAGCTAGATGCATTTCACTCAGAAGCAACAGATGTCTGCCTTCTGCCAGCACAGTACTGCTGTTATGTCCTTCCCCTTACTTCCCACTATGTTTGTTTTCAGCTCTGGAGCACAGACACAGATAAGGAGGAATAAATCACACTTACAGACACTCAGGAGGCTTCTGTGATGTTCAGAAGTGGTGCACAAAAAGCATCTCAGCTAACTCTGACACAATTAACTTCCTCTCAGCCATTTTCTGTGTCTCAGTTACCAGGGACAAATCATACCTGACAATAGGTAGTGGACTGCAACTTAGGTGGAAGTGAAAACCCTAGTGGCCATGACTTTACAGCTTTTTTTTTCTGGTGGATGCAGGCAGATTTTTTTTTTTAAATGAAATGATTTAGAAATTTACTATTTATTTATCTATTAAATGAAATTGTGTGAAAGCACAGTGACTCTTTAAGTAGCAATGTGATCCATTTCAACACATTTGTTCGGCTATTCCTGGTAAAATTAAGAAAAAACAAAAAACTGGTCCCTATTTGATAAGAAAGCACTTAAATGTGCTAAGATAGTTCATTGTAAACCACCTAAAACTAAAAACAAATCTCTCACAAGCAGTCAATGAGACCCACATTTTCAACACGCTCAATCTTTTGTACCCCTGGGCAAGAAGTGTGTGAAGGCTGATTTTCAGATGATCCTTTACTTCATATTCTAAAATCTGAAGCCAGTGGCAAAATGGTCCATTCATCTTTTTATATATGTCTTTTATAGTATGGACCTCAACATAATGCATTGTAAGGGTAAACCACACCACAGCTTTGTAATGTACCGCACACTTACCTGTTGATGTGTATGCTGACCGCATGGTACTGTACAATATTTTACAAGTCGAAGGAACTAATTGATACTTAACTTTTTTTTTTTTTTATACCATTAATATATCTTCTGCCTAAGGACAAATGACCTTCAAGCTCTCGGTTACACTAGTGCCTACTAGATTAGTGTTGCGATGTGCCTCATTTCTCCCGACACAGCTCTTCTACAAAGCTACCTGTCTTAAGAAAATATTATCTCTCGTTTTCTGTTCCTCTCTCTAACCTGACCTAATAGGCAAGAACGATATCTGCATCTTAAAGTCCCTCTTACATGGGCCAAGCGAGTGAGCAGTGAATGAATGTGATCAGTGACACATGTATAGGGACCATTTATTGGAAACAAGCATTCATATCAACGCCCATCCCCGAGAATTGTCCTAATCTTTGACCCATGTAAAAGAGCCATAACGCATACATCTATCACCAATTATTCAAATCGGTTTTCCAGAAAAGATGATTTACAGGTAGATAAAGGGGTATTCCCGTTAAAATTTATCTCCTAGCCACAGGGTTATACCAACTGTCATACCGGTGGGGGTCCTACTGCTGGGACCACCACCAATCAGGAGAACAGGGGCCCTGTAACCCCTGCAGCCCCCTTGAAATGACAGGAGTGGCTGGTTGCACATGTGCACGGTCGCTCCTTTAATTTCTATGGGAGTTCTGAGAACAGCGCTTGGCTATCTCTGGAATTCCCATAGAAACGAATGGAGCGGCCACATGCATGCATGCCTGACCGGCCACACCATTCATCTCAGGGGGGCAGCATTGGGAGTGGGACCCTTGTTTTCGTGATAGGTGGTGTTCCAAATCAATCTAATAGCTATCCCCTATCCTGTGGCTAGGAGATAACTTTAAGAGGGTAATCCATTCCACGTCTTACAGTAAATTTAGCCATGGTGTAAAAACAAGTATGAAGACCAACACATTACTCTGCTACAGCAGTTCAATACTTAATAAAATAAATACATACCAAGATGGCATCTTATCCTGATGTTGGTGGGACCATAGTGCTCTGTGATGACAGTCCCCGGAGTAAGCACAGATATACAAGCATTCCCAAACACATTGTTGCCAATGAAGGTCCGGAGGTTTCCAAGCAAACGATACGTCCGTGGGCATTTCTTGCAATTGGCAGGAATACAGACACCTTGGTTGACTAGATAAAATGTATACCACTCCCCAGTGGGAGTACTATTTATTTTCCACCCTTGAGGCAAGTTGCAGTTTGAAAAGGCTTTGTAGATGACTTCAAATTCACTAAGAATGGCGGCAAAGTTCTGTTCTAGCAGTTCCACGTCATGCTTTTGAGCATCTCGTGAAAAATACGGCATGGTGGGTAAATCGGGAAGGAAGAAAACCTCTGGCTTTTGTATGGATGGCCTGTCGTTTAGATAACGACCTTGTTCACGGATGCCTTTGTGAATTCTGCCCATGCCGGACCAGGAGTACCTTTTGGCATATTCCTGCAGATTGTGATAGAGTTTTTGGTTCAGTCCATCATTATGCGTACAGCGTACACACTCACGTGAGTGGCAATAAGCAAACCCGTTCTGCAAGCCTTTGGCATCTGAACTCTGGATGAGCAAATTCACAGTGGCAAAGGGAGAACGGGGTTGGTCCTTGCCAACTCGGTAACAATACCATGCAAACAAGAGCAGGAGGCAGATAACGGTGGTTAGTGCTAAGGTATTGCAGTCACGCACAGCTTGGATGCAACCAGCAATCAGGTCACGAAGTCCTTTCAGCAAACAGGTCCAGTCAGTCAACCACTCTGCAGACATTTTTGTCCAGGTGCTGTCTGGTTTGTAAGACGATGCAATGCAACAAAGACTGGAAGTTCTAGGAGGGGCCCACACCATGCGGGTTAATATGGATGAATTGGTGAACAACACAACATGATCCTGCCTGTTCTCTTTAGACATCTAAGCAGAGTATTAGTAGCTACGATGGGTTTGGTGCTGACATTCAGAGGAGCATAGAAACATATGGGACCATACAGACTTCCGGGGTCTGGTTTTGTATAGGACGTAGCAATGGGTCATTACCGGCTTTATTCCTATCCATTGAGGAGATGTCATTCTGAAGAGGGCCACCGCTTGTCTAGATCTGTTAGGAAGAACATAAAAACAGAAAGACACAAATAATAAAAAAAATTTAAATTTGCCGTCAAATCGAAGACCTCTTGGTAAACACAGTGCCATAATGTTATCCATTGTATTTCAAAGCCCTTTGTAAAGCTGGCCATAGATGTAATGATTATTGACTAGGAGCCAAACAATTTTTATGGCTGTTAACTGATAATCAGTATGTGATTTTTAATAATAAAAATTTCAACTAATGGAAATTGGTCAGAAGACTTTTTCTTGGCTATTAGAATCTGCTACAGTCATAGCTTCTCCTTCACCATTGTTCGATGAACATGCACATAGGCAATGAAAACTAGAGGGCCAATTTTTTTTTGTAGAATTTCCTAGTATATTTTTTGGATTACTTCCTCATGGATTTCAAGATCTCTGCTCAGTCATTCAATGGAACCTTTCTTGTTTACCTCCAGTGGATCAAAACCCAACGTTTCACGTGGCTGACACACAGGCTTGACAACTGTAGCCCGTTCTGCACCTGTGCGTACATCGCGTGACCATGGAAGGAAGGTCCGCAGTGAATAACTAAGCAGAGATCCAGAAAACCACAAGAAATGGAAACAGAAAGCATATTGGAAAGTTGTATGCATGCTTTATTTCTGAAGAAAGCACTGATTTTTTTTTTCTTCCTCGTGTATCGCAGAGACATTTTTCCATCTATGGTGAACCAACTTACAAATATTCAATAACTTCATAACATATACGAAAAACAAAATCATGTAGTAAAACGGGTGGTCTAGCAAATAAAAATGAGTTTTGGTCAGTCTAACAATAGTGTAGAGAAAAAAAAAAAAGTTCACGCTCATGATCCCCTACTGTCCCTGTTCTGATGCTGCCCTGGTCCCCAGCTGCTCTCAGCTTCTTGATCCTTCTGGGTGTGTAGGAAAAGTCTACTCAGCAGCATTTCCTGACAGACTGGGATGCAGAGAAAAGAAATGCAGGGCACTGGTGAAGAGCACCAATATAAGCCCTTTTTAAACATAGGGGCAAATTTATTAAGACAGGCGTGTTAGATGCCAGTCTTAAAGGGGTTTTCTCATCACAGACAATGGGGGTATATCGCTTCTTATAGGTGTGGCTCCCACAGCTGGGACCTATATAGGGAACGGAGCTTCGCAAGATGGTAGCTGGAGGACTCCGGTCCAGCCACCACCAAATGTCCTCCCTCTGCCGGCCCGTCCCCTTCCCCACCCACAATTTTAGACCTAGTATGAGTGGGGTGAAGTTGCAGATAGCATTGCAACTAACCATTGCGCCACCATCTGCCCCTGAAACACGTCTAGTTTAGGCGTATTTCAGTATAGTAAATGACCACCATAATTTTATTCACCGTACAATATACACATAAAAAACATTTGAGCAGTATTGTGATAAGAACAGAAAGCTCAGTGCAAAGATTCAGTACTTCTAAGCGAATAATTCAATTTGTGAAAAGTTGATTCGTATGTTATAAAAGGCGTCTAATTATGTATCCTACAAAAACGCTGCAGAATGTATTAGGCTTGCCTTCTTAATTGTACAGTGGAGATTTATATCGTCTGAAAAATGAGATTACCATGCAAAACAAGCCTCCCAGGCATTTGTATGCATGGCAATTACTACACATTGCATTATTAACAAGCAATTCCTTAGCACAGAAACTGACATCTATATCTCAAGTAGCACACTGTAACCACCTCCAAAATGTGCCAGCAATTCCAGGCCTTCTGAATATACCCCAAAACAAGAACGGAGTAAAACAGTACTGGGTGTGCACAGATAGACAAGTATGCAGTATTTTTATGAGCGTCGCCATTTTCAAAAGTGGACTGAAAAGTTGGTTGGGATTAGAGATTACGACAGTTTTATGTCTCATTTATGATGTGCGACTTAAAGAGTCACAAAAAGTCACATCTCCGACCCAGGCAACCCCCTGGAGTACTTTCACTGACAGTGGCTAAACCACATTTCACTTGCATCAAATTTAATAAAACTGACCGCCACTTCATAATCACAGACCAAAGAATGATTTAAATGGACACACAAAAAAAAAAAAAATACAAATTTTTCATTCTCTCCTATGTCCCTTATGTGCACTCATGCATACAGTTGTATTACGGCTAAACTCCAGCTCAAAGTTGTACAAAAGTGCACCCACCACAGTCTAGGTCAGGAATCGGCAACCTCAAGCACACCAATTGTTGTGAAACTACAATTACCCGGAATGCTCCGTTCATTTCTAAGGGAGTTATCAGAGATCAGAGCAAGTGTGCATGCTGGAAGTTGTAGTTTTGCAACACCTGGAGCACCAGAAGTTGCCTAACCATGGTCTAGGTGGTTATACAGTGTCCCAGCAAGGCTAAGATTTCATACGATGGCATAGTGGATGCCACTGGATCTGTACACAGAACGCTCTACCTTGTGCATGCTGCCTATGCCTCAGATTGACATACAGAAAAGGCAAATATGATGGACAAACCCACAGTGACGTGGCCTCATAGATTCAGGTACAACTAATATTCTACAGACACAGATTACCGAAATATTATACTTCCTCCAACTTTCATCGCTCTTTAGTATTTCTTTAGTTTCTAATTCATGGTAAGTACAGTTTTAGGGCACGTTAACACAACAGCCGTCACACAACAGTTTTCAAAACCATTGCAGTCTATGGGTCTATTTACATGGCTGAAAAATCACAAAATAGGACACGTCCAATTTTGTCCATTTTCATGGACAGACAGCCCCCATACAATGTAACTTTTTTTTCACATTTCTGTGAATGTAGCCTAAAAGATGTGACTGTGGCTGTGAGTTAAGCACCGAAATGCAAAATAAAGAAAGCATGTAAACCAGTCATCACCAGTGCCTCACAGCTCCCATTTAAATGCTCTTTAGATTATCTGCTGGTCTCTACTTCCTGGTCCCTCTTGACCCAACAAAGTCACTGCTACCAGTGGCAGTCTTTATCACCATGGAAAACACGCAACTATGTGGGGCTAGCCAGATAATGCTCCAACTTTTAACTGTATCTGCGCCCTTGGGATGAGGCTACAGTTGTTGACAGATAGGGGACCTGTCGGGAATAGCAATTCATGGTCCCTTTAAAGGGGTTCTGCAGTTTTTAAAAACTGATGATCTATCCTCTGGATAGATCATCAGCATCTGATCGGCGGGGGTCCGATACCCGGGGCCCCCGCCAATCAGCTGTTTGAGAAGGCAGCGGCGCTGCAGGAGCGCCGCGGCCTTCTCTGTGTTTGCCGCAGGCCAAGTGACGTCACGACTAGTATCACTGGCCTGGGCAGGGCTAAGCTCTGTTCACATGAATGGAGCTTAGCCGTGCCCAGGCCAGTGATAGTAGTCGTGACGTCACTGGGCCTGCGGTAAACACAGAGAAGGCCGCGGCGCTCCTGCAGCACTGCTGCCTTCTCAAACAGCTGATCGTCGGGGGCCCCGGGTGTTGGACCCCCGCCGATCAGATGCTGATGATCTATCCAGAGGATAGATCATCAGTTTTTAAAAAGTGTAGAAACACTTTACTATCAGCCTTGGATGCTGCGCCCACATCACACACTGCATATGACGCCATAACATCACAGGCGGAGAAACATTGTGTGTGTCATGTGTACAGCACAACTGTGCAGAGTCTGGGATGGGAACGGCTGCTTCAATGATGGATTATTATATGGATGGTTTGGATGGCCACCTGGCCTGAGAAGGGCGATTGCTGCCAATGTTACAACACTGCAGAATAGTGACAGGATGCGGTTGTGCTAGGTGCACAAGGGCACATGGGACACTTACAGTCATAAGAATGAAAGAAGAGGGGCTCAAGCCTGTATGGTCACATGGTGTTCACACGAGTGATCATTCTGAACTCCAGTCATGAGGAGCTGTTGTAGTTGCACAAAGAAGCTGCACAAAAAAACACATGCCTGCCCTTCTTCCAGCAGACACCCTGGACGCCCTCAGGAGGAGTCCAGGTAACAATATGCTGCCCTTACACTAGAGCTGCACAGCTTCTGACGCTCAAAAAGGTGCTCTCTATAACAAAACAGTCAGGAGCTTATTTCTGTTTTTGACGTAGAGTCACACTAGACAGCTTGCTGTTCCCTTAATTGTTGGTCCCATTCCACATCTCTTGGCATACATTACATTCCCTCTCCTGGTTGGGGCCCTGAAATAAATAGAATTTTGAGCAACATCATTTCACAAGATTTAGATACTAAAATAAAGAGCCGCCTATTTAATGAAAAACTTACAGGATTTAAAGAAAAACTTACAGGATCTTGACATCTTTAAGAGAATTTTAAAGCGTACACGAGTTTTCAAAAAGCATGCATAATGGCTTTGCTTCTTTGTACAATGATAACCATGAGGGGGCTTCCCTAAAGTCTCTTTCAGCCATATTATTCCATGTTTCAGCTGCACAGCTAAATGCATATCTCTCAGAAGCAGTGGGTGTATCCCTTCTGCCAGTACTGTATGCAGTGACCTCACTTCCTTTACTATACACTATGTCTGTTTTCTTCTATGAAGCTCAAAAAGCTAATAAGGAGGGATGCATCACAATTAAAGAACAGCAGGATGCTCCTGTGATGTTTAGAAGCAGTTCTTTTATCAGGCTCAGGATCTCAGCTAGCTCTGACACGCCCCCATTTCCTCTCAGCTGAGTTTCTGTTACAAAGAGATGCCTAGTGGCCATAACTTTACAGCTTTTTTCAGGTGGATGCAGACAGATTTGTTTAATAAAGTGATTTAGAAATGTGCTATTTACACCATTTCTCTGTTAAATGAAATTGTGTGAAAGTACTGAGCAAGCCACACACAAATTATATAGGGTGGTGCCCAGAGGATAGCCCCATTTGCGGCTCGACTGGCTAGGATGTCATCACATGACAGCCCCAGTGGCAACTGGTGCATATGCAGTGAACCAATGTGTAGTGGCCACAGTTCCATCTACCACTGGCGTTGGCTTGACCCAATGTTGCCATTTTGGGAGATAAATGATGGGGTCACTTATTATTAATGTGAGGCTCATGGTGTTATTACTTTAATAATAAGTGACCCCATCAAGTATCTCTGTGGGTGATTTTTTTATTTTTTTGGCGTGGTATCAAATTGGTATCAAGTATCCCACTACTTTTCGTTGTATTGAAATCGAACTCAAAATTCTGGTGGCAACTCTAGTTAGAACAAGAATGATAACAGCACAGAAAGGTTGTGATGCCTATAGACCCGTTTTGGCAGTGTGACTGTGGGGAAGGGGAGAGCCCACATGTGGGGAACAGCCATTGGTCTACTTTATTCATCACTGCAGCTATATCTTGGCGCTGCTAAATGTATACCACAAAAAGTCCACAGATAGTACACCACAGAAGAATATACCCTAAATGGTTTCCTACGGCTCCATACAACTAAAAGATTGTATGGAGCCGTATGGGCAGGAGGTCTGATGAGTATTCAGACTAAAGACCCTTTTAGACGGGCCGATGTGTCTCCCTGCCCGAGCGCCAATCAGCGATATCGGCGCTCGGGCAGGGAGCCTTTACACGGCCCGATGAATCGAGCGCCGGGCCGCACGAGTGATCGCTGTATCACTCGTGCGGCCGGGAAGCTCCATACTGTCAGGCGCACATCGCCTGTTTACACAGGCCGATGTGCGCCCGACAGATTGGATCTTTTGGTTTCTACAAAAGATCCAATCAGCCGACGAACGAGCGTTTTGCTCGTTCGTCGGCTGATTAGGGCCACTTTTACACGGGCCGATTATCGGCACTAGCGTTCCTAGGAACGATTTTTCGGCCGATAATCGGCCCGTGTAAAAGGACCTTTAGGGGCTGTGCGCCTCATATTGCCTTTGTCCCTCAGTCATTGCCTGAGTGGTCACCTTGCCCCCACTATTACTGTGTTGTCTGTTATGTTACATAGGACTGCAGGTAACATCTACTACACTATCTGTACTAGAGTCATCGCTGTGTTATCTGTGCTTTTACATAGGACTGCAGGTAACATCTACTACATTGTCTGCACTATGTTCATGAACATATATGATAAATATGATATTTGCCATGTATCTTCATGAGTGAAGACTATGGCCTCCAGACATAACTTTGTTTGGGGCCCTAGAAATGCCAAGTCCACCCCTGACCAGTAGGTCCAGTCATAGGCTGAGCAATTCCATTTCTTGAGTGGAACCAGGAGACCTGCAAAGTCTTCTGGAATTCACAGAAGGGACACTTAGGGGAATCGGTAAGGCGAGTATAACTTATTTAATGCTATTCGGAACGTTAATAAAATAATACCAAATTGGCCAGACAACCACTTTAAGCGACTGGCTAGAGCGATCACGTGTTGGTATAGGCTATCGTTTCTGCTGGCGGGTAAACAAAGACTTGTGGGGCATCATCTTTGTGACATTTAACCTTGGGAACACCCTTTTAATGGCTTATGCACACAAATGTTGATTCATTTCAATGGGCCCACAAAAAAAAACAAAAAAAAAAAAAAACGGAAGTTACTCCGTGTGCATTCCATTTCCGTATGTCCGTTCTTCAAAAAAATAGAACCTAACAGACAAGGATAGGACTGTTCTATTAGGGCCAAGTTGTTCTGTAAAATGCAGAATGCACACGGATGTCATCTGTATTTTTGCAGATTCATGTTTTGCGGACTGATAATAAAAAACATAAAAAATGTTTTGCGGACTCTTGCACAGCGCCCTAACTACAAGACCATTAATCCTGCTGCGTATTACGTGATATGACAGTTACTTTTATCTCACCATTCCTGCTGGTTTATGCAATTCTTGCCTTCCTCAGCAGAAGCCATGCTCTCTATACGCCATGGCAATTAAATAGAATGCACTTGTGATAATAAGATACAAATTACAATGGAAATGCAGACTCCACAATGGCCGCTGTTGAAAACCTTTTGGTATGTTCAGTGATTGCGGGACTCTTAATATTTTATTGCTTTTAGATTTCTATAGAGTGAAACCTTTTGGAGAAGTTTAGAAATCCTCACCATCCTCTTTAAGAAACCACTAACTATAGTGGTCGCAACAGTCAAAGTTGCAACTGGGCCCACATGCCCTATCCCGAGGATAGGTCATCAATATCAGAATCGTGGACAACTCCCCAACAAGTGAATGGGCCTGGACTGCAGTATGAAGCACGGCCGCTATCCAATGTATGGTGCTGTGCTTGGTATGCTCTGAGGAAGCCAAAAAGAGAGTCAGACCCCCATTGATCAGATATTGACGACCTATCCTGAGGATAGGTCATCAGTATTGTTCTCAGAGTAAACCTCTCTACATCTATTATGGGCATCACTATAGTAACCGCACAATTGTATTGTCATGTATACAGCGCAACTGAGCAGAGGCCTGGGACGGGAGCGGCTGCTTCAATGATGGATTATTATATGGATGGTTTGGGCAGGAGGTCACAGGAGGTTCTGTCTGCTGTATAATAGACTGCCTCCCCATTCTACACAGGCTTATTTCAGGCCCCTCACACTAAGGGCTCATTCAGATGATCGTATGTTTGTGTCCACATCCGATCCACAAAATTCTGGAACAGATGCAGACCCATTCATTTCAATGGAGAACATGTCGTAGTCTTGTTCACAATTGCGGACAAGAATAGGCATTTCTATCATAGGGCTGGTCGTTCCGTTAGGCACGGAACACACACAGACAGTATTTGTGTTTTGCAGACCGCAAAAACAGATACGGTCGTCTGAATGAGCCCTTAGGGAAACTGCGTTGGAATCAGTGTAGAAAAATGCCTCATATTACATAAGAAGTCAGGCAACTGGATCTAAACAAGCGAGACACGGTTAAGAACATCTAGAAGGCCTATGTATATAGTCTTTGAAGACTCGATAACAAATGCTTTCCAAATTTATCTCTTTTTTTCTACAGAATGTGTCAAGAAATTACAACTTTTGACGATAACAAAAATGTAAACTGTAAAAGGATGAATGATAAGGATAATGCGAGTTGCTCTATAAGTGATTCATAAGGTCTTATCTAGCTGTGCCTCTCGTTTCTAAGACTTACAAGATAAGTTATGTCTTCTCCTGGGTTTTACCCAATATATTTTCCTGTCGTCCCAGTTGCCACCGCTTACAGATCACACACATTTTTCAGCATAGACGAGCCATTAATGGTTCAGCCGCCTAAGACACAGATTTTGCATAAAACCCCCACAATTATTTACCTTTCATACAAATCCACTCATCCATATACCCAGACTACGCCTCCGATCAATGTTTCCCCAAGGCAGCGTGTAATTTGTCGGTAAATTATTCAGGAGGCTGTTTCAACAAACAACACATCACTGCTCTACAGCTTTTACTTTGCCTTTCCAAAGCGGGAAGGTGAAGCCATGTTTGCTTCATGCCTGGGTATATGAACAAGACGGCTGTCAGCAGGACTCACTGTGGGCTGAGGGGGGTGGAAAGTCCTGGTTCTGGATGTCTAAACCACCTTACCAGGCTAAACCCATCCAACTGGCCCGTTTTCATTCTCCAAATAGCAAACAGCACTTAGGCCAGGTCATAATGCAATGCTGGAGTAGACCACCAAAAATTCACAGGTGACTTGAGGGGCATCTGTCAGCAGATTTGTACCCAGGCTGACCTGTTACATGTGGCAGCTGAAGGCACCTGTGTTGGTCCCATGCTCATATGTGCCAGCATTGCTGAGAACAATGATGTTTTAATATAAGCAGATGGGCCACTAGAAGCAATGGGGGCGTTACAGTTACACCTAGAGGATCTGTGCTCTCTGCATCTGCCACGCTCTCCCACTTTGACAGATGCTCTTTAAAGGGAACCTGTCGGCAAAAATCAGTCTCCAAGCTTTAACATCTCATGTTGTTTCCAAAGGTATTCTTACATCATTATTCTGTCTTCTGAACGCAGCGAAATTCATCTTTATTCATCTTGAATTCAAGGTTGTCGCACCAAGTTCTGTCCCTTCTTCCTTGACTGAAGTTTCCTCTCACAAGTAATATCTCCTGGCTTCTCCTTGCCTGTACTGGGGAACGTCAATCAAAGGAGAAGGGGCAGGAGAAGGACTTGAGCGTAGAAACCTTGACTTCAGGCAAAAAGGTGCCAGCCTCCTTGACTTCAAAGCGCTGATTAGCGCTATACAACAGGAACAGTGAATAAGTATAATTTTCAATGCATTTGTAAGACAAAAGAACCATCGGGGATAAGGCTACTTCCACACTTGCGGTGCGGGGCTCCGGCATGCTGTTTCCGGTGACCTTTCAGCAAGGGTTAACGTGCTGCGGCCGGATCCGCGGCCCACCCGATTACAGTGAATGGGGCCGGAGCACAGTTGCGGCCCCACACGTGCACTTGCGGTAGCACGGATCTGGCGGGCTGTTCACCCACCGGAACAGCCTGCTTGAGCCACGCACCGCAAGTCTGGAAGTAGCCTAACATAAACTGACTGGCAAGGTATTGCAGGTGGTTTGGAGGCCAATATCATGCTGACAGGTTCCTTTAAATGTAGGACTGGGTGATTTTGCAAAAAAATAAAAAAAATTAATGGACAGTTATTGATTTTTCTCAAATATTATAATTTTTCCGCCAGCTATACCTCTATATACAGATAACCATAACCATGATGACTACGTCCATTACCTCAAGGATCACTGGGGAGAGCTGAAGAAACCAGAAGAAAACTGGAGAGAATAAGAAAAGATGGGGGAGAGAGTTAAAGGGAACCTGTCATCTCGGAACCCCCCCCCCTGAACTAGAGTAAGCGGTGTATAGTGTAAGTGATGCTGAATCCGAATATGTAAGTTTTATCTTCATACTCACTTCCATTCCGACGCTGTGCTCCCACAAACCAGCGCTGAAATACATTCACAGGACTCTTCTTTGAGTCCTCTCCATTATATGAGTGAGCACCGGAGTCCACCGAGTGCATTTTACTGCAGGTTTGTGGGAGCGCAGTGTCAGAATGGAAGCGAGTATGAAGATAAAACGTACATATTCGGATTCAGCACCACTTACACTATACAACACTTACTCTAGTTCAGGGGGTGTTTCGGAGATGACAGGTTCCCTTTAAGTACAATCTGTGTGAGGGGCCCGGACATATGGGGAGGGGACTTTATAGGTCATGGATAACCCCTTTAAACTCTGCTGAGGGGTAAATATAATTGTATTCAGTCTAGGCAATGTTCTGTGGGCTAAGCAGCCAGGACTGATACAGTGTAGCAAACCATCAGAGAGCTCTGTATAGCTGGAGCTCACCTGCACAACTCAAGAACTGCGGCACAGTCTGTCCTTGACCTTACTGGATAGAGATTTCAATGCAGGCAGCTGTATTTAAAATGTACAGATACTGCAGAGATAGAGAGAGGAATAAAGAGCGCAATAAAGAGCGAGAAAGATCAGGGTCAAGAGATAAATCATCTGTGTAGAGAACAAAACTTCTCCCACTCCTGGCAATGTCCGATTCATTTCCACATGGAGAGATTTTCTGTTAGATTAACCCGTCTTCTGCTGGAGGGGATCATAGAAATGCAGAGCGGAGCCGCTGGCACAAGATATATTGAAAGGTTATTTCTAGTTCTTAATAAAGGGAGGAAATTTCTTCTAGCTGAAGGGACACGCTCACAGGGCCAAGGAGGCAACAAAATCAGCAACCATTAACCGTTTCCGATTCCTGATTGTACATGATACACACCATGTATAAACTATCCTTCCTTCAGTTCTGTTGGAAGAACCTTAACTTGTTATTAACCAATCGGATTCCTGATTTCAGAGCCTGTCTTTCCACTATAAGGCTACTTTCACATTTACACTTTCCCTTTCCGCTATTGAAATCCGTCATAGGGTCTCAATAGCGGAGGAAAACGCTTCCGTTCCGTCATTACTCACAATGTAAGTCAATGGTGCCGGATCAGTTTTCTCAGACAGAAAATAAAACCGTCCCCCATTGACTTACAGTGGTTTTAGAGACGGATCCGTCTTGGCTATGTTAAAGATAATACAGCCAGATCCGTTCATAACTAATGCAGACGGTGGCATTATTATGATGGAAGCAATGTGAAACTAGCCTAATGGCCATTTAAAGAGGAGCTGTCACATCTCCTGACTTCTCTGTTTTAGTAACTGCTTGTACTCCTCACATAAAAACAATTCAGGAGCATCTATTTTTATGATCCTATGATGTACCATTCCTTTATTATTCCTGCTAGAAGGTATGAGTAAATTAGTAGCAGTTTGTAGAGAAGGTCCAGATGGGTGCTACCAGTTAGGGGGTGTCCCTGCACAATCTGACATTGGCAGCACTGATTGGATAGCATCAGACTGTGCAGGGACACACCTCCAACTGGCCACGATGACACCCAACTGTCAATCTATTTCTAAAAATTACAAATATTTGCTGAGATAGACATTACAGGAGAGGTGACATGTCCTCTAAAGAAGCAGTCCCCAACACCAGGCCGCGGATCATCTGGTACTGGTCCGTGGGGAGTGCCGGTGTTGAAATGTTGCCTCCTGTGCCCTGTGGTTTAGCCTCATAGGCTGTGGGCCGCTAGGCCTGAAGGTGCCTGAGGCACTACTGGGGGGAGCTACAGCCCTCAATGTATGTGGGTTGAGTGTGTGCAGTCAGGCAGTCTCATGCCGACATATGATCCCGGAAGTGCCCGCGAACTATTTAGGCTGAGGAGCGCAGCGCTGGTCCGGTAAGGAAATTATCATCATCAACTGGAGCAAATTAAAAAAAAAAAACAAATAAATTGGATAACCCCTTTAAAAGGAGTTGTCCGAGAAGCGCAGTGGTCCCCATGTGGCCGCCACTTCCAGCCTGGGATTACAACCTGCAGCATAAGCGCGAGTCTGATTCTCTCATAAGGCACTTGAAAGAGTTTCAGACTCATGCATGTGCTGCAGGTTCTAACCCCAGGCTGGAATCACGCACCGTACATGAAACCAAAAGCTACGCTCGCAAAAGACCGCAGCGCATCTCAGATAACCCCTTTACGGCCTATACTGCATATTGTTGGCAGCCCTACCAGGCATTTTATCTGGGTTAATAGTGTTGATCCTGCTGACAGATACATTCAATAATGACAACTACATCAATGGAGAAATAAGAATAGAAAAGATAAGGCTGTCGGTATGTGATGAGGCTACCCCCCCCCCCAAAGTCTTTAAAAAAAAAACAAAAAAAAACAAAAAAAAAAAAAAAACACCTGGCTGATGATGTCATTAGCTTTCAGCCTCTAAATATATTCCGGAAATCATTTATATAGCAGACATTTAATTAGAGCATCTATGATAGGGGATGTTTGTGCTGTCACATCCAGGCTTGCTTTATCTCAATAGTGTGGTACTGGCAGGATACGCCGGTGAAGAGAAAAGCTGCTTCTGTTATCCTCCCACTCAGGACCAGCTGCTGGGACTACAAATATTTAATGCCTGAACATGCAGCAGACCTCCTCTGCTCCTGGCACCGCCATCCGCGTTTGCCACTTCTACAAAACAGACGGGCACCGAGCAAAAAACAGGCGCTGATAAGTGGCACATAAGAATAATAGGAGGAGGGCACATGTACCCCGAATATAAGCCTGTAGATTTCTGCAAAATCTCTTAAAATAAGGGGTTTTCCCATCTCAGACAATGCCCCCATTGTCTGATAGGTGTGGCTGAGAACAGAGCCCCAAAGTTGTGGCAAGCGCAGTCCCCCTTCATTCATTTCTATGGGGGCACTATTTCCATCGGCCCCATGGAAATGAATGGGGGCGGTGGACACGCAAGTGCGGTGAGCTCCCATTCACTTCTATGGGGAGAGCACTTGGTGGTGGCCAGGGTCCTCTGGCCACCACCTTCCCCACTCCATTCTTGGTGTAGTTGCGGGTCTTGCACCTATCATACAATGGAGACATAGCTTAGCGATATACCCCCATTGTCTCAGATGGGAATATCCCTTTAAAATAATAAATGACTCGGTGCCCTTCTTTTCATCTTTTCAGCTGCAGATCCGCCGATTCCCAGGATCCTCTTCTGCCATCAAAGATGGCCGCACTACTTCTCAGACCACCTGATGCCTACTGTGCCTTTGGTAGTCCCATACACTTCCTGATGCCCTCGGATTGGCCAACACTATTCACATGAGCAGTGCTGGCCAATCCAAGAGCAAAGCTGGACATGCAGGAAGTGTCTAGGACAGGGATCAGCAATCTTAGACACTCCAGCTGCACATGTACTTGGCTGTTCTTGTATCTCCCACAGAAGTGAAAGAATAATTCTGTGAGTTGTAGTTTCAGAACAGCTGGAGTGCTGGAGGTTCCTAATCAGTGGTCTACGTCTACCAAAGCACAGTGAGCATCGAGTAGAGAGTAGAGCCTGAGAAGTGGTGCAGCCATCGTTGATGGCAGAAGAGGGGTCCGGGAATCAGTGGATCTGAAGCTAAAAAAATAAAAAGGAGGTCAGCATGTAAGTGTTCTGTTTGTTCTCCCATTAAGCCTCATTCACACATCAGTGTTCCACATACATGTGCTGTACATGTTCTCCAGCATGTGTACCCATTCACTTTAATGTGTGTATTCACACATCAGTTTTTTAGCACGGAAGCATGCTCTATTTTGTCAGTTCATGGATACATTACACCCTTTATAGTCTATGGGTCCGTGAAAACCACGGATGCAATCCGTGTTTCACGGATCATTAGGAAGAGATACTTTGAAAATTATTTTTGAGCTGTGCAGGGTCAGTGAAACACAGATGACACACAGACAGCAAAAAATGGACATGCGGACCCAACACAGATCCATCACAGACAGCTTCACGGAGGCATCACTGACCACTTTTTCACGGATTTAAGCATGGACATGTGAATGAGGCTTTAGTGTGGGGTCAGAGCATTCTGAAAATGGGCAGATGAAGTTGGGTGGTCCCAGTATGCAGATAGAGGAAGATCCGGCCAATGTAAGAGATGCACGCATGTAATAAATCTGTTGCATCCTCTGCTGACTGCGCCAGAAACTGAAATCTACACCAGTTTTCTGACATCCTTTCCATTAGGCTCTGTCAAGAAAGTGGTGTACATAAAAACTTACAAAACATCTGCACAAAAGGTAATTTGTGCCAATTTCTGACTTTTTTAAGCCAAAAACCTGGTGTAAAGCCTTTGTAAAGGACTCTTGCTTCTGGATGGAGAGTCATTTTACACAGTTGAAGAAAATGGAAACCTGACAGACCCATAATACATCAATGGCAGGAGGGAAAAAATGGATCAGAACAGATGAATCATGTAAAAACAGATGCCAATTATCATCTACCCACAGGATAGGTAATACATATCTGATTGTGGAGGAAGACTGACTGTTGGGACCCCCTGAGATCCCAAGAACAAGGGGTCATCCTCAGTGCATGTCACCAGCTCCATTTACGGGACTGATGGAGCACTGTCTACATGATAGAAATGAATGGAGCACTGGACCACGCCATTCACGTCGAGGACTTGGTGACCCCTTGGAATATTTATAGAAATGAATGGAGCAGTGGACCACTCCATTCACGTTGAGAACTTGGTGACCCCTTGGAATATTTATAGAAATGAATGGAGCAGTGGACCACTCCGTTCACGTCCAGGACATGGTGACCCCTTGGAATATTTATAGAAATGAATAGAGCAGTGGACCACTCCGTTCACGTCCAGGACATGGTGACCCCTTGGAATATTTATAGAAATGAATGGAGCAGTGGACCACTCCGTTCACGTCTAGGACATGGTGACCCCTTGGAATATTTATAGAAATGAATGGAGCAGTGGACCACTCCATTCACGTCCAGGACATGGTGACCCCTTGGAATATTTATAGAAATGAATAGAGAAGTGGACCACTCCGTTCACGTCCAGGACATGGTGACCCCTTGGAATATTTATAGAAATGAATGGAGCACTGGACCACTCCGTTCACGTCTAGGACATGGTGACCCCTTGGAATATTTATAGAAATGAATGGAGCACTGGACCACTCCATTCACGTCCAGGACATGGTGACCCCTTGGAATATTTATAGAAATGAATGGAGCAGTGGACCACTCCATTCATGTCCAGGACATGGTGACCCCTTGGAATATTTATAGAAATGAATGGAGCAGTGGACCACTCCATTCACGTCCAGGACATGGTGACCCCTTGGAATCTTTATAGAAATGAATGGAGCAGTGGACCACTCCATTCACGTCCAGGACATGGTGACCCCTTGGAATCTTTATAGAAATGAATGGAGCAGTGGACCACTCCATTCACGTCCAGGACATGGTGACCCCTTGGAATCTTTATAGAAATGAATGGAGCAGTGGACCACCCCATTCACGTCGAGGACTTGGTGACCCCTTGGAATCTTTATGGCTCCCTACATGCACAGCCATACAGGCAACATGACCATGTGCTCAAGTCGTAAAAAATTAATGATAAATCACATCCACAATCCAGCTGAACCAGCCATTTACTTGTGTACGCTCTACTTATGTATGATTAGCCATCTGTACAGTTAATTCCTGTCCCTGCTTGACTTAATATTAATTAATATACCATTCGGTAGAGGTCACAATCTGCGAGAGTCAGCAATGCAGTGAAGCATTTTTACTGTTTAGTCACAAACTCTTTAATTACTTCCAACATTGGCTTGTCACCTTGAAATAAAAGTGTGACCTATGAACATACAACATATTGATATCCCCCCCCAAATAGATTTACATACCCCGCAAAGCCTCCCCAGCCACTACATGACCTCTTACCTCTGAAGCCAACGAGCTTGGGTGGAGATTCCCCCATGAGTAAAGAGACGCTAGAATTTTAGATGGTTTTTAACTAAGCTAGCTTTTTCTTCTCTCCGGTCTCATCACTATTCAAGACTAATGACATCAGTGTCATAAAATGACATCAGTTTAACGTGATGGTCATGAAACCGACCTAAACTGGTGGATAAAGAGTCATCTGCCTGGCCTCAGGCCAGCTCATGCTCCATGTTATGTCTCCTTTCGATGTTCGTGGATCAGTAGCATCACCTAACGGTAGTCCAACTTAGAAATATATTCTCCTCAGAGTTTTATGTTCACCTACATCTCAGACTGTGCTGCAGTAACGGCATGTCCGTCTACCCACATGACCGCTGCAGCCAATCACTACAGTGGGTAGATGGACATGCAGCACAAAAAGCATCAGAGTATTGTCACTGGAATAGAAGGGGACTTCTCAGGTGAGTAATGAAATATGTATTATTTTATAGCATATCCCCATCCCTTGTCCAAATTTTTGCTGATCTCAAAAAATCCATTTAAAGGAGTGGAATATTGATGACCTACCTAATCAGTTGGGGTCTGACACCAGGCACCCATAGCTGGTTGAAGAGTTGGTGACGGGCTGGGAAGAGGCCTCAGCCATCAGTGACAGCTGTAGCCTCTTCAAACAACTGATCTGCAGGGGTGATGGGTGTCCTGTGGATAGGTCGTCAATATTCTCCTCACGAAGAACCCCTTAAATTTTGTGCATGTGAGAGGACACTGGAGACAAACAGCATCATTAATATATATGGTTACTATTAGAGTTGAGCGAACGTGCTTGTAACGAGCACTGTACTGCTCGGATCCCCTGCGCTTGAATGGCCGCAGCCATCCGGATCCGTCCTCCTCACCCGACTGCAAGTCAGTGGGGACGGATCCGTTGGGTATGACACACTCGTGTGTCATACCAAACGGATCCGTCCCCATTGACTTACAGTCAGGTGAGGACGGATCCGGATGCCTGCGGCCATTCAAGCGCAGGGGATCCGAGCAGTACAGTGCTCGTTACGAGCACGTTCGCTCAACTCTAGTTACTATCCACTGCCATTGTA
This sequence comes from Rhinella marina, assembly GCA_900303285.1. Classification (NCBI taxonomy): domain Eukaryota; kingdom Metazoa; phylum Chordata; class Amphibia; order Anura; family Bufonidae; genus Rhinella; species Rhinella marina. The sequence goes on along the minus strand of ONZH01023402.1, from coordinate 26,911 downwards.
TTTAGGGTGATGAAGTCCATGAGGGTGTACTGGCATGTGATGAGCCTCACCCATGTGCTACACAAAAAAAAAAACTTTAATTTTTCAACTTCTGCTGTTTTTTGCTTTCCCTTCATCATCACTGCCATCTGACAACCGTAGCAGTGTGAAATAATCACAAAATTAGAAGGGTCACTTGTTCACGACCAGAACACGTAGATCTTGAAATGCGAACATTTGAGTTATTGATTTCTATGTTCCATGGCCAGACGCTCATCAATATGTGAAGCACATCCCCTGTACACCAAATTCTAGAGATTATCCTCATACTTTCCCTTGGGAAACCATTAAAGTGACGCTCCAGGTAAAGAAAAAAAAAAAGAAAAAAAAAAAAATAATAAAAATCACACCAATCGAGGAACAAACAGAACACTTACGTGGTGACCGCCTTTTCATCTTTTTAGTTGCAGATCTGCTAATTCTCAGACAATGCTTCTCTGGATGTCAGCACCTGGTGCACACTGTGCTTCAGTAGCTGAAAAGATTTCCTACTTATCTGGCCATGCTCTTGGATTGGCCGGCACTGTTCACGTGAGCAGTGGTGGCCAATCCCAGGGCAGCAGGAAGTGTCTTGGACTACCAAATGTACAATCTTTCTTCTATATACAATTTTCTTATATTCTCCTTTGAATATATAATTAATTTTCCATATTTTGGACTACAAAGTCATATTTGGTGGCTGATTTTCAACACAATATTTAGCGTGTATTCTGTGTTGAAATCTGCGTGAAAACCACATTTTTGCACCTGCCCCCCAAAAAAAACAATGCCAGCCCCTGTTTCCAGGTGTAAATGTTATAAAAATTTCCCAGGGCAGGAATCCCGACCCCAGCATGGCCTCCGAACACAGCGTAAAATTGTCCATATGACAATATTTTAAAAAGGGGGCTCGCAACTATTTTTGGACTAAAATAGGCTCAAGTCCTTTAGTAAATGTACCCCAGTGTCTGATCCTTTTCTCCTCCGACATCATCTATCGGGAAGAGTCAGGAGTTCCCCATACACATTGGACTGCCTAAAATGGTGGGTTTGGACGATAGTAATCTGACGTGTACAGGTGTCTTGGACCATAGGCCGGAGCTGCATCTCGTAACTCCCTGCATTCTACTATTTACGGGCTCATGTACCCGACCGTTATCGTCCTGGTCCGTGTTTCTGCCGGCTGACCATGGCCCCCCTGAACTGATTGTATCATAGCGTTTTATGATGCAGCCACCTCATATCTGATCACAGATCTTCTGTACTGAACTGTGAGTTCAGATATGGACTTGACTGCATCATAAAAAGGTAAAAGAGAAAAAAAAGCAGAGAAGGCGCGCCACATGTGCCTGATCAATATGTTATATATTATTGTCCTGATGAAGGAGGCACTGTACCTCTGAAACGCGTAGACATTCTTTCAATAAATTACATATGCTACATCAATAACCTACGGTGTAGTTCTATGTCTGATGACAGCGCCTAAAGTAAGGATCCTATCTTCTCTTCTACTACTTGACTGCATCATAAAACACTATGACACAATCAGTTCGGGTCAGGGGAGCCGCGGTCGGCCCAGCAGACACACAACCATGTTTCCCGGGCCGATCGCGGTTGTGTCCATGAACTCTTACTCTGAATGGATTTTTTTGTGGCTGAGGAGGAAAAGATGATGCTTTCCTAAAATAACAGACTGTATTCAAAAAAAGGTATTCACATGTCCTACTGATCAAGTAAATCAGTAAAAAGTGGTTTGAGAGCTTGAGTTATCTCCAATCTCAGATCCTTAAAGGGGTGGTCAGATTTAAATAAAAACTGGGGCTGCCCCTGTACATTTGCTAAAAAAAAAAATCAAAAGAAGCCATACTAATCCCGTTTCTCCCATCTCCTTTAACCCCTCAAAGCTGACCACAGCACTTGCTGATAGGTTGTCATGGTAGCCAGGGGCCTAGCAATGGTTCCCAGGCCTACCATGTACCACAGCCTGTTAGTCCTGGGCTACACTGCAACTTTTTGTAGCACTACTGATTGATTTTAACTATTGAGTGACAGCTGCAGTCCAGGATATTGCATTCAAGTGAACACATTCATTTGGACCGAGCTGTAGTTCAATAGTTAAAATCAGTCACGCTACAAAAAGTCGCAGTGTAGCTCAGGCCTTACGTCTTGCTGAGGACTCCGCTGAAGTAGATAAAATGTGTTTTTTTTATGGTAACTACCGTAAGAAACCCGGTGAGGGATCGAGTGCTGGCAATAGCCTCCTTTAGACCTCCTTCACACAAGCAATAAGGTGCGCATCAGGGTCTGTTCAGTGAAAAACACTGCAATTGTGTTTCAGTTTTTTCATGCAGGTGAGCTGAAAAATAATAATCAGCATCACTTAGAACTATCTGTGAAAAATGGACCATGCATGGATGCTGTCCATATGCTGCAAGTTTTTTTTTTTCCACTGAGCCATTGACTTAAATGGGCCAGTCACCCGTGAAAAACTGATGAAAACAGAACATACTGTCATTTCTCCTGAACGGACAGACGGTCAGTGAAAAATAATGCTCAAGTGCATATACTAGTGAAAATTAATGGGTCAGTGTACAGTCCGGATGAGAGCAGTTGCTGAAATGGACCGCATCTGGACACAAGAAAAAATAAAAAATAAAATAAATCACTTGCGTGAAATTAGCTTTAGGCCTCGTTCACATTTCAGTTTTTCACTGATGTGTTCTGTCATTTTCCACATACCCATCGATTGAAATGTGCGTGGTCACATTTCAGTATTTTTTCTGACCGTTGGTCAGTAACAAAAAAGAATCGTTGAGACATGCACTACTTCAATACGTGATGCGGTCCAAACACGCGCATTGAGAAAATCACGGACACAACACGGATCGCATCCATGTTGTGCCCGTGTTACGTCCATTTTTCACTGAAGACTGACGGGAGATTCTTTGGAAAATAATTTTCAGCTGAGCAACTTCTGTGAATTATGGATGACACACGGATGGGAAAACGGACACATAGACCAACCACGGATCCTTCAAACACATACTTTTTTTTCACAGACGTGACACAGACTGCAAAATGTTTACAGTCGTGTGCAAAGGGCCTTCGGGTACAGCCACACTTTCACATGTTAATTTGCCAAAGATTTTTATACAAAAAGCATGTAAATCTCCCAACAAGCCCTCCGGCTGACTGTAGTAGCCATCTACATACACATCCTCTATGACATCATCAGTACGCCTTGATGAATTATGGTTGCACATCGGCACCATGAGCAATAATACAGCGTTATCTGAAATTAGCGCAATTTAAACGGCAGAAATGCAGATAGTCAACGCTCTGGCCTGTGAGTGGCTTGCTGTTACTGTGACAACAGCCTGGCCCAATCACAGTCATTTTCAAGTTGAATCCAGTTTTCGACAGGTTAAAAATCACATTCCTATTACCGATATAAAAATTTTTAAAAAAGTTATTTGTTTAAAAAAATGTTTTCATCAATAATATTTTACAGGGTTGTTTGCAGGCGGTGCAACTCATAGAGGGGGCCTATGGTGCAGCAGCATTAAATTACCGAATGCAAATTCACCGGTGCACTCGCATCTAAATTGTATTCGCATGGGCGTCTATGAGAGCTGCCTCGTGCCAGGAATATATCACAGTAAGGAGGCGGATGGAGCACCCACGGGGCACCCAATAGATCTGATCAGTCCAGCTGAAGGACTGCTGCAGATCGTTCTACCTGTTTAGCATACATATTACCCCCCCCCTGCCAGGATTACCAGTGCTTGGGAGAAGGCTGTGGGTCCCCTGCATGATGCCCAATCTGCAGTGCTTTACATAACACAGTCCGATCTGCCTGTGCAGATCACTGCTGGGTATCATTCAGACGAGCCCTATGCAGCAGTGCTGTGTGGTCTCCATCATACAGCAACAATGGCACATCACCCCCATACTCCTGCCTGTCAGGCCCATCATGCAGCACTCCATGCTGACAGCATTCACACAGCATGCACTGGATTTATTAGAAGGCTGCAGTTACTATACCTTCTATAGCAGTGCTGTGGGATGATGGGTTGGTCTTCTCACTCTGGTCATGTCTCAACCTGTCATCCGTTTTTTTTTCTATACACTCATTTAAATACGTACGTACATTGCAGTAAAAATCCCCTAACCAACCTGCTGCATTATCCCCGGCTCACACGAAGCCTTTAAATCCAGCCTGGAAGCTAGATCCTAGTGGCGGGCTCTAGGACCTGTGCCGACGTCACGATCATGTGAGCGGTCACGTGCTGGGGGAGGGGTCGCTCTGCGTTGTGGCGCTGTCACCTTAGCGGGTCATTGAGGCTGGTCTGTTGTATGTGTAGTATGAAGAGTAGGATGAGATGCATGTAGCAGAGGTGTGTGTGTGCGCCTGAAACTAAGATATAGATGTCAGGGCAGCAGAGTGCTGTGTGTGTAAGGTGCACATAGCAGAGATGTGTGTGTGTGTCCTGATAAGGCAAATGCACTGGTGCTCTGTGTGTGCATGAAGCAGAGCTGTGTGTGTGAGTCTGAAACAGAGATCACTTTATGTACATAAGTGCATGTATGGGAAAGCCAGTGATTTGTGTATACGGTGCATATAGCAGAGCTGTCTGTGGGTTAGGTGCATGCCGATAAGTTGTATGCGGTGGAGCAGTCTGTGAGGACAAGGTGTACGCGGTGGAGCAGTCTGTGCGGACAAGGTGTACGCGGTGGAGCAGTCTGTGCGGACAAGGTGTACGCGGTGGAGCAGTCTGTGCGGACAAGGTGTACGCGGTGGAGCAGTCTGTGCGGACAAGGTGTACGCGGTGGAGCAGTCTGTGGCGGACAAGGTGTACGCGGTGGAGCAGTCTGTGCGGACAAGGTGTACGCGGTGGAGCAGTCTGTGCGGACAAGGTGTACGCGGTGGAGCAGTCTGTGCGGACAAGGTGTACGCGGTGGAGTTGGGACAGGGTCGGGGGCAGTCTGTGCGGACAAGGTGTACGCGGTGGAGCAGTCTGTGAGGACAAGGTGTACGCGGTGGAGCACTCTGTGAGGATAAGTTGTACGCGGTGGAGCACTCTGTGAGGATAAGTTGTACGCGGTGGAGCAGTCTGTGAGGATAAGGTGTACGCGGTGGAGCAGTCTGTGAGGATAAGGTGTACGCGGTGGAGCAGTCTGTGAGGATAAGGTGTACGCGGTGGAGCAGTCTGGGGTAAGGTACGGGGAGAGTCTGTGAGGATAAGGTGTACGCGGTGGAGCAGTCTGTGAGGATAAGGTGTACGCGGTGGAGCAGTCTGTGCGGACAAGGTGTACGCGGTGGAGCAGTCTGTGAGGATAAGTTGTACACGGTGGAACTGGAATCACATTGTTCTGTCCTTAGATAGCTGGTTGTCATTCACTGAGGAGAACAGAGTGCTCCCCTTGTGAATATGCTGGACTCTTACCTATGAGTCCAGTATAGCTGCAGCGGTGCGGATTCCTTTAGCGGACATACACACACACATACAGTCATGGCCAAAAGTTTTGATAATGATACAAATATTAATTTTTACAAAGTCTACTGCTTCAGTTTTTAAAATGGCAATTTGCATATACTCCAGAATGTTATAAAGAGTGATCAGCTTAACAGCAATTACTTGCAAAGTCAATATTTGCCTAGAAAATGAACTTTATCCCCCAAAACACATTTCAACATCATTGCAGCCCTGCCTTAAAAGGACCAGCTAACATCGTTTCAGTGATTGCTCCATTAGCACAGGTGTGGGTGTTGATGAGGACAGGGCTGGAGATCAATCTGTCATGATTAAGTAAGAATGACACCACTGGACACTTTAAAAGGAGGCTGGCGCTTGGCATCGTTTCTCTTCTGTTAACCATGGTTATCTCTAAAGAAACACGTGCAGTCATCATTGCACTGCACAAAAATGGCCTAACAGGGAAGAGTATTGCACCTCAGTCAACAATCTATCGCATCATCAAGAACTTCAAGGAGAGAGGTTCCATTGTTGCCAAAAAGGCTCCAGGGCGCCCAAGAAAGACCAGCAAGCGCCAGGACCGTCTCTTAAAAGTGTTTCAGCTGCGGGATCGGGCTACCAGCAGTGCAGAGCTTGCTCAGGAATGGCAGCAGGCAGGTGTGAGTGCATCTGCACGCACTGTGAGGCGGAGACTCTTGGAGCAAGGCCTGGTCTCAAGGAGGGCAGCAAAGAAGCCACTTCTCTCCAGAAAAAACATCAGGGACAGACTGATATTCTGCAAAAGGTACAGGGAGTGGATTGCTGAGGACTGGGGTAAAGTCATTTTCTCTGATGAATCCCCTTTTCGATTGTTTGGGAAATCTGGAAAACAGCTTATTCGGAGAAGACGAGGTGAGCGCTACCACCAGTCTTGTCTCATGCCAACTGTAAAGCATCCTGAAACCATTCATGTGTGGGGTTGCTTCTCAGCCAAGGGAATCGGCTCTCTCACAGTCTGCCTAAAAACACAGCCCTGAATAAAGAATGGTACCAGAATGTCCTCCGAGAGCAACTTCTCCCAACCGTCCAAGAGCAGTTTGGCGATCAACAATGCCTTTTCCAGCATGATGGAGCACCTTGCCATAAAGCAAAGGTGATAACTAAATGGCTCAGGGAACAAAACATAGAGATTTTGGGTCCATGGCCTGGAAACTCCCCAGATCTTAATCCCATTGAGAACTTGTGGTCAATCATCAAGAGACGGGTGGACAAACAAAAACCTACAAATTCTGACAAAATGCAAGCATTGATTGTGCAAGAATGGACTGCTATCAGTCAGGATTTGGTCCAGAAGTTGACTGAGAGCATGCCAGGGAGAATTGCAGAGGTCCTGAAGAAGAAGGGTCAACACTACAAATATTGACTTGCTGCATTAACTCATTCTAACTGTCAATATAAGCTTTTGTTACTCATAATATGATTGCAATTATATTTCTGTATGTGATAAAAACATCTGACAAACACACATAAAAACCAGAGGGCAGCAGATCATGTGAAAATATAATATTTGTGTCATTCTCAAAACTTTTGGCCATGGCTGTACACTCAGCTTTATATATTAGATAGTCACGTTGTCCTGATTCTACGACTGCATCTAAATTAGAATATCATCGAAAAGTTAGTTTGTTTCAGTAAGGCTGTGTTCACATCACTGTTACTTTTCCGTTCTTCTGATCTGTCAGCAGAACAGAAAAATGAAGAAAATAAACAGATCCTGTGCATCAATTATGTAGATTTCGCATCCATTTTAGGCTACTTTCACACCAGCGGTTTTGCTGGATCCGGCAGGGATAATACAACCATCTGCATCCATTCTGAATGGATCCGGTTGTGCTATCTTTAAAATAGCCATGATGGATCCTTCATGAACACCACTGAAAGTCAATGGGGGACGGATCCGTTTTCTGTTGTGTCTGAGAAAACGGATCCTCCACCATTGACTTACATTGTGAGTCATGACGCATCCATCATGCTCCGCTTGCAGCGTTATTCTGTCCGCGATGGGGACGCAGCCAAACGGAACATAATGCATTCTGATGCGCTTCGTTCAATTCAGTTTTGTTCCCTTTCACAATGAATGGGAATAAAGCTGAAGCGTTTTCCTCCGCTATTGAGATCCTATGACGGATCTCAATAGCGGAAACGCAGATGTGAAAGTAGCCATAGCCATTTCCATTTTGAGATCCGTGCATGCAGGACTTTCTTTTCCATTAAAAAAAACGGATGTCAAATGTGTAACAGGATCTGTTTTCGTGCATGATCAGTTTTTCATTATTTATCTGTTCTTCTGATGGATCGGAACAAAAAAAATAGTGGTGATGTGAACTCCCCATAATTCAATTTAAAAAGTGAAATATATTCCATAGATTCATTACACACAGAGTGATCTGTTTCAAGCGTTTATTTCTTTTAATATTGATGGTTATGGCTACAAGCTAATGAAGACCTACAAGTCAGTATCTCAGAAAATTGGAATATTTTGAAAAAGTTGAATATTGAAGACTCATAGGGAGAGATTTATCAATACTGAGGTAAATGAAGTTAAATTTGTCAGTATGGCTGGCCATGCCCTCTAATGAGCTAATCAACACCTGCAAATATTTCCTTAGCCTTTAAATGGTCCCTGAGTCTGGTTCAGTGGGCTACACAATCATGGGGAAGATTGCTGACAGTTGTCCAGAAGACAGTCATTGACACCCTCCACAAGGAGGGTATATCCAGTTTCACATCTGCGGCATAAATGCTGGCAGGCTGTACTGGCAGAGAACAGCCTGTGGGAATTTAAATCAGGCACTGCTAGATTCATACGGAATGCCCGTTGACTCCATTAAGTATAATGGGGTCCAGCGAAGATCCGGGTGCATTCTGGTAAAAATGTGGAGAATTGGCCAGACACTGTCACGCTCTGGTGTGGGGAGGAATATCCCACACCAAGCGCAGGGGGGAGGGAGGAAATGGGATTAGGCCTGGAAGACTAAAGGCAGATGGTCACCTCCTATACAAACCCTGACTCCAGTCCTGCCCTTCTAACAGTATGAACAGGCCTAGAACGTAGGCGAGTTCATATGCTGGAAACCTGGGACCCTAACTGTCCCTGAAGGACCCTGAAGCCAGTGACAGTAATGAGACAAACCGTTCCTCCACCAACCTGGACAAACAGTAGTCTCCCCACAGGCCCAAACACCAAAACACTGGGAAGATATACACAAATAAACGAAAGGGAAGGAAGACACTTAACTTTCCTGAAGATTGTGGCAGCAATGGGATCTCCACCGAGAAACACACACCAAACGACCACAGATACCACAGAAAATATAAACCGCACAGCATGGTGAGAGAACCAACACTAAATAGACAAAGATAATTACAAAGATACCTACACCTGAAGGGGGAGGGTGTGGTGAATGTCAGCAACAACAAAACAATCAAAGTGAACATGTCAGCTTAATCCATGGGTTGCCAATCTGACAGATCTCCTGATACCTGTCACAGGAATGTCCATGACAGTACTCCCCTTCTATGGGTGGGCCTCGGACACCCAGGACCAACTTTCACCAAACGACTGGCATTCACGTCAGAAGCTGGTACCCACGTCCTCTCCTCTGGTCCATAACCCTTCCAGTGAACAAGATACTGAAGAGATCTATGGAGAACTTGAGAGTCAATAATCTTGGCGATTTTGAATTCCAAACTGCCATCCACCATGACAGGCGTGGGTGGTAAGGGAGATGGCTCCAATGGTTCAACATATCTCTTCAACAAAGATCTGTGAAACACATTATGAATTTTCAGGGCCTGACGAAGTTCAAGACAAAATGCTACAGGATTAATGATAGCAGTACTCTTATATGGACCAATAAATCTTGGACCCAACTTCCAAGATGGAACTTTTAACTTAATGTTTCTTGTGGACAGCCACACAGAATCACCTACTCTTAGGTCCGGACCCCTTATACGTTTCCTGTCCGCCACATGTTTGTACTTGTTGCCCATATTTATCAAGTTATTTTGAATTTTCCGCCATATGGATGACAATGATGACGAAAAACTTTCTTCCTCAGGGATACCAGAAGTATCTGAACCAGAAAATGTGCCAAACTGTGGGTCAAACCCATATGTCCCAAAAACGGCGACTTGCCAGTGGACTCCTGTCTACGATTGTTTATGGCAAACTCCGCCAGAGACAAAAACGAGGACCACTCCTCCTGATTCTCATAGACAAAACATCTCAAGTAAGTCTCCAGACTCTGATTAGTACACTCTATCTGTTCGTTCGACTGAGGATGAAAAGCCGAAGAGAAGAACAGTTGTACCCCCAGACGAGTACAGAACGCCCTCCAGAATCTGGATTAGATCTGAGTCCCACGATCCAAGACCACGTCAGTGGGAATGCCATAAGAGTCTCACAATATTGTAAACAAACACTTGTGCAAGTGTTTTAGCATTAGGTAGGCCAGGTAAAGCAATAAAGTGCGCCATTTTACTAAAACGATCTACAACCACCAGAATAACTGTCTTACCAGACGAATCAGGCAGATCAGTGATGAAGTCCATGGATAAGTGAGTCCATGGTCTGGACGGGATGGGCAACGGAAGTAGGGGTCCAGAAGGTCGAGTGTGTCACCTTAGCGCGTGCACAGACACTACAGGCCTACACATAGTCCTCAACACACTTACGCAGACCTGGCCACCAGAATCTACGAGAGATGAGTTTGATAGCGGATTTACTCCTAGGATGTCCCACAAGCACCGTACAGTGATGTTTCTCAAACACCTTATAACGCAATTCAGATGGAACAAACAATATCCCAGGGGGGCAAGACTCCGGTGCGTCTCCCTGGCCCTCAAATACCTTAGCCTCAAGATCAGGGTAAAGAGCGGATATCACCACCCCTTCAGACAAAATAGGACTCGGATCTTCAAAATCACCACCTCCGGGAAAACTACGTGACAAGGCATCCGCCTTGACATTCTTAATCCCAGGACGATACGTGACAATGAAATTGAATCTGGTGAAGAACAAAGACCATCTGGCCTGCCTCGGGTTAAGTCGTTTAGCCAACTCCAGGTAAACCAGATTTTTGTGATCAGTGAATACCGTGATAGGGTGAATCACCGCTTCCAACCAATGACGCCATTCCTCAAAAGCCAACTTAATGGCCAGTAACTCTGTTACCCACATCGTAATTTCTCTCCACAGCAGAGAGTTTTTTTAGAGAAAAAGGCACATGAGCGCCATTTACCTGATGACGTACCCTGTGACAAAACTGCTCCTACCCCTACCTCAGATGTGTCAACCTCCACAATGAAAGGTTGTGACACATCTGGCTACACCAATATAGGGGCAGAAGAAAAGCACTCCTTCACAGCGGAGAAGGCTCGCAATGCTGCATCAGACCACACTGAGACATCCGTCCCTTTCTTAGTCATGTCAGTTAAGGGTTTAACTATTGTCGAATAGTTCTTAATAAATTTTCGGTAATAGTGAACCCCAAAAAACACATAAGAGCCTTCAAATTTTCAGGTCGATCCCAGTCCAAAACAGCATGGACTTTCTCTGGATCCATATGAAAACCTGAAGATGACAGCAAGTATCCTAAGAATTGCACCTCTTGTACAGCAAAAACACATTTCTCTAATTTTGCGTACAATTTGTTATCTCTTAAGATCTGCAACACCTGTCTAATGTGATCCTGATGTGTCACTATATCTGGAGAATAGATTAGTATGTCATCCAAATACACGACTACAAACCTCCCCACAAGGTGATCAAAAATGTCATTAACAAAATGCTGGAAGACAGCAGGAACATTGGTCAACCCAAAAGGCATGACCAGGTTCTCAAAGTGGCCCTCAGGAGTGTTAAAAACCGTCTTCCATTCATCACCTTCCTTGATCCTGACCAGATTATATGCATCAACAATCTGGTTAAACAAATCAGGAATCAAAGGAAGGGGGTAAGGATCATGGACAGTAATTTGATTGAGTTCACGGAAATTCAGACATGGCCTAAGAGTTCCGTCCTTTTTCTTTACAAAGAAAAACCCTGCTGCCACTGGAGATTTGGAAAGTCTTATGTGTCCTTTAGCCAAACTCTCAGCAATATATTCCTTCATGGCCGTTCTCTCAGGTCCAGAAAGGTTATATAGCCTAGATTTGGGCAATTTATCGGGACAATCGTATTCCCGATATGGGGGTAAATCCTGACTTCCACCTTCAGAAAATACATCAGCGAAATCAGATATAAAAGATGGTAATGTCTTAGTGGTTAAAGCAGAAAAAGATGTATTAAGGCAATTGTCAACGCAATAATCACCCCAATCCACAATCTGTCTAGCATGCCAATTGATGGTTGGATTGTGTTTACTTAACCACAGTAAACCCAGAACCAAAGGAGCAGGAAGACCTTCCAACACAAAACACGAAATAAGTTCCTGATGAAATTCACCCACTCTTAATATGATATCATGCACCATCTGAGACAAACACTTCTGAGATAGAGCTGCAGAATCAATAGCAAACACAGAAATCTTCTTCTATAATGCACTCGGAGATAATCCATGCATATGGACAAACTGAGCATCGATCAGGTTCACTCCTGCCTTGCTGTCGATAAACACGTCAATTCTCATAACCTTTGACTCTAGCTCCACCTCAGCAGTCAGGAGAAAACGGGTACTACAGGATGAAAACAAATGCACATTTTCTGTCTCACCACCCACCCCTCCAAGAGTGAGATTGGAATTTAATGCCCCCTTTCCTTTTTTCTCTTTTAGAGACTGAATGCATGGACATGTGTTGATAAAGTGTCCTTTCTGTCCACAGAAAAAACACACCTTTTTATTCCCAGAATGCTTAAATGAGGAAGCAGGAGTAGCTCCCCCTAGCTGCATAGGTTCGTCCCCAGACATCAACCCAGGAGTATCTTCACCCAAAGTGTCATAGGAAGACAATACACTATGTGATAGTACGTCCTGAGAGCGGGGGCCCCTAGATCTCTCAGGCGTCTATCCATGCGTACAGCAAGAGTCATAGCGGACACCAGAGTTTCATGAAAGGCCAAAGCGTCCTTTAGCCTTTCAGATAATCCTTGACAAAACTGACTACGGAGAGCCAGATCATTCCATTCGGTATCCGTAGCCCACCTCCGAAACACAGAGCAATAGATTTCAACAGAGTGCTCACCCTGACGGAGGTCACGTAGCTTGGTCTTGGCCAGGGAGATGCGATCCGGGTCATCATAGATAAGCCCCAATGCCTTGAAAAACTCATCTACCGACTGGAGAGACTGCAATCCGGTCGGCAGAGAAAAGGCCCATGACTGTGCATCCCCCTTAAGCAACGAGATCACCACACCAACTTTAGGACGCAGCCTAAAGTACAATTTGCACACCTCCCTGAACAAAATTAAGTTATCACGTCCCCCAACAGCCTTTGGTCTCTGAATCTGGGTGACGGTCGAGCGGAGGTCAGCTACCTCCAAAGAGAGGTACATGTCTGCACAAAAATGGACAAAATGACGATTTGGGGCGGTTTATAATGTCACGCTCTGGTGTGGGGGGCAATATCCCACACCAAGCGCAGGAGGAAGAGGGGGGGAAAGGAAATGGGATTAGGCCTGGAAGAGTAAAGGCAGATGGTCACCTCCTATACAAACTCTGACTCCAGTCCTGCCCTTCTAACAGTATGAACAGCCCTAGAACGTAGGCGAGTTCATACTCTGGAAACCTGGGACCCTAACTATCCCTGAAGGACCCTGAAGTAAAACCGGGGATAGTAAACCGTTCCTCCGCCAACCTGGACGAACAGTAGTTTCCCCTCAGGCCCAAACACCAAAACACTGGGAAGATATACACAAATAAACAAAAGGGAAGGAAGACACTTAGCTTTCCTGAAGATTGTGGCAGCAATAGGATCTCCACAGAGAAACACACACCAAACGACCACAGAAAATATAAACCGCACAGCATGGTGAGGGAACCAACACTAAATAGACAAAGATAATTACAAAGATACCTACACCTGAAGGGGGAGGGTGTGGTGAATGTCAGCAACAACAAAACAATCGAAGGAGAACCTGTCAGCTTAACCCATGGGTTGCCAATCTGACAGACCTCCTGATACCTGTCACAGGAATGTCTGTGACAGACACAAACCTCTGCACAGTGCGGTTTGTGTCCGGCTCATTCCAAGCGTTGTATGCCGAATCAGACAGAGAGATCAACAAGCCAGAGTTATGAAACTAGCCATAAAAGGTCATTTCTAAAGAAGCTGGCTGTTCAGAGAGTGCTGTATCAAAGCATATTAATGGAAAGTTGAGCGGAAGGAAAAAGGGTGGTAGAAAAAGGTGCACAACAACAGGGAGAACCACAGCCTTGATAGGATTGTTAAGAAAAGGCCTTTCCTAAATTTGGGGGAGATTCACAAGGAGTGGACTGCTGCTGGAGTCAGTGCTTCAAGAATCACTACATACAGACACATCCAGGACATGGGCTACAAGTGTCACATCCCTTATGTCAAGCCATTTATGACCCAGAGACCACGTCAGAAGCTTCTTACCTGAGCTAAGGAGAAAAGGGACTGGACTGTTGCTCAGTGGTCTAAAGTCCTGTCATCTCCGAAACACCCCCTGAACTAGAGTAAACATTGTATAGTGTAAGTGATGCTGAATCATACTCACTTCCATTCTGACGCTGTGCTCCCACAAACATGCAGTAAAATGCACTCCGTGGACTCCAGTGCTCACTCACATAATGGAAAGGACTCAAAGAAGAGTCCTGTCAATGCATTTTACTGCAGGTTTGTGCGACCACAGCGTCAGAATGGAAGTGAGTATGAAGATAAAACTTACATATTCGGATTCAACACCACTTACACTATACACCGCTTACTCTAGGTCTGGGGGTGTTTCGGAGATGACAGGTTGCCTTTAAGATGAAAGTAAATTTTACATTTCATTTGGAAATCAAGGTCCCAGAGTCTGGAGGAATCGTGGAGAGGCACTAAATCCAAGCTGCTTGAGGTCTAGTGTGAGGTTTCCACAGTTAGTGATGGTTTGGGGAGCCATGTCATCTGCTGGTGTTGGTCCACTGTGTTTTATCAAGACTAAAGTCAGCGCAGCCGTCTACCAGGAAATTTTAGGGCACTTTATGCTTCCCTCTGCTGACAAGCTTTATGGATAGGCTGATTTAATTTTTTAGCAGGACTTGGCACCTGACCACATTGTGAAAAGTGCCAGCACCTAGTTTAAAGGGTTGTCCGAGTTATATTTATTGATGACCTATCCTCAGGATAGGTCATCGATATCAGATGGGCGGGGGTCCGACACCTGGCACCCCCGCTGATCAGCTGTTTGAAGAAGAGGCGCGTGCCGTGCCAGTGCTGCCTTCTCTTCATTGTTTACCTGCTCGCTGTATTATCAGTAGCGGTGAGCAGGTGTAATTACAACTAACTGTCCCAATTTCAATGGGGCGGATCACTGCTATAAAAGTGTATAGGAACGAGCCGTCCCATTGAAATGAATGGGGCGGCTTTGGTGTAATTACACCTGCTCACCGCTACGTATGTTATGGCCAACAGGTAAACAATGAAGAGGAGGCAGCACTGGCACGGTGCGCGCCTCCTCTTCGAACAGCTGATCGGTGGGGGTGTCGGACCACCGCCCATCTGATATTGATGACCTATCCTGAGGATAGGTTATCAATAAATATAACTCGGAGAACCCCTTTAATAACCACAGTATCACTGTGATTGGCCAGCAATCCCGCCTGACCTAAATCCCTAGAGAATCTATGGGGTATTGTCAGGTGGAAGATAAGAGACACCAGAACCAACAATGCAGACAAGCTGCTATCAAAGCAACGTGGACTTCCATAACCCCTCAGCTGTGCCATAGGCTGATCGCCTCCATTCTACACTGTATTGATGCTGTAATTCATGAAAAAGTAGCCCTGACCAAGTATTTAGTGCATATACTATACATACTTTTCAGTAGGACCAAATTTCTGGACCAGAAGATAGGACATCAGTAAAAAAAAAAAAACCTCTTGGGAATCCCCTTTAAATCTGCCAAGACAAATCCCCCTCCCCGCTCCTAAATAGTGCCATTGCTAGGCAAATTTGCCTTTAAAGGAGTTTTGTCACTTCAGCAAGTGGCATTGATCATGTACACAAAGTTAATACAAGGCAGTTACTAATGTATTGTTATTATCCATATTGCCTCCTTTGCTGGCTGGATTCATTTTTACATCAAATTATACACTGCTCGTTTCCATGGTTACGACCACCCTGCAATCCATCAGCAGTGGCCATACTTGCACACTATAGGAAAAAGTGCCTGCCCCACTGGTGGTAGGGACCGCAGGAGCGCACATAGGCTAGTGATTTTTAAAAAAATAGTTTTATATAAGCGGCCACCGCTTGTTTCTATACATGATAAATACTATTTGTTGAAACAACAAAACCCCTTTAAGGGTCTTGGGAAAGATAGGTTACTTGCACAATGTCAGAACAGCTCCACAAGATTTGTAACACTGATGAATGTCAAATTTGCTTAGACAGCCTCGGATAACACCTTTAATTAAAAAAAGTAAAAGGTACACCATTATTTTTTTTTAATTACCATTTATGTCCATTGTTTCCCTTATCTGCATGTGCAATGTCCCGGACAGGAGGCAAGAGGGCAGGAATGGCATTGGAGGCTTGATGGTGGTGGTAGTAGCCCTTACAGTGGCTATGGTCCTCCATTCTCTTTGGGTGGAGCACAGTGAAAAAAGGGGTGACACCTTTCTTCCCCTCGGTTCACATCCTGTTGAGAAGTCTCTTGCATAATGTAAGGCCCTTGGTGTGAGTGGTGTATTGTGGTGGACTCCATTGAATGCAGGAATCCCTTTATTGAGGCAGGCATAGGTGGTAACATGTAGCACAAATGATGAGTTCTTTGCTGAAGGTAATGGTGGCAAAGTGCACATATTATTTATTGTTAAAGTGCCATTCATTCCACGAGAAAAGGAGATTTACATACATAATAAACAAGTACAATAAGCATGAACATGATGAGTTACAAACTGGTACAGAAGGAAAGAGGACCCTGCCCGTGAGGGCTTACAGTCTACAAGAGATGGGAGAAGGACACAGTAGGTGAGGGTGGAGCTGGTCATGGCAGTATAGCACTGGCTGGGTCACTGTAGGTTTTAGTGCAGTGTACTGAAACACACTGCTGGACACTGTAATAATGTTTTATGAAAATGTGCTTGTGGCATAGGGAGTGGGAGGTCACAATAGACCTCAAAGGGCTGACTCCACTCTTCTTCACCAAGAAGGAAGTCAGTACAGTGTAGAGTTGTCTGAGGTACAAGCAACACCTCAGCAGCCATTGTGGAGAGTTATCTAGACTCCACAGATGTACCCCCCCCCCCATAGAAGGGAAACATCATAGAAGATGCAGGCAACCCAGGGAGGGAGTGAGAATATTGACAAAGGAAGGTAATTGTTATTTATTGGACTCTCTACATTTGGTGGAGAGATTCCAAGCTACCAGCTGCCCACCATTACCAAAGACAGAAAGGCCCCCTGTCCAGAGATAGTATTCCTAGAGAGGATACTGACCAGGAGAGTGTGTAGCCATTGACCATGATAAGTCTGTTTGGGGGGGGGGAGGGGAGTTGAGTGAGATGGGGGAAAGATGATAAATTCTGTTTTATTCATGTTAAGTTTTAGAAATGGAGAGAAGAAGGAGGATATATAAGATAGGCATTGTAGAATTCTAGATAGTACTGTGGTGATATCATAGAAGTGATACTGAAATTCATGGGACTTTATGAACTGTCCCAGACCAAGGACATAGATTGAGAAAATCTAGGAGTTCTAGGACATAGCGTTGACATACACGTACTCACAACAGTAGTGTCAGTTCTGATTTTGCACGGACTGGAAGATCTCACAGCCGGAGTCAACAAGCCGGTTGTTCTCTGAGTCGCTTTTCCAATGTACCAAGCCATCAGCCAAAGTAATCTCTAGTAAAATCTCTTTTGCCCTCTCTCTCTCTTTTTTTTTTTTCTCAGTGCCCAGCTGTAGTCCTGTAGTAGAGCTGTAGTCTGCCTTTCCAGTATGCCTGGGTGCTTGAAGCTTCTTAATCGCAAGTGCCATAGAGCCCAAAACCTTGCACGGACATTATCTCCACAGTCTTTACTTTCTAAGCCCTACAGTTAGAGACTGCGGTGGGGCACAGGAGCGATGTCTTTCTGCCCTGCCTTTCCCTCTGATAGGCTTCAGGCCTAGTGCCTGCAACCTATAAATGGCTGGAATCATCATTGCGCCACCTGCAGCGTACAGCCCAGGCCTCTTTCACATTAGCGGCAGCACGGATCCGGCAGGTGAAGGGTGCTGCTGGATCCGTGCTGCCGGAACCGCGCTCCGGCCCCACACATGTCACACAGTACATACACACAGACACACACAGACATATACACATACAAATACACATACATACTTACATGCTCTCAGCAGGTCTCCACAGCGCAGGAGGAGCAGGACGGCGCGCACATAGGACGATTCCCCACAGCGCAGGAGGAGCAGGAGGGCCTGCCGGGAGCATGTAAGTATGTATGTGTATTTGTATGTGTATATGTCTGTTTATGTGTATGTGTGTATGTATGTGTGCAGGTGATGGATCCGTCATGAACTCCATTGAAAGTCAATGGAGGACGGATCCGTTTACCATTGTGTCACACCAAACGGATCCGTCCCCATTGACTTTCATTGGGGGTCATGACGGATCCGTCTTGGTACAGATGCCTGGACCGGAGAGCACACCACAGCATGCTGCGGTTTGTTCTCCGGTCTGAAGACGGAACGGAATGCTTTTTGGAGTATTCCATTGTCTTCAGTTCAGTTTTGTCCCCATTGACAATGAATGGGGACAAAACTGAAGCGTTTTATTCCGGTATTGAGCCCCTATGACGGAACTCAATACCGGAATTACAAAACGCTAGTGTGAAAGTAGCCTCAGGAAACAGGCCGGATAAGGCCTTCACTGCATCGTTGACAGCCACATGGGGGTAAGTATTTGAGTTTATTGTTTATTTGGCAACATGCTGGTGGGGCTCTATGGGGACTTAGTACTGGGGCACTAAATAGGGGCATTTTGTACTGGCACACATAAGAGGGTATGTTCTTTTACTGGTACACATTATGGGGTGGAGGATCACTATGTGGACTTTGGCTCTACTGGGGGCCCTAAGAGGGGGCATTTTTGGTATTGGTACACATTTTAAAGGAAACCTGTCACCATAAATATGCAGTGTAAGCAGCATGTTATAGAGCTGGAGTTGCTGAGCAGACTGATATATAGTTTTATGGGAAAAAATTCAGTATAACTTGTATTTCATTCATTTATATTCATTCATTCTGGGCTTTGATGTCAAAGAGGTGGTCCTAACAGTGATTGACAGCCTTCTCTGTATACACAGTCATAGAGCAAAGGCTGTCAATCACTAATAGGACCGCCTCCTGGACTTCAAAGTCAGGAATGGGCAGGAATATTAATAAATGAAATACATGTTAAGCCTTATTCACACGTCAGTGTTTTACGGACGTGTGCTGTACGTGTTCTCCATGGACAGCCCACGTCCCAATTCATTTTAATGTGTGCATTCAGACATCAGTGTTTTAGCACAGTCCGTGAGTCAGTGTTTTTAGCACAGATGTATGCTCTATTTTGTCCGTGTTCATGGATCCATCACACCCATTATAGTTTATGGGTCTGTGAAATCCACCATTGCAACACTGATGCCATCTGTGTTTCACGGATCATTAGGAAGAGATGCTTTGAAAATTATTTTTCAGCTATGCAGTGTCAGGGAAACACGGACAGCAAAAAAGGACACACAGGCCAAACACGGACCTTCACGGACAGCTTCTCGGATGCATCACTGACCACCTTCTTATCGATTTGAGCATGGACACGGACATGTGATTGAGGCTTTATACTGAATCTTCTACCGTATTTTTCACCCCATAAGACGCACCTAGGTTTTAGAGGAGGGCAATAAGAAAAAAATATTTTTCATTAGATTTTAGGTCAGACCAGCAATTAGACCCCCCAATGTTAATAAGACCCCAATCAGACCTCAGATAAGAGCCCCATGTCTCTCTTCAACCCCCATGTGAGCCCCCAATGCCTGTAATTAGCCCCCATATCAGCCCCTAATGCCTGTAATTAGCCCCCATGCCTGTAATTAGCCCCCATATCAGCCCATCTCTTCAGCCTCTATGCCTCACTTTAGCTCCCATATCAGCCCCCATGCCTCACTTTAGTCCCCATATCAGCCCCCATGCCTCACTTTAGCCCCCATATCAGCCCTCATGCCTCACTTTAGCCCCCATATCAGCGCCCATGCCTCACTCCAGCCCCCATATGATTCCCTATGCCTCAGTTTAGCCTCCATGCCTCTTATTAGCCCCCATTATGAGCCCAGCATGCCAGTAAAAATAAAAAAGCCACTTACCTCCCCTGCTCCTGGACGCCGGTGATCCTCTCCGCCCGCGCTCTCTCTTCTTCTTCCTGTCGGCTGTGCTGTGGCCCTGCGTGCACAGCGTGATGTCACACGGCGCCCTCACGCTGCAGCACAACCGAACAGAGGTTCAGGAAGCGGTGAGTACAGAGTCTTCACCGCTTCCTGGTCCTCTGGTGCTAAAGAGCGCTTCCATAATGAAAGCGCTCATTAGCATTCACCCCATAAGACGCAGGGGCATTTCCCCCCATTTTTTGGGGAAAAAAGTGCGTCTTATGGGGCGAAAAATACGGTACCTATAAATCTGCTCAGCTCCTCCTTACCTATAACATGCTGCCTGCAGCTCAAACACCATGTTGAACATGACCGGTTCTCTTTAAGGGGACATTTTTTGCACTGGTATGCATTATAAAGGGGTGTTTGTTTTGCACTGGCACACATTATAAAGGGGTATTTTTGTACTGGCACACATAAGGGTTTTTTTGTACACATTTTTTTTGGCACACATTTTAAGGAGAATTATTACAACTGAGGGACTATAGAGAAAATGGTTACTAGTATGGGCACAATGGGGGCATTATTACTATTGGGGGCACTGTTAACAGTAAGTGCACTCTAGCAGATAATTATCACTATTGGTGGGACTTTGGGGAGCACCGTTATTGTGGTGGACACCTTGGCACAGTATCATCTTAGCATTTTTGGGGGACATTATGTTGTGCACAGTTATTTTTACGGTACTATCGACTATCTATGTGGTACTATTTTCAGGGGGACTGTTTCTGCAGTATATATTGGGGAGCACAGCGGCCACAGTACTGGCGGTGGCAGGATGGGGTGTTGAGAAGGTGGGAGGAGGATGGAATAGTAGGAAACTGAGTTGTCTGTTTGTCCAACTGTGCAGAGACAAGAGATGGCTGAAAAAAATCATTATGGTGGTCTGGTCCGCATAGAGAAAAAGAGAAAAGAGAATATATACATTAGAAGAGACGTCACTGGATGTAAGAGGTATGTGGTGCTGCTTTACCCTGTATGTTTTGTAGCAGTAGATGTAATGTTTTCCAAGTAAGTCTAACAGTAGGCCTGGAGCAGGGGTGGCCAACCCTACAAACACAAAGAGCCAGGGAAAAAAAGTATGACTACCAGGAGCCACAAGCTATACATTTGCACACGAGTCACCATATTTTTCATCCTATAAGATGCACCTAGGTTTTAGTGGAGAAAAAAAATAAGAAAGAATTTTTTTTCATCTGATCTGAGGTCTGATGAAAAATATATCTGACCTAAAATATGATACTCAACACAAATCAGTCTCCCAGTGTCAGACCCTCAGTGCTCAGACCAGACCCCCTTGCTCAGATCTGAAGCTCCTGTTCAGATCTGCCCCCCATACTCAGATTAGAACCCCCATGCTAAGATTAGACCCCCACCCCATGCTCAGATCAGATCCCCCTTGCTCAGATCAGAAGCTGCCATGCCTAGATCAGACGCTAATTCTCAGTTCTATAATTTAGAAAAATCTTCTACCTCCCCTGATTGGGCACCTGCTACACTCTTTCCAATGTGACCTGATGCGCACAATGCCAGGTGATAGCGCGCGTCTCCACATACTAAGTTCTGACACTGTGCGCATCGGGATGTAGTGAAGAGTGAGCTGGAGCTGCAAAGTAGCAACATGCTCAATCAGGAAAAGAGATCTGAGCATGAGGTGGAGAGTGAGCCGGCCTAACTGCTTCCCGGCTCCACCAAAAGAGCCACACTTGAAGAGGCAAAGAGCCGCATGTGGCTCAAGAGCCACAGGTTGGCCACCTATGGCCTGGAGGGACGGGATGGGGTTGAGAATTTGGCATTTGGGGGTTGAGGGGGTATGTTGCCGTTTCAATTTTTGCCTCAGGCAGCAGGCACCCCTGAGCTCTGAGGGAAGAGGGGCCCAAGCTGATCTCTTGCACCAGGGTCCATGAACCTTTAGCCCTGCCCCTGCTAGCAACTGTTACTTTGGGCCTATTAATCCTATATACAGTACAGTGTTCAGGAAGGAAATACATGACACAGTGGTTTTCACACATTTTAACCCCTTATGCAGTGGGCTGCTGGCACACTTCACAGGCAACCATACTAGCTGTGACCCATACATGCATCTTAATAAATTTGATAATTTGTACTGCAGCAGAAATAGAAATATAAGCCTGTTATGAGCAATATGAGATTTGAGCAATAATGTACACCAGATTTCTGGCATAAATTATAGTAAATGTGTTAGACCAGCAGCGGACCTGCCCTTTCCACCCACTTTCTTACCACTTTAGTGGGCATGGACCAAAAGAGGAGCGAGAAGGGCAAGAACCCAGCTAGCAGAGTTCCTCACAGGACTGTAATAGGTGTAGGTAGGAGTCACAGCTCCCTCTTGAGGCCCAGTCCTCTCAATGATGCTTGTGGAAGACTTGTATCTTTATAACAGGTGACAAGTGGTTCTGGTGGTGAACCCCCCTTAAAAAGGTCGACTTGTCTCACGCATTCCTGGCATATTGCTAGGATATGCCACTAATGTCCGATAGGTGCAGGTCCCACTTCTTGGACCCATACCTATATCTCAAGAATGGGGCCCCCAAAGTAAACGAGTGCATGCATGGCTGCCCTCTATTCATTTCTATGGGAGTTCTGGAAATAGCTGAGCATTGCCTTGGCTATTTTCAGATCTCCCATAGAGGTGAATGGAGAGGTAGCCATGCTTGTGCAGTGTGCTTTCCATTCTCTTCTATTGAAGTCCCAGAAATAGCTGAGCGCGTTCACTCGGCTCTTCTTAGAACTTCCACAGAAGTGAATGGAGAGCATGCTGTGCATGCGCAGTGCACTCTCCTTCACTTTGGGCCCCTTTTTAAGAGATATGGGTCCTTCCCTATGGAACCTGCCCCTACCTGTCTGACATTGGTGACATATCCTAGAGAAATGCCACCAATGTGTGAGATGGGCCAACCCCTTTAATCCAGCCATTCGCACACACAACCTATTCAGCAGGATATATCATAGGCAACAAGCCTTTAGGCTTGTTGATGACCTATCCTAAGAATAGCCATGAATATGAAAAGCCTGGACACGCCCTTATAATTTGGTTTTAATTGCTTTTTACTTTCTTTTGTGATGTTTGTATTCTGTGTTTCATAAACATTATTTGTGTCATATAAAAAGATGGTGACATATTTTTTGATTGTATTTGATTGTTGTTATATCACTAACTTCCCCTTACACCTCTCGCACACATGCGCTGGCGCTCCTGCCAGTTTGAGTCCAGAACTCTGTGCGCATGTACACTCTGTACTTCTGCGAGATAGAGTAATAGGTCCTTCTACACAGACACAACCTTTACTGATCATGTGATCGTGTTTATGCATTTCATGTGCCTTTGCAACTTCCAATTTTTTCACGTTTTTGTAAAAACAATCAGTGTTATGGAAGCGGATGTGGGTCCACTGTGTCACAAATATGACTTAGGGTACTCCTAAGGGAGCAACTTTGGTCTTCATACTTTAACCCCTATACAGGGATCTGAATTCTGCCACAGGGGAACCACCAGTCCACTACCTCTTGAAGTAGTCTAAGTGACAAGTGAGCTACAGGAGCTACAGGAGACACTGATGCATAGCAGTGAGGGATCGGGCAAAACCATAGTCGGCAAACAAGGCCAGGTAAGGGCAGGCAGGTAAGGTCAGACAGCAAAGGGTTAAATCCAAAAACACGTAGAGTTCTTTACACAGACAGGCAAACAAGACTGTAGTGCACCTGAAACTAGCTAACTAGAATCTATTGCTCAGGCAGGGCAAGGTGACTTAAATGAGGTGGCCATCCATAGGCTGGAGAAGATTGGTGCATGTATTCTGGCTGTAGAGTCTGAAAGAGGCAGAGCAGGTAAAAGATAGGGCTCATTCTGCATGTAGTGGACAGTGCAGCACTGTCTGGGAGGGTGCAGTAAGAGCAGGGGAGCGCTTCTGCAGTTGTACCCGCCGGGTGGGGTCAGTTGGCAGAGATAGACCACCAGTATAGTAATCAAATGGATACTTTTGCATTGCAGATATGATTGTATTATCTTCATTTATGTAACTTGTTATTCTCCCGGAATTGTTTTTAATTAACAGGTATGCGCCTCCTCTGTGAGATCCCAGCGCCCCCTCTGTCAGCTCCCCGTGCCGCCTCTGTCAGCTCCCTGTGCCTCCTCTTTGAGATCCCAGTGCCCCCTGTGTCAGCCCCCCGTGCCCCCTGTGTCAGCCCCTCGTGACCCCTGTGTCAGCCCCCCCGCACACCCTATGTCAGCTACCCGCGCCCCCTATGTCAGCTACCCGCGCCCCCTGTGTCAGCTCCCTGCGCCCCCTATGTCAGCTACCCGCGCCCCCTGTGTCAGCTCCCCGCGCCCCCGCTATCAGTCCCCCGCGCCCCCTCTGTCAGCTGTGTTCCCTGTGTCAGCCCCCCGTGCCCCCTGTGTCAGCTCCCCGCGCCCCCTCTGTCAGCTCCCCGCGCCCCCTCTGTCAGCTCCCCGCTCCCCTCTGTCAGCTCCCCGCACCCCCTCTGTCAGCCCCCTCCGCCTCCTCTGTCAGCCCCCTCGCCTCCTCTGTGAGATCCCAGTGCCCCCTCTGTCAGCTCCCTGCGCCCCCTCTGTCACCTCCCTGCGCCCCCTCTGTGATATCCCTGCGTCCCCTCTGTCACCTCCCTGCCCCCCCTCTGTCACCTCCCTGCGCCCCCTCTGTCAGCTCCCTGCTCCTCCTCTGTGAGATCCCAGCGCCTCCTCTGTGAGATCCCAGCGCCTCCTCTGTGAGATCCCAGCGCCCCCTCTGTCAGCCCCCCGTGCCCCCTGTGTCAGCCCCCGTGCCCCCTCTGTCAGCTCCCTGTGCCTCCTCTTTGAGATCCCAGTGCCCCTGTGTCAGCCCCCCTTGCCCCCTGTGTCAGCCCCCCGCACCCCCTATGTCAGCTACCTGCGCCCCCTCTGTCAGCCCCCCGCGCCCCCTCTGTCAGCTCCCCACATCCCCTCTGTGAGCCCCCCGCGCCCCCTCTGTCAGCTGTGTTCCCTGTGTCAGCCCCCCGTGCCCCCTGTGTCAGCTCCCCACGCCTCCTCTGTCAGCTCCCTGCGTCCCCTCTGTCAGCTCCCCGCACCCCCTCTGTCAGCTCCCCGCACGCCCTCTGTCAGCCCCCCGCGCTCGCTGTGTCAGCTCCCCGCGCCCCCTTTGTCAGCTCCCCGCGCCTCCTCTGTCAGCCCCCTCGCCTCCTCTGTGAGATCCCAGTGCCCCCTCTGTCAGCTCCCTGCGTCCCCTCTGTCACCTCCCTGCGCCCTCTCTGTCACCTCCCTGCGCCCCCTCTGTGAGATCCCTGCGCCCCCTCTGTCACCTCCTTGCGCCCCCTCTGTCACCTCCCTGCGCCCCCTCTGTCACCTCCCAGCGCCTCCTCTGTGAGATCCCAGCGCCTCCTCTGTGAGATCCCAGCGCCTCCTCTGTGAGATCCCAGCGCCTCCTCTTTGAGATCCCAGCGCCCCCTCTGTCAGCCCCCCGTGCCTGCTCTGTCAGCTCCCTGTGCCTCCTCTTTGAGATCCCAGTGCCCCCTGTGTCAGCCCCCCTTGCCCCCTGTGTCAGCCCCCCGTGCCCCCTCTGTCAGCCCCCCGCACCCCCTATGTCAGCTACCTGCGCCCCCTCTGTCAGCCCCCCGCGGCCCCTCTGTCAGCCCCCTGCACCCCCTCTGTCAGCCCCCCACGCCCCCTCTGTCAGCTGTGTTCCTTGTGTCAGCCCCCCGTGCCCCCTGTGTCAGCTCCCCACGCCTCCTCTGTCAGCTCCCCGCGTCCCCTCTGTCAGCTCCCCGCGCCCCCTCTGTCAGCTCCCCGCACCCCCTCTGTCAGCCCCCCGCGCCCCCTCTGTCAGCCCCCCGCGTTCACTGTGTCAGCTCCCCGCGCCCCCTTTGTCAGCTCCCCGCGCCTCCTCTGTCAGCCCCCTCGCCTCCTCTGTGAGATCCCAGTGCCCCCTCTGTCAGCTCCCTGCGCCCCCTCTGTCACCTCCCTGCGCCCCCTCTGTGAGATCCCTGCGCCCCCTCTGTCACCTCCCTGCGCCCCCTCTGTCATACATTATATTAGGTAATGATTGATGATCAGTTAGTCTAAAATATAAGTTATATTTATGGTAACCGGAATACCCCTTTAACAGTGTCATCCACAGCGCTCTGCGCCTTTAAAGCAGACCTACAGCAATGAAGGAAAATGGCTGGGTTGTTATGGAAACCTGGTGTATGTGGAGACTAACTACCTGCGAGCTTCTATTGGCTGATAAGGGTCTTGTGACCAGGCTTCTATTGGCTAATGCACTTTTTGGGAATATCTTAGGAACAGTACTTCCTGGAGATCTGAGACCTGGTCTAAAACCTTCCCGGACACCTGATGTACCTGTGTGCCAAATTTCGAGATTGTAGCTGCGACGGTGCAGATTCATTTAGCGGACATACATACACTCAGCTTTATATATTAGACTAGCAGAAGGACCCGGCTTCGCCCGGGTATATTTCATCTATTTCATTTAATGTTTGTGTGTGTGTCCTTAAAAGACACACACACCTCCCTGCGCCCCCTCTGTCAGCCCCCTGCGTCCCCTCTGTCACCTCCCTGCGCACCCTCTGTGAGATCCCTGCGCCCCCTCTGTCACCTCCCTGCGCCCCCTCTGTCACCGTCCCTGCGCCCTCTCTGTCACCCTCCCTGGGATCTCCTCTGTGAGATCCCAGCGCCCCCTCTGTCAGCTCCCAGCGCCCCCTCTGTCAGCTCCCTGTGCCGCCTCTGTCAGCTCCCTGTGCCTCCTCTTTGAGATCCCAGTGCCCCTGTGTCAGCCCCCCGTGCCCCCTGTGTCA